>VDFB02049217.1:163896472-164450429 GCA_007258455.2 Sequoia sempervirens | reverse complement strand
ACACGGTACACCAGAAGTGATTTCAGACCCGATATGAGGAATTCGCAAATAGGCAGACTAGGAGATCCAAACTCCATGTCTAGCAATCAATGACGCTACACCCCGATTAAGATTGTCTTCACAATGAACTGTTATCTAGATGATATGGGTTGTTGCTACAAATGATGAATGCGCCAATGCAACCCAACTACTTCTAATTATAATAACAATTATAATCAAACAACAATAGCCGTCTTTCTTTAGGATCATCCGCTATGCATACCTGAGTCACTGGTAGTGGCAATACAACAAATTGACTTATAGGCGAAAGATGGTCCTTGATGAAGTTCGCACGAGTTCTGGAAGTTGCGCAATAACTCTCTGATTGCGTGAGTCTCAGATTCGATGAATGCCTGATCTTCGTTTGTTGCTAAAGCCCGCCTGGTGAAAGCTCAATCCCGTTGCCAAGAGTTCGGGTCACCGTGATTGCTTGTTAACGAGCGCTTACTGAGTGCCTGGAGTCCGTCGGTATAACAGTAGCGCAATTGTCTCCCTTGGAATGTCTTCATTGTCACTAATGTAATCTCGAGATGGCTCTCTTCGTTGTGGAGGGCGGATGAGGAACACTGGCCAAAGCCGTGAGGCTCGGCCTATTCGGCCTAACACCTCCTTCCGGAACCTTTCTCCTAAGTGCGTTGTCCTTCCAATGAGGGAATACGATGCACTCACCCGAGTTCCAATCTTCAGACCTGTACGCCACCTACAACCCGATCCAGGGAATCCTATGAGTTATGAGGAATGGCCGAATGAGAGAGAGAGAGAGCAAGAACTAAGGCACGAAACTCCCAGGCTGACACTACGTGCTCACCTGGTTGCCACGCATGGACAGCTGCGCTTCCACCAATACTAGCAAAGACACAAGTCCAAATTCCGTGATGATCAAAAAAAGGAATGAGACTTCTATAAATACTCAACAACCCGCCAACACAAAAGCATATCAACCAAAAGAAAACCAAATTCAAATATGAAATTGGCACCTCAATGAGGTTGGCCCAAAATTACGTTATTTATTTATTTATTTATTATTATCTTTTATTATTATTTCATTTAGTGTTTAAAAACACTATTCTTCCAAAACATGTCAGCCTGGCTTATTTTAAATTCGAGACATTACAGTCCCCACCTCCAGATTGTTGCTTGTCCTCAAGCGACCGCAAGCCAATGCTGAGTCGCTCAACACGAGGTGAAAAGATATGATCCTGGGAACATGACCACATGTACCAATCTTTCGCTGCTCCACTTTCATATAAGCATCATCAGACCCATAATTGTGATGCAACTCATCTGGATCCCATTGAAAGAGCAAACCTGTCATATCAATGCCTGGATCCCAATTCATCACGCCATTGCATCCAGCAACTATGAGGGGGTAGATGGATCTAGAATGGCTATCAATACCAACAATCTCCTTGTCTTTGAGAGACCCTTCATAGATGTGTGAATCTGCTATGAGGAGTACATGAAAGGGCACACCAGTCCACTCTGGGTTGTTGATACAGATCAAAATAGCGCCCCAAAAAAGGAAAATGATGATATAAAGGGTGTCACAAATAACTAGCAATGACAGTGCCCCAACATGACACCCACTTCCCATGATAACGTGATGACCCATGTCTCCCCAAGTTTCCCCAACAACCGCTGTCCACAAAGTATTGTCAAGGACATCCATGTGCAGCGTTGTAGGACAATTCTCTCTCATCAAGGCATAGAGTAAGGGCCATGCAACATAGTTCAGCTGAAACACGAACACTTGCAACTCAAAGCCAAGCAGTATGACACTATCCTCATACCTGGGTTTATAGATCAGCTGCAGCTTCATTCCTCCACGTGTGCTCCAATCAAAAGCAAATCCATGTATGATATGTGCCATGAGTCCCCAAAGTAGGGCAACCTCATGCTTCACCATAGAATCCTCAAGATGATGGTTCAGTAACTTATCACGAGTAGACTTTTCAAGTGCTCCATGGAGGACTAAAGACCAACCCAAGTTTGCTTCATCCCTAACTACATTCATACATGAAGGCATAATGCTAGTGGCTGGTCCACTAAGTGTGTGCTCCATCACACCATGTATGTGGTGAACCTTCGAATGACTCCCCCAAAGGGGCGACACCAATTCCACATAAAGCAAGATATGTGAACAAACAAGAAATCCTGATTCATACCTCAGGTCTGTTTGCTTCACTTGCTTGGCTGCCATTCGCGGCTCCTTCTTCATGTTCCACATGCCTCGTATCTCCTTTGCCTTCTTCACGCTAGGGCCTATCAAATTTTCATCTATGACTCCTAAGATAATGTTGATCATAGGAAGAGTCCTCCCTCTTTGTGTAAATGCCACCAATATCTGATTACGCACGAATGAGGGATTGTTGTTCCAAATCAGAAATTTAGGACTGCTGACATACCCTGTCATAGAGCCTTCAATCACTTCCCTACGAATTTCTTCATGCTCTCCAACATGTGTTGACCCACTACTGGTTCCCTCATGAGAATTATAACCCTCAATGCTGATCCCTTTGGCTGTCATAACATGATATGGTGCAGATATGAATCTTTTGTCAGCCCCTACATCATGCTCATGCATGGAATTCACCTCGATCTCAATCACCTTGTCCTTGTCCCTGATCACATGTAGGTATGCCGCTATGTTCTTCAACTCCTTCAAATCTTCAAGGCTGATGCTCATTCCCCCTTGTCCCATGACTGCCCTCTATATGAATGCTTCAAGAACACTCCTTGTGCCATCCAACTTAGACAAGGTTGGAACTTCCTCGTCCATGGTCACCCCCAAATGATTCTTCCAGTCACCCTCCAAACTGTAAAAAAAAAGCGAACTATTCCAATGCAAGTCAAAATTTGAAATGACTTCATGCCTCGTGTTAGGGTTGTCTTGATCCTCGTGTGTGCCAACTTCTGTCTCTCCATCTTTGGATCCTTCAGATTCGTCTTCCATAGCTTCTCCTTGGATCATCTTCATGTTGGCCACTCCCCATGGATGTAATCTTTGTAGGAAGCTGGTATCCTGCCATGTGTATGGAAACTGGTGCCATGCTTACCTTACCCCAATGCTCATTCATCTCCTCTCTTCTATCCTTCATTGCAGCATAGTACATCTTTCCCAAGGTGAGAAGATGATCTCTATCCGCAAGCATATATAGGTAGCTGGTCTGAACTACCATCCAAGCCTCCTTAAGTTCATGCAGTTCCTTGAAATCATCATGTTTATCTAAAATCTTCCAACATAGTGCTGATATCATTTTATGAATATGCTCGAAGTGATGTAGAGTCAACCCAACCATACCTTTATTGACCTTCAATTGATTTTCCAACGGATGTGCACCCATGCCCTCATGCCAGGCCTCAAGATGTGTCCCTTTCTCATGTCTTTCCATTTCAGCCTCCTCCTTAGCTTTTCCTTCACAATATTCATCATACTCTGTCAAGGGGAAGTCATACTAAGTATGGTTTTCAGTTCCAATGCTATTATGTACCTCTTCTGCTTGTCCCTTGAAGATTGTACGGCCCTCCTGTGTGGCTGCATTGTCATCATAGTGCCTTCCTAAAACTTGAGGCAAATCCCAATGGTTTTTTCTTCTTCCTTTGTACATATCTATAATTTATCACATAACCGAAAATATTTTTGAATACTTTGATGTATTTTTTTTCTAACTATATCACATTTAAGTTTAAACTTTATATAAACTCTTCCACTATGTTTATCCCATGGTTCCTTCAAATATTATGGTTATGTCCAAATGCAAAAGCAGTAGCACTGTCATTGAACAGATTCCTCTATAAAATCTTAACAAGGATTTGAAATAAAATCATAAAACTTAATAAATCATTATTTTTTTAAGTTTGGATTTTTTTTTATAAAACTCAACTACAACAGTAGGGAACAGCTTAATAAATCATTATTTTTTTAAGTTTGGGTTTTCTTTTTAATAAAACTCAGTTACAATAGTAGGGAACAATTAGTTGTCCCCGGATAGTCAGGGAACATCTGAGACGTCCCCAGCCATCCCAGG
The DNA here is from genome assembly GCA_007258455.2 of Sequoia sempervirens. Classification (NCBI taxonomy): domain Eukaryota; kingdom Viridiplantae; phylum Streptophyta; class Pinopsida; order Cupressales; family Cupressaceae; genus Sequoia; species Sequoia sempervirens. The sequence continues at coordinate 164,446,362 of VDFB02049217.1, read as the reverse complement.
GATGTCTAATCGTCCCCTACCTGTCCCCTACCCGTCTCCATGTCCCCAAGATGTTTCCTACAAAAAATAAAAATAAACAAGGACAACTAGGGGATGTCCCTAAGCTATCCCCATGTCCCCAAGATGGGTATGCTTGGAAAAAACCAGGGAACACGTCCCCGAGGAACATAGATAAATATGTTTCACTTTAGTAAAAAAATTGATTTTATTTTAATTTTATTTTTTGCAAATTTTTTATTTTCAAATAGTTGTTGAGACCCGTTTTGCCTCCAACACAATTTTCGTGAGATGACTTGTGAAGGTTCATGAAGCACTTTCTAACATGGTCATCAGCCCAAATTGGTCCATATGGTAGCAATCTAGCACCAAAAAGGCAATAACTATTAAGTGGATGACCCTAGATAACATTTGGTGGGATCGTGTTGAATATCTCCTCAGTTTCACTAAGTCAATATTGAGCATTATCCATTATACCGACATGATTAGGCCTCATTTGGGAGAGATATATGATGGTGTCAAATCAATGATTGAGAAGACAAAGTTTCATAAATGCAAAAGAGTAAGATCCTAAAGAAACTTTGTTCAAACAACTACACAAAATTATTAAAGAGAAATGGAACAAAATGACCACCCCACTACATCTTCTTGCCTTTGCATTGAGACCTAAATATTATAGTGTTGAGCTCCTTTCTTTGTCAACAAGAATTGCCCCATATAGAGATTTTGAAGTCAGACAAGGGTACAAGGCAGCACTTTGTAGACTCTTCATTGATCCTACTATGCAAGATCTAGTGAGCATTGAGTTCATAGATTTTATACACTGCAATGACTTCAATATTGATGCTCTTCATGACAAGCATAAGGTCAATGCTCATAGTTGGTGGTACTTCCATGGCCAATCTATCACACCCCTACAACCTCTTGCAATCAAAATTGTATCACAAGTTTTATAAAAAAAATCTTTTATCTTTTAAGTTTTATTTACATTTTATAATTTAAAGTTTTTTATTTTGACTCTTCACTCTTTAATTTTGTCTTAATAAGTTGCTAGTTCATTTGCATCTAAGAGGAATTGGAGCACATTCTCCATCCACTCAGTAAAGCACATTGACTACACTCAAAAAAGGTAGAGGATTTAGCATATGTGCATTCAAACTTGCATCTCCTTTCACACCAACACAATGGCTTCAAGGAAGGGGGTATATGTGCATATTGACTTGGATGCTTCCACTTCCCACCTTGTTGCACTTGATGTTGAAGACAAGCCGGCTAGCAAACATGAGAGTGTCAATACTAGTGCTAGTGCCATCAAATTTACTAGTACCTACATCGTCTAATATGGATGGTAATGATATTTTTGAAGACCCATATGATGATGCTTGATAAGCGATGGCTAATTGTTGACTCTTGACATTATTATTTTTTAATTTTATTATGTAATATATATCATGACATTGGAGTTTGACTAATTGACATTGTAATATTATTTATTTTTACGGTCGTATTGATTATCATACAATATATGATGCTGTGTGGTATTTTGAACTTAATTGTTGCTGAAAATATGTATATATTTATAATTTTTATATGTTTTTGTATAGACAAACCCAAAATGAACCCAACCCCCAAAAAAAAGTGGACCAAACCCACAAACCAAACCCCCAAACCAGTACCAAGATCAGTAACTTAGATATAACTCTATGTCTCTCTATGAAACCTTTTCTTTTAAAAAACACAATAGCAAGCAATAAATTGAACAATGACAATCCAGTAAATCTTAGAATATACCTTTATTTTTATAAAACACATCAGCAAACAGTAAATTTATCAATAATAATCCTGGAATAAATATAGTATTCCCCGAAACAACAATATAAACTGTAAACTAGCAAACTGCATCTTCAATATGATTTAAAAAAGACCACAACCTAACAATATGAAAAGAAATATTGTTGAACCAAACAACTGAAGAAATTTACTGGCAATCCCATAAATTTGAGCAAACTCGGAGGACCAACCAAGCCCATGTAGCTAATCAGGACCATTGAGAACATAACCAGAGGATTTATTAGCAAAGAAGTCATCATAACCTCTCAACCTGCAACAAACCAGCTGGATTACAGAATCAACCCTTTGGTTGGATGCCAGCTAGTGTAGGAAAGTTAACTAATTTTCAACAGAGAAAAGAAATGTCAAAAAAGTCAAAGAAGCACAAATGAAAGCCATCTTATGCCAGCACAAGAGTGGAAAATAAAAGAAAAAACCATATTCAAATAAAAAATTACCACAAAGACGAGCCATCAGAGTGCCATGACAGTTATATACTCTCCCTCCTAGCGTCAATATAGGTATACCCACAGTGACTAAGAACCAGATTTTTATTTTGTATATTTCTACCACTGCATTCTCTTCTCTTCCACATCCTTAAGTGCATTCATCTTGAAGTATTCATTTTTTCAAGTTTTTATTTAAAATTTATGTTCTAACTTATGAGAAATTGCATTTACAAATGTATTGAGGGCATGCATAAATGTGAGAAAGCATGACATTAGACATCAACGAATTGTTGCAATCCCCTCATATGACAAACTTATTGTGACTAATGAAGCGCCCCTTCATTTTCAGAGCTCTTGACCATTTGGTGACTCACAAGAATATATATTGTTTCTGTTTAGTCATAGTTGACACTCAATACTCCATGGAGCTTCTAGTCTTGGTGGTCATGTGATACCATTTAGAGAGCTCCACTCTTAGAAGTTGCATGGTAACACCTAAAGAACCTCTTGACTTGTTGGTCACTTGGTACCCAAAACAAGCTTTTGACTTGTTGATCAGTTGGTAACCAGCAAAGTAAAATTGGTCTTCAATGGTACAACTTAGATTTGCTTTAAGGTCTCTGTTAATCGTTTAGGGTAAGATACATATAGTAGAAATGGTTGAAGACTTGAATTCCTAAATGGGATGTCAATGATGAACATCAATGGATTCTATCAAAGATATGCCACAATATACTCCTGTTGACGGGTATTTTATGACTGCACCAACACAGAATAAAGTTTCCAACAGTCACTCTATCCTCTCTTGATCAAAATCTCCTGCATGCTAAGATTACGAAAGATCATGCATTCAACTCCAAGGTTCTTTTATGCAGTGGACATAGACTCAATTGGCTTGATGTGATTTGCTGGTATTTCAAGGGGACTTACGCAATTGTTCGCTTGAGAGAAAGGGATTTTTCAAAATTCGGTAGATTTGTCAATGAAGCTCGAGTTTCCTAAGCTAACCAGATAGTACTGAATTTGAATGGCTGCAGGGATTAAAAATGCTATAATCTACTCTAGACGTGGGATATGGCGATCAACTCTCACAGACTTCAACCAAGCTTTGCTTTGCCTCACTTTGGACAGCTTCCACAAAACTGGTGCAATCTTCAAAGGGGGGAACTAGAGATTTTCAAATTACAATTCAACATGAAAACACCATCACAACGACGCATAGCAACATGTAAATCATAACCGAAGTTAAGTTCAAACTATTCCAGTTGACCACACAAGGCGAACCCACCATCAATGAGTCTGCTAGTGGTATGGATTAACGAAGCTTGCTCAAATCAACCACCACATTCCACATCTACTTGCATGAAATAAAATCTATTCTACTCTAAGTTCTATTTTAAGATTCTATGTGAATTGGAAGGACGAAGAAACCTTGCTAGCTACCCACAATAAAAGATGAAATCACAAGCAATGACAACTCTTTTTATTATAGGAGTGTTCACAGCAATCTCTTACAAAGCATTCAATTGAAAACTTTCCTTCCTCTTCCTATCTATCAATCTATGCTATGCTATCAAACTCTCTCTATTCCTTCTCTGCTATTCTATATGCTATATGCACAAATGACGGGGGATGACCCTTTTAATTCCAACGGACGGCTTAGATTGAATTACAATGAACGGCTCAAATTGAGCCACATAAGCCCTAGTCAAGATTCTACCCTAAAAACGGCCAGAAAGTGGAGGAGTGGTAATAAATGAGCACAAAATGCCCACTCTCTCTCCCATTGACCACTATGAGCATTTAATGCCCACTCTCATCTAGAAGATTCTCATCTAGAAACGCGTTCCCATTGTTCCTCTCTCTGACTGCAAACTTGATGAATCTGGTCAACATTGCCTCAACCTCCTGAATTGAGATGGGTGGAATATGGTTGAGCTGAAATTCAAGCACCGTGACCGCTTGCCCCTGCCGAGTGCAAGATTTTCCCCAAGCAACTAAGGCATCCTAAGTGCTCTGAATGATGTTGGAGAAGGTTGAAATGTTCTCAAAATCCACCTGGGCAAATGATCTCACATCTGAAAAGAAAGGCTCCAATCTGCTCTTCAGGCCATCCACAGTTACCTCTTCTGGAGTCAGCTTTTTAGCAAACAAGGCTTCAAGTGTGTTCAAGACTCCTTCCTGTATATTTCCCATAGCCTTTCTAACTCTAACAAATTATGCCTGTGTTGTATCGAAGAAGCCTCGACCTATGAATGCTGAAGAATACCAACCCGGGAAATCATATCTATTGCCCTCCTGGATCACTCCTCCTTCAACCAGAGTTTGTGTGGGCATATGCATCAAGGCTGCCAAGCAAGGAACAGTTTTATCTTGATAAATATGGTTTCATTCTAGGCTTGATCAACATTATCCATGTGCGTATGAATATTGGAGGCCTGCTAAAAAGAATGGGCGAGATCATCAATGAACTTCTCTGCCTCAACGCGAATATTGCCAACCCACTTGTTTGCCTCCTGAGCCATCCTCTTCAAATCTTCTAGGCCACTGATTGATTCCCTCGGAAACTCGACTGTAAAGTCAACTGTTGGATTCTCCTGTCCACACGGATGTGCTAAGTGTTGCACATAACCAATCAACGTCTTATGTTCTCTTTTCAACCTCTTGTACTTTCCTTCCGTCCGGAGCAACCTATCCTTCAAAGCCTGATAGGAGCTATCACACTCCTCAATTATCTGAGCTCCTGTAGGGTGGCCCAACTCCACAGTAGTGACCACATAATTTTTAGGGACAGCCTCATCTCGGTCACACTCTTCCCTGGGAATAGCCACATGAAGCGTGTGAGAACCAGACTTATCTGTGGATATCTTTGAGAACTTTCTGGCTCTCTTCTTTTCTAGTGGCCCGCTAATTCTACTGAGGAATTCTTCCATTTCAATCGTTGGGTCAATCTCCTCCTTAGGATCCTTTCTATTCTTTCCCTGAGCCAATCTGGCACTACCTGCTGCGGATTACAAATAATAAGTGGCTACTCCTCTCTCGCTTCTTCACGCACTTCTTCTCTAACAATATTTTGCTAAGGTTCATCAGTCTCCATCTATTGAACATTCTCTCCTAGATCTCGAGCTTCCTGCCCTGTGGTATTCTCATCTTCTAGCGTTGTCTCAATCATCTGCTGGAAGCGGGTATCTGTTGTCGTCTCCTCTTCTTCTTCCTGTTGATTTTCTCTCCTAGGAGCGTTGACACTTAGACTATCTGGCTCTCTAAGAGGTGGTTGGTTTACCTCTTGGAACTCTTGCTTCTCGTTCGATCTATTTCTTTGGCTCCCAAACAAAGACACCTCCTGCACACTTGAAGAACAAGTCTGCGATGGCATGGGTTTCTACCCTCTGGGGCATCGGCTGAACTTGCACTTCTCTTCGTGGTTCTGAGGCTTGGGTGACCTGTTTTCTTTTCCCAGCTGTTGGCGGCCTCTTGTCACCCGTTACATTATAAGTGAGGGGGATTGATCTGCTTTTAAGTCTACTCACGTGCCTTTCCACCCAATTCCTCGTGAATGTCAAAACCGGTAGTCCATAATCTCCGATTCTGACCAATCAGGTAGTGGGACCGCTGTGTTTCTCATTGATTCAAAATCTAGCTACATAACATTCACGTCCTCATCTACTTGATCTGGAAATGGAATAATCTCACATTCTCTAATCATCTTTAGGGGTATCCTGGTAAAAATTCTTCTCCTAACTTCAGCATCATCCACCGCGTTGGCCCAAAAGTCCTCAATATGCACCCTGTGCCTATACTCCACACTTTGCACCATTCTAATATTCTTATAAGGATCGAAATCCTGCCTGCTAGTGTGGAATGAGAGGTGGAAGAACTGCAGCTCATCTTCAGCTTCTTTGGCTACCTGCAAGGATGGATAAACCTCGTTTGAATTTCCCAGGGTGATCGAGAAGTCCAACCCTCCTTTCTTCTTCTTTTTCTAAATCATATCATAGGCAGTGAGCTGCCTAGATACTTCTAACATTACCATCCTATCTGTGGGGTATCTTGGTAATCTATATGGATATGATGTGAACCCCTGCAGCCTGATATAGGTGAACTTGGGAAATTGGATAAACCAATATCCATATTTTTCGATCAGTTCCTGAGCCTCTTTTGATATTCTTTGTTGAGTCCTCCGCTGAAGGGTCCTGGCTATATGCACAGTGAAGGCATCGTTCACCCTTTTGTAGCTAGAGGTGCTGCTCAGGTGCAATTGTGGGCAAGCCTTGTAAATTTTGAATTGTTCAAGACCACATCCAATCGGCTCCTTGTAGGTTATTCCTCTGTACTTAGTCATTCGAGCCAACATATATATCACATATGAGCTCATGTAGAACGTTTTAGCTCTCCTCAGGTTCCTAAATTGCTCATCCAGATTGTCACTTATCATTCTTGCCCAGTCTACATAGTCTTTCCCTTCCATCACAATCCCGATGTAGTAAAACATCCATGGCTCGAAGATGTATGATTGAGGGCTTCCTCACTCGGTTGAGCATCATTATGAGGTCGCAATACTCCTACTTCACATCATCCAAGATAATTGAAATATACCGAGCCAAATTTTTTCGTTTTTTCAATTTACAATTACAACATTACAGAGCAGTGCACCCGTTAAGGTTAGATGAGAAAACCAAAACGTGCAAGGAAGCAACTCTAACCAGAATGGCACCGATGATGGTGAGCATTGGTCAGAGGATCTAAAATAAATTGCTTATGCTGGAAAAGGAACTCAACGCCAAGTATGTGCTACCCAATCCAAAGCGGAGTGAGGGGCGACCATATGACGGAGTAAATACAAAATAATGCTTGAAAGAAATAATGCTGAAAGAGGAAACTTCTCGACACCCAGAATGTGCTTGCTCATCCAGAATGGACAGTAGCGACCATAGGGCGGAGTTATCACTATTTTACTCTAAACAGAAAGTAGGAATGATTATTACAAGAATTGACAAAGCAATATCAAACACTGGTCAGTACTACTGCCAGTTTACAAGATTATGACTGCCTGCAATGTCAAAATATCATATGCTTGTCAAATAGTATGTTCAACCAATAATCAATTACAATCCTTGAGAAATCACAGTGTCCCAAACACAAAACAGAAATGCAGATTTCTGTAACCTGTCTTTTTGTCAGATCTGAATCTTAAATGAGCAATCAGCAGTGCACAAATTCCAAAGAATGCTCACAACTTGCTTAATAATCATCCAATTGACATGCCGTAAAATGCTAAGCACTCAGAAGATCTAGGCGACCAAGATAGACACTTGAAACTGAACCAAAACCTGCAGATTTAATTAACACGGTTCCCAATGCATATGCCAATGGTACGGCCTAGGACAGAATTTCGACTTTCTCTTAAAAATTCAATACTCTTTCTAAAAATCTAAGAACTGGAAGACATGGACGCCTATTACAAACTCATCCAATGATGCAGTACCCAGAATGATATTTTTTGTCTTTTTTGATATATGAGCAAAACATGCAATCTGCTGTATGAAAAGAAGCTAAAGCTGCAACACTAAAATACTCAAACAGATTTTACAATGCAAAACTGAACCCAAATGAAATAGCTAAGATGCACTCACAAGTAAACTAATAATCATCACTAGTCGTTGTCTTTCAAACGAGAAGAGATGCCCAAACTAGGAGGTCTTCATCCCTCGAAGCAATCCAGAATCAATCCGGCAGCATAACGGTGTATTTTCCAAGATAACCAAAATGATGCACAAGACTCCTTTTTATAATCTTCGCTTGACTTCACGAAACCCTAGAATCTGATTTTAGGTCAAAATCCCCTCTCCTCAATGATGGGCGTACTTTTGCCTTCAAGCTCTTGATTTGATATTTCATTTAAATATTCAACTTTGAAATATGCGCCTATCATAATCTTGCTTTGACTTAGGGAATATTAAAATATTCTTTTAATGAGGGCGCCACCCTCAATGACCACCTTTTTAAAACAACATTAAGTCATTAAGTCTAAGCCAAGGGTCAACATTAAAATATAACATTTTAACGTGACTTTTTAATTTAAATGACTTAACTCATTTCTCTGAAAATGCCCTGAAGCCAATACTGATGAAGTCAACTGATCAATCTGAAACCGGAAGTCAACCAACCTGAGCTCATCTGGAAACTGCCAAAAATAGAATTTACTAAAAATAGTAAATTCCAAAAAGTACTCTGAATCTTTGAGACGGCATATCACTGCAAGCCCTCGAAAACCCGAAGGAATCCGCCATTAAAACTATCATCTCCGAGCAATGACCTCCTCAAAATTAGGAAACCCTAATTTTAACTTCACTAGCCTCGGGTTCCCAAGGAAAGGCTAGCAGTCAAAAATGTCGGGCTTGAAAAGGGGACATTACAATAATCTACTTGGGGAGCCTGGTGCGAGGAGGCCTGGGCTTCTGCATCCAAATAGAATTTATCATTCCGGCACATCTCTCAAAAGAAGAGGCGTACATCCTTTCAGCCCTCTCCCTTGTTTTGTATATCATTTTATAAAAAGTGAGGATTCCAAACGCCTCTCCAATGGCCTCAGACGTGAGATTGGCAAACAATTTGCCATCAGGGGAAGCAATGGTCCTTCGTTCTGGCCTGCAGCAATTGGCGCACTCCATGATCAACTTCGGACACTGGATAGTTGGTGGAAAACCAGCAGCTACATAGAGTCCACTCTTCATAATTTGATGTGCTGTGACTGATGGAGGGTGGTCACCTAGCCCGTACATTCGACCTCTGAGTGCTCCAAGGTTGTACGAACCAAGATTTGTATCATTTAGCTCTCCCAACTTTGATGTAAACTTGGACTCGGGAAGAAACGTTTTGCTCAGCTTCTTTATCACTGCCTGCCTGGATACATTGGCTTTGCTTGATTCAACGTTGGTAGCCTTGCCTGCAGCTTTGTTGATTCTGCCTGCTTCAGCCATTCTGCAAAATAAAAGATAGGCATTAAAATTTAAACTCAGAAAATAAATAACCTCAGGATGGCCAAAATATGGAGTAAACTTCGAAAAAGAAGAGCCTTCAGCATTAAAATTTTGAACTTCAAACCTTAATACTCTTTTCAGCAGTATAACTTTTGGCACTTAGAAAAATTTCACCCAAGCTTGCTGATTTGACTTGCTCACTTCAGCAGCTTCACCTCAACACTTTTCTTCTCATTCTCAAAGCCACAACTTCGTACTTGCAACTGGTGAGATGAAATAAAAACTCTGTGGCTTAAATAATTGTGAAAGGGAGTTTATTTTAGCAAGTACATTAAATTTCTCCCTCCACTACTTGGCAATTTCTAACTTTGGAGAGGTGATGGGCGAGTTGTCACCAAGACGGGTCCTAGTCGTCATAAACTTTTTCCTTGCAAAATTCAAATTTTCCCCTTTTAATTGCTCATTAACATTTCGTTATTTTAAATGTTCATAGGGGAATCATTTGATTTATTTAAAATTTCCCCTTTTAACTCCTTGTAACACTTGGTTATCTCAAACATTCATGGGGAAAATTATTTAACTCTTTTAATATTTCCAACTTTGAAAATCTTACCCCCTTTTGATGTTGAAAAATAATCCCACGCCTTGGAATATTTTTATCTCCTCTCACTCCTCTTGGGCGCATTTGAGGGGTCTTGCTTCATTTTTTTTCCGCCTTAGAAAATTTTCCCTTCTCAACATACTACAGAAAATTTTCCCTTCTCAACATACTACCTTGTTGCTTCATGTTTTCATGCCTCTTGTTCACCTTTGGGCACATTTTGAAGGGTGTATTCTCATGTTTTTCGTCTTGGAAAATTTCTACCCAGCTCACTCCCTTGGGCGCATTTAGCACCTTGTCTGCCAAGTTCATGCCTTAGGCAAATTCCTTGCCCAACCTACTCCTCTTTGGGCGCATTTCACCTCTCCATGTTGGGCGCATTTCCATCTTGGTGTTTTCATCTTCAACTCACTCTAAAGGCACATTTCAGCTCTTGTGTTGGGGATGCTTTAAGGAGGGGGTCTTCTTATTATTTTTCCCTTAGAATATTTCTCACCTCCACTTGATTGTTGGCGCATTTGATCACCTTGTGTTAAGGCGCATTTCACCCTTAGTTTTTCATGTTTGATTTTCAACACCTTAGAAATGATTCTACCTCCTCTCAAGGGCGCATATTCACCTTGTGCGTTTGATATCCCATGCCTCAGAAAAATTCTCCACCTTCTCTGCTTAGGGCGCATTTTGCCATGAGGCTTTTGAATTCGTGCCATGCGCGCATCTAGACCCTTGAGTGCATGTTTCATGCCTTAGAGAAATTTTACCCGCCTTGTGTCTTGTTGGGCACATATTATAGTACCTCCTTGTATGTGGGTGCATTTGAAGGAGTGTGATTTCATTTTCTTGACTTAGAAATTTTTCAAGCGTCCTTGTCTCTTCTATGACGTATTTTGCCCTTGGAGTGTTCATTTCAAGTTAGGGCACATTTGAAGAGGGGTGTTCTCATTTTATGCCTTAGAAAATTTTACTCTATTTCTTCTCTTTTGGGCGCATTTGACCCCTTGTGTGCATGTTTCATGCCTTAGGCGTTTTTCCCTCATGGTGCTTGCTTTGAACACTTAGTCAATTTTCATCCTGCTTGCCCTCGCTTTCTATTTTTAGCAACGTTTGAAGTCATGGTGATTTTCATGAATTTTCAACTCCTCCAAACTTGATACTCATTCAACGTGGTTCTCATGACTTGGTTGACCTATTCACACCTGCCTTTTGCGTGCACCTGCTAATTTAGGCCCTGTTCTGGAAGTGACTTACTAAAAATAGTAAGTGTGCGGAATGCGCTCAAACTTTACCAATAGATTCCTCAAAGAATGCTGATCACAGTAGGATACATCGGTTTTCAATTTTTCTCGAGTTTTGCCCTTCATTTTAGGCTTAAAAGTAGGAAACCCTAATTTCGTTACATGCGCTTCTGTAGACCTCTGTTTGATGTTGTTTTCGTTGCGTACTGCCTTGTTCTGGAGACTGAAGATCTGTGTTTGCTTGCGTGACATCACACCTGCCAAAGATGGACCTGCTAAAAATAGAACTGCTAAAAATAGAAAGTTCTCAAAATTCATTCAAATTTTGCATGCAAGTCCTTCGAGAGGGTTTAAACTCAGTGACGTGATCAAAATTTCCAAAACCCTAGGGAAAAGCCCTAAACTGGGGCACCGGCTAAAAATAGTAAGTTCTCAGAATTGGCTCAAATTTTGCAGGTAAGCACTTTAAAGGGTCTTGAATCTAATGCAACAATCAGTTTTTCAAGAACCCTAGCGGAAAAACCTCAAATAGGGGACTTACTAAAAATAGCAAGTTCTCTGATTTCGCTCAAAATTTGCAAGTAGCTTAAAGGGCTCTAAACGTAATGTAGCAGTCAGATTTTCAAAAGCCCTGAGAAAAAGGTCCCAAATTGTGTACTTACTAAAAATAGTAAGTTGTCAGAATTCAGTGAAATTTTAATGGGAACCTGCCTAAAGCCTCCTGATTGCAGTGTTAATCTCAAATTTCAATTTACTCACTCAATTTAACTCCAAACCAAGCCTGAAGAATAAAACCCTAATCCGTCAAAACGCACTCCAGACTTAGCCAAAGCTTCAAATTGGGCCAAAAGATGGGTACATCCCCGGAAAGATAGAAGGAACAAAGAGAGACAGCCGCAAAACCACCCAAAACCAAAGCCAAAAGACCCAAATGGGACCAAAATTAGGGGGTCCCCATTTTGAATGGGGTGATGTGTGAAAAGGTCACAACAACTCCAATCCTCACTATAAGGATTTCCTAGCGTTTATGCATCTTTACAAGTTAGACCTAAGTAGGTTATAAAGTGTGCTAAAAAAAATTACATAGGAACACATCACATCCATTTTCCCCATGTCTCTAATGCCCCTGGCATTTCTAGTAGACATCTGACAAGGAATGGCAAGAAACCAGTGTTCCACGGGGATGCGTCCCCCCCTAAATTTTTGTCGTCCCCGCATCCCGAACATTTCAGAGACTTGGGGACATCCCTCCACCGCCGTCGAGACGTGAGAAACGTCTCGGAGATGCGGGGGATGCCTGGGCGTCTTCGAGACGTCTTGGAGACACCTAGGCATCCCTCGAGCGTCTCGAAGACGCCTAGGCATCCCCTACGCTGGGACGGTTTAAAATTTTTATTTTAAATTTCTTTTATTTTTATTGGTCTTTGTGCCTGAGGCTGAACCCTAAAGGCTTGTGGAACCCATCTAAAAGCCTCTAAATGAAATAAAACACTCTAATTGCTCATTTTTTTACTCACATGCATTTGATGTTTTGCAGCAGCTAGGTGAAGAAGAGGAAAACCAGTGAGAAGAGTGAGTGAAAGAGTGAGTTTGAGGTCTTGCAAGCGCAAAAGGGGTGAGAAGGAGAAAGAAGAAGAACAGAAGGAGCATTCTACACCAATTTTGAAGGATTTTTCAAGCACAAGGTAGGGTTTTATGACTATTTTTTTAAGTTTTTTCAAATTTTTTTTTGTTTTGTTTTCCAAGTTTTTAGATTCATTTTGAAAATGTAGTTTGATGTTTGAAATGGGCGTTGAAATGAAAATCAAAACATGAATATGCATTTGCAGCAATGTCTATGAAATTATGATTAAAAAATTAATCATAATTTCATATACATGGCTGCAAATGCATATTCATATTTTGAATTTTCATTTCAAAGCTCATTGTTTTTTTTTCATCTTTCCATCAAGATTCATAATGAAATTTTCAAATTTAATTTTCAAATTTGTTAAACTAGGCTGAAACTAGGCACTTATAGAATTTATTTGTTTATTGCAGTGTCACAATGAGCTCTCATGACATCAGCATGAATGAGGATGAGGTTCATTCACATAGTGATATTGATCCTGAATATGCACTTGAGGCTGAGGGGGATCACCATGGGGTTGAGTATGAAGCCCAAACTAGTTCCATGGCAAGTGAAGCAAGTACTTTAGAGTTCCCTTCTGCAGTATTGGCAAAGTATGTTAAGGGTCCTTTTGATCCCAAATCCCCTCTCAAACAATTTGCAACAAAAGATCTAAGCAAGCAAGGGGCAACATCTGGTGGCACAAGGAGGTGGAAGTGCAACTTTTGTGGTGAGGGGTGGTATGGGAGCATCACTAGAGTCAATGCACACCTTTTCATTAGAGGAAAAGGTGTGGGGATATGTGAATTTTTGGCAAAGCCGGAAAACATGAAATTCAAAGTTGAAATAAATAAGTTATGGGGTGTTCCTGATGATACTCTAGCTGCACCTGTGCCTCCTACTTTGGTTCATAGGACACAGCTTCAGCAAAGCCAACAACAGAGATCCAGCCATACTTTGCAAATGAGAGGACGGACGCCAGGGTCTTCTTCTAGTGCCTATGCAGGAGAGGGGAGGGAGAAATGAAAATTGCAAAGTCAAACCCAAAGTAACCCCATTGCAAATTTGTTTAATGTGCAGCTCAAGGATGAGATAGATGATGCCATTGGCAAGTTCTTCTTTGCCAATGGCATCCCGTTTCATGTTGCCCGATCTCCTTAATATAAGGATATGATATCGATGGTGACAAAGGGAGGACCATCATATGTGCCACCAGGTGAGACGAAATTGAGGACCACGATCTTGGATAAGAACTATTCCAAGATCAATTTGTTGATGGAGAAGATGAAGGAGTGCTGGGTTAAGACAAGATGCAACATAGTCATGGATGGGTGGATGGACATTAGCCATTGTCCACTCATTAACATCATGGTTACACATATTGAGGGCCCATATTTTCTTCAGACTGTTGATTGTTCAAGGCATCGCAAAGATGCTGATTTTCAGTTTGAGGTTCTCAAGGATGCTATTGAGGAGGTTGGGCCACAAAATGTGGTCCAATTTGTGACAAATGAAGCACATGTGTGCAAAGTTGTAGGGAGACTTGTTGAGGCTACTTATAGGCATATTTGGTGGACCCCATGTTGTGTGCATGCCATGAACAATGCACTCAAGGGCATGGGAAAGATTGATTGGATTAGAGCAATGGTTAATGATTCGAGAGATGTGTAGATGTTTATCTGCGACCACCACACATCACATGCACTCTTTAGGACCTTCGCTAAGGAGTTTATGAAACCTACTGATACGAGATATGCTTCCTATTTCATTCTCTTGGACAGAATGATTCAGTTGCAAGAGGCACTGCAACTCATGGTCATAACAGTAGATTGGAGTAGGTGGGCCGAGTCTAAGACAAAGTAGGGGAGGAGGGTGAAGGATACGATGAAGAGCGATGTGTTCTCGGTTGATGCAAAATATATCGTCGCCATCATTAAACCAGTTTTCCAGGTTATCAGGTATGGGGATGTGGATGCACCTAGCCTTGGAGAGGTGTATGAGTGCATTGATTCTATGCTTGATCAGATGAAGGTTGTTGTGCGAGAGAGGGACCCCACATTAGCATTCTACCACGAGCACATTTAGCCAATCATTCACAAGAGATGGGAGAAGCTTAACACTCCCTTGCACATGGCAGCCTATGCACTTAATCCTAAGTGGTACTTGACTAGGCCTGGTAGAGTGACACCGATAGAGGATGCAGAGGTGAAGGCAGGGTTCTTCAAGTGTATTGAGAGGATGTATGATGATGTAGATGCCAATGTGATTTGCACTGAGTGGACCAAATTTTCCACTCTTAGGGGTTATTCAGATGCAGCGAAGATGGATATGCGAACTATGGCACAGGAGGACCCAATTTTGTGGTGGACTTACCATGGATCAGGATCTTTGACTACCACTCTAGCCATCCGATTGTTATCTCAGGTTTCTAGTTCTTCAGCTGTTGAGAGGAACTGGTCTACATATAGCTTCATGCACTCTCTTAAGAGGAACAAACTTACCTCTAGGAGAGCAGAGAAGCATGTGGTTGTACATAGTGCTTTGTGTCTCATGGACTGCAAAACACTTTTTTACAAAGAAAGTCCAGCAGCATGGTGGGATGTAGAGCCAGAGGAGCCAGAACAAATTGATGAGGATGCTTCAGTTTCGACTTCAGACGTAGGGCTGGTTGATGTTAGTTTGGCAAAGCTTGATCGCGAGGATTCCAGTAGTTCGAGTGATGAGGAGTTTGGGGATGATTAGAGACCTCCCTTCACTACATTTTTGCATTTTGTACTTATTTTGATTATGATATCAATGTACTCATGCTACTCATTGTAATCATTTTTATCATTATGATATGATATTATGATGTGTCATATTTTCAATATTCATATAATAGAAATCTCAAATTCGACAATTTCATTTGTCAAATTTTAATATTTTATTTGATTACTAATAGTATTCAAGTATTCAAAATGTTAGTATTTGCAATTTATTAATTTGCCAAAGTTTAATTTGAAATGTTATTCTGAAACATCTTTTTATAACTAATTATTCAAGTACCATATGTATATCAGCGCTGCCCCCCTGCCGCCACTGTCCCCAAACTTAGACCCCTTGTCCCCCCGTCCCCGAGACACGTCCCCAACAGGGACACGTCCCCTTCAGAAAACTCCGTGGAACACTGCTTCAATGCCCTAGCAAAAGAGTATTAGAATGACAAGATTAGTTACAAAGTAAATTGGCTCCCAATTCACATAGTAAGGGGTGTGGAGAGAAGACCTATGGAATTCTCTCAAGATTAGTTATAGAGTAAATTGGCTCCCAATTCACAGAGTAAGGGGTGTGGACAAAAGACGCATGGAATTCTCTCCTATGGAGCTAGAGCCTTTGAATGTGGATATCTTTGAAGATTATTTCATTAAGACATATTATGCTCTATGTCAAGTCTTGGGTGTAGATCTCAAAGCCCAAATGCCAATTCACATCATGATGATGGTTGCAAATATTCAAAATGCCATCGTTAATAAAGAATTTGATTTTGCCACTTTCGTAGTAGAAGGAATTCTTAAGAAGTTGGTGAACATTAAATGTGATGGCAGAGTGGCACATTTCAAGTGGTATTCTTTGCTATGCCACCTTTTCCTATATGCAGGGATAAATGTTTGGGATAAGGCTTTGTAGATAAGATTCAGTGATGAAAATGTCTAGTTTGTTGTGCAATGTTGGGCTTACATTTGGGACATGCATTGCCAGAATTCAAGCTATGTGGTGTTTGAAGAGTGTTTTGTAAATCAAATTTTGAGGTATCTAGGTGTTATATCTGATAGATTGCCTAAGGAGATCATTTGAGACCGAAGGATAGGGTACCTGAGTCAAGGATCCAACATAATAGGGGTGATTGGTATCTCCATTCAAACACCACAATGATAAGGATACCACATATTTTGCCAAGGAATGTGCCTAAATGTAATGTCCTTTTTTGGAAGTGAGCAATACAAATAAGTGAGAAAAAATAATTTTTCATTATTTTTTATTTTGGCACTCAAGGAGGAGGTTAAATGATATTTATTATGATTTTTGGTGAAGCAAAAATATTTTTATAATTTTTCTGTGAGGCTGGGCAACCCTTTTTGGGGGTTAAAAAATAATAATTAATTAAATAAAAAAAATTATTAATAAAATATATTAAATTCGAATTTTTCGGGCCCAAATTGGGTCGGCCAATTTGGAGGGAAAAGGCAAGCTTGGTATAAATACAAGATCTTTGTGAAGGCATTTCATCATGGGAATTATTCTGTTTTTTTCAGATCAGCAATTATTGCAGCTATTCCAAGGATGAAAACCCTTGTGAATAATAGAGGAGTTGGATGAAAACCTAGCTCTTTAAAGGACTTCATGACGGAGGTTCACTTGTGCTTCAATGGAGTTTTATGCTAGATGTTCATGCTCAGATTTTCATATCAGCCTAAGCGACTTGAGGAGGGCAGATTTGGTGTTGTATTGACATAGGGTCTCACCCTAGAGAGGAGCGCCCGAGTTGCAAGAGGAGCACTTTGTTTTGGAAGGGAAAAATTGGCAAGTTTGGAGGTTGTTGACAAGTTTTCAAGGGTTGCAAACCTTACATTCAGACCAGCAGGCCAGCGCACCCTTATGGTAGGGTTTTGAAGACATTTCTATCATATATTTGCATTCATCATTGCATTTTTGTGAGCTGGAGCAAGTTTTCCCAGCTAGGGTTAGTTTAGGTCATCATTCATTTCATATTTTGGCTTGTAAGCAGGGTTTCTTCATATCAGCAAACTATTGTACATTGCTGGGCATGTTTGGAGCCCGTTTTTGTGGTGAACTTTCATAAGTAATAGGTCTAATTTTGTAGCAGCAGAATTGAATAAACTTATAATCAGAATTTGCATGTCTTGGCTGGACAAATTGGTGCTATATATTGCTGGTTACATCCATACTTAATGTTAGATGTGTTCATCATATTCTTTGAAGCAATTGAATGAGTTGATGTTGCTGTTCATGCTTGTTTCATCTCAGAAATTTTATATCAGCAACTAGAGTTTTTAGCAGAAATTTTTGAAGTGCAGAAATTAGGGCAGAAGTTTGTGTTTCAAAAAATCAGAAAATTCATCAATATCCTAGTTGGGATATTTCACTAAAAGGATGACTTATTTGGAGATTGTTTGGCAATTAAATGAATCTGACAAGATTCATTTAAGAAATCACAAGAAGTGGTCCTTCTTCCTCGCTTCTACTAAGTTCTCAGATTTCATCATCACTAGTAAGGAGGGATTAGAAGCATTATACCCCACACTGTAGGCTTACAGGATGGGTCTTGACATCAAGATAAATTTTGACCTAGAAGGCTTCATAAACTAAATCAGAATAAGTGCCAAAAGGTCCAATTTCTACCACAAGGTTTTATATGAGGAAGATGTAGTAAGAAATTGCCTATCTGACAAAGAAGCAAGGACAAAAAAGGAAAAAATGGGCTACAATAATGAAAGGAGAGGAGCAGAGGAAGAAAGAAAACCCCAATTATCTAGGAGCTTGTCATTATGTTGATGACCCTATTGCTAGAATTAGGGCTGTAATGGATAATGTTGAAACTCTTGCATACAAGCCTCCGGTCCTACCAAAAAAGAAACTTGAAGAAAGGCCACAGCATGAGGAGGATCCAGAGAGAATTGCAGAGATCTATAGGCCAAAGGAAAAGGAAAAAATGCCTATGACAGCTCAACAGGTGCAAGAGGAACTTGCAAGATCAAGTGCACCTCCTCCTAAGCAGACCAAGAAGAAAATAAAAGTTGTGCAACAGTTAGTTGCATATTCTGCTGACATCCGTTAGTTGTATATTCTGTTGACATCCAAGAATCAGAGGAGATTGGGGAGAATGTGATTGGAGAGGAAGAGGTAAATCAAATTATCCCATCACCTCAAAGAGTACAGATTCTAGATATACCTCAGGACAGATTGACTATTAATGTCAGAGGTAGGGAGCATGAGACAAATGACATTAGAGCCTTGGCATGCACTCAATTTATGTCTGATTATCAATTCATCAAGTCTAAGGCATTCAAAGACTATCTGGTAAGGTTGAAAAGAGAAGAATTCCATAGTAAATTAAATAAGGCCAAAGGAGAGGCAAGCCCATCACATATGGAGGGGATAACGAAGAAAATAATGCAAGAGGTTGATTTTAGAATTGCCAACATCACACCAGATGAAGGGAGAAAAATAGTGCAAGGTAGTGGTTTGCTTCTACTCCTTGAATGGGATATTGCATCAGCAATAGCACTAGACACCATTAAAAGGTAGGATGAAGAAGCCTTCCCCGCAGAGGAGCAAGCAGAACAAGCATATTTTAGTTTTTGCTTCAACACTAAGTGTGAAACTTTGGCCATTTGGGCCATGGATCCAACCATAAACAAGCCACAGGTAGCAGGGAACATAAGAGATTTGATTCAAAGCATGATTGTCAAAAGATTATCTTACACTTCTACTCCTCAAGCTGCTTCCTTGGCTGTAAATATTGCTTTGTTCAGTGAGGCTGCCATAAAAAAGTTACAAGCTGATTATGACAAGTTACAGGCAGACCATCTTAGGGTGATGCAGGAATATAACATGATACAATCCCTGCTACTATACCCCCATGCTGCTGATATGCCAATTGTCATCGCTCCTCCCAGCTCAACAGATACATTAGCTCAAGGTAAGGAGAGTTTATCTGTGAAAATTGAAGAGCTTACAAAGCAACTGAGGGAAGCAAAGGAGGATAGGAACAAAAGGGCGACCAATTTGGTAGATGGCCTCATTGGTCATAGATTGTCTAAAATTGTTAATAGACTTGAAGACACTTGGGAGGGGTACAATAATTTGAAAAATGCATATATCAAGTACTTGCAGCATCAGGACAATTTGAAGGATATTTTAAGCAAGTGGACTCCCAGAGTGTTATCAATTCAACAAGTCTACAAATGCTCTAGATTTGACCCAAATATCCCAGAGGGTCTTGTTGGTACAAATGAAGTCGTTAGTCTAGTGGGAGAAATTGTATCCTATCAGTCAAAATTGGAGCAGCAAATCAAAGGAAAATTGAAAATGTTGGAAAATATTGTGAAGAGGATTATGCCAATATTTTGGATGCCAATGGAATACTTAATCCACTCAGCCAGTAGAAAGGTGAATTTGGCACAATCATCCCTTCTCTATGTTCATTCATTTGTGCAAGTGGAGAGCCAGATTCTTCATTGTTAAGCAACACAATGGATGAGCTCATAGGGCTGGAACTCAGTCTGGATAGTTTCAATAAAGATGCCAAAGAAATATTGGATGCTAGGTATGCTACACATTTAGATAAAATTCCTAAAGTGCTAGCATTCCAATTGCCCACAGAGAGAACTATGAATTCTTGGTTGGAGAAATACAATGAATAAGTGGAATATAACGCTTTCAATTGGTCATCTGGTTTCAGTGTTAGCATCCTAATCATACATGTGACAAAGCAGATGATAGTTTTGGTCATCATAGCATTTTGGAGCAGTTTTCAGTGTTTACTTTCAACTGTTTGGCTTCAGTGGTATCTGCAGGCTTTAGTTTCAAGCTTCCAATGGCCTCGACTTTTCAAGGGAGTTAGAAAAAGGAATATTCTTCTAACGGGTTCTGTTCCTGTTTTGTTGTAATAGAATTATAATATTGTCAAATGAAATATGAGACACGTGAGTCATGTGACTGGCTCGTGAGGCTGCATGCTTACTTTTTTTATTTAAGGGGACTCATTCCTCATTGTAAAGGGTTCTGAACAAATCTGGGTCGGGCTTAGTGTAGAGATATCAGGTGTAGGTCTTAGTGTCAGAGAAAGATATTTTGTAAAGTGCTATTTTCTGAAACACTAATTTATATGTTCAGTTGAATTATATGAAAAGTATACTGCCATTCAAAGGCAATTGTCTCCAAAATTGTAATGCAATTTACTCTTATGAATAAAATGATCAAGGATTGTTAAATTCATTTTCACAAATTGGGTGTCGAGTATTTTATGGATTGTTTTCTATTCAAGGAGTAGAGTAAATACTTTTTATGATATACAGGGGGTACTGTGTTACATAAGGATTCTTAAGTAGAATTGCATTTGGATGGCATTCGTAGGATATTTTATTGCAAGTCGATAATGGCATTTACCCATTGAAATTTGTTTGACTTGTTCTGAGGAGAAGATTTGCATGACTATTTGACTCTGTAGCTAAGGATAGGCCTTGGTGTTGAGAGATTAAGTTCATTCAAGGTTCAAAATACAGCTTTAAAATGACAAACCTTAAGAATTACATAAGTTATTATTAATTATTTTGTATTCTCATGCTTGGATCTAAAGATATAAAAGGAATTTAGCCAATTTTTGTGATTTATTTGACAAATCCTTGTCATAACATATGAGAATTAATCTGCTAAGTCAATATCCTGTTAAAATTGTTTGTCATCTAGTGATATTGTTAATAGGGAAACCCACCTAGGTCTGTAGAGCCTAAAGTGCAGAAGGATTTTAGATCCTTGTTTGGTGGCCAACCTCCTTTAGTCCTTAATTAATAGATATATCATATGGCTATTCTCTAGAGGATTTTAGTAATCAGTTGGAAAAACAACCAACAGGCTACATTGAGTGCTGATCTTTAGATGCAAGCAAGAGAGCACTGTCTTTAGCACGACCAAAATGTTAAAAGAAAAGGCTAAACATTGTTTTAAATCATTTTTGAGACCCTGCTACTCTTAAGAACTGGGCTCCTTGTCCTTGTTATGTGTGCCAAAAGGCAACCAAGCATAGTGCACAGGATTAGCTTATATGTTCCATAGTGTTTCTGGGGTAGGGATGACAAGTGATTGTGGACGTGTTTCAGGAATGGCAATCCTGGAGGTCAGTTTTTTGGGACAGCAGTATGAAAGTATATGTAACATGTAACACCTGTTAGAATCATATCATGCCTGAAAATTATGATATCTAGTCTGAGGGCCCCATTAGCTTTAAGAGACTTTTGTTTGCAATGTTTTCTAGCTCAAGAAGACCCAATCCTTTAGCCAATTTGAGGTTCTAAACCAGCCAAGTAGGATCATAACTAGAAAGAACATTTAATGAGAGCAACCCAACAGATGAATGGCTTGATGTGTTGTACTAATTCTCTAGCAAATGCAACCATTTCTATAAAGCTTGTTGATGTGCATTGCAGTTTCTCAAACACCCCTGCAGGCTTTGTTTATTATTTTCAACTGCACACTTTTTTGAAGGTGATAACTTGCATTTAACACTCAAGGTGGTAACAACGAGTTTAAATAGGTCATTCCAGAATTACTCATTTAAGATTTGGTTCAGCAACAATATTCTCCAAACTCTTATATAACCTGTGTATCTGTTACCTGAAGTTGAACAACTCAGCAAGTTGTCAGGCCTTATCAATGATGGCTGCTGTGAACCCAACTGTTATGAACTCACTTACTTGAATAGAAAAATAGAAAAAATCTTATACAGAAAAAATAACTTTATAGTTTATACTTTTTTAAAAAATAAAGAAAAGTAAGACATTTATGGGAAGGTCTGGCTTTTGTCTGGGTGTTTCAGGGATGCATCCTGGAAATTTTTGAAGGCAGAGGATGGCCAGGGGATGTTTCTTGCAATGTTCCACGGAGTTTCCTGAATAGGGGATATTGCGGACGCGTCTCGGGGACAGGGGAACAAGGGGTCTAAGTTTGGGGACGGCAGGGGGGCGGCGGCCGGGGGGAGGCAGGGGGGCGGCGCTGATATACATATGGTACTTGAATAACTAGTTATAAAAAGATGTTTCAGAATAACATTTCAAATTAAACTTTGGCAAATTAGTAAAATTGCAGATACTAACATTTTGAATACTTGAATACTATTAGTAATCAAATAAAATATTAAAATTTGACAAATGAAATTGTCGAATTTGAGATTTCTATTATATGAATATCGAAAATATGACATGTCACATCATAGTATCATATCATAATGATAAAAATGATTATAATGAGTAGCATGAGTACATTGATATCATATCAAAATAAGTACAAAATGCAAAAAATGTAGTGAAGGGAGGCCTCTAATCATCCCCAAACTCCTCATCACTCGAACTACTGGAATCCTCGCGATCAAGCTCTGCCAAACTAACACCAACCAGCCCTGCATCTGAAGCGGAAACTAAAGCATCCTCATCAAATTGTTCTGGCTCCTCTAGCTCTACATCCCACCGTGTTGCTGGACTCTCTTTGTACAAAAGTGTTTTGCGGTCAATGAGATGCAAAGCACTATGTACAGCCACAAGCTTCTCTACTCTCCTAGAGGTAAGTTTGTTCCTCTTAAGAGAGTGGGTGAAGCTATATGTAGACCAGTTCCTCTCAGTAGCTGAAGAACTAGAAACCTGAGATAAAAATCAGATGGCTAGAGTGATAGTCAAAGATCCTGATCCATGGTAAGTCCACCACAAAATTGGGTCCTCCTGTGCCATAGTTTGCATATCCATCTTGGCTGCATCTGAATAACCCCTAAGAGTCGCAAATTTGGTCCACTCAGTGCGAATCACACTGGCATCTACATCACCATACATCCTCTCAATGCACCTGAAGAACCCTGCCTTCACCTCTGCATCCTCTATCGGTGTCACTCTACCAGGCCTAGTCAAGTACCACTTAGGATTAAGTGCATAGGCTACCATGTGCAAGGGAGTGTTGAGCTTCTCCCATCTCTTGTGAATGATTGGCTGAATATGCTCGTGGTAGAATGCTAATGTGGGGTCCCTCTCTCGCACAACAGCCCTCATTTGATCAAGCATAGAATCGATGCACTCATACACCTCTCCAAGGCTAGGTGCATCCGCATCCCCATACATGATAAATTGGAAAACTGGTTTAATGATGGCAACAATATATTTTGCATCAGCCGAGAACACATCTCTCTTCACCGTATCCTTCACCCTCCTCCCCTACTTTCTCTCAGACTCGGCCCACCTACTCCAATCTGCTATCATGACCATGAGTTGCAGTGCCTCTTGCAACTCAATCATTCTATCCAAGAGAATGAAATAGGAAGCATATCTCATATCAGTAGGTTTCAGGAACTCCTTCTTAGCGAAGGTCCTAAAGAGTGCATGTGATGTGTGGTGGTTGCAGATAAACATCTACACATCTCTCGCATCATTAACCACTGCTCTAATCCAATCAATCTTTCCCATGTCCTTGAGTGCATTGTTCATGGCATGCACACAACATGGGGTCCACCAAATATGCCTATAAGTAGCCTCAACAAGTCTCCCTGCAACTTTGCACACATGTGCAACATCTGTCACAACTTGGACCACATTTTGTGGCCCAACCTCCTCAATAGCATCCTTGAGAACCTCAAACTGAAAATCAGCATCTTTGCGATGCTTTGAACAATCAACTCCCTTAAGAAAATATGGGCCCTCAGTACATGTAACCATGATGTTAATGAGTGGACGATGGCTAATGTCCGTCCACCCATCCATGACTATGTTGCATCCTGTCTTAACCCAATACTCCTTCATCTTCTCCATCAACAAATTGATCTTGGAATAGTTCTTATCCAAGATCATGGTCCTCAATTTCGTCTCACCTGGTGGCACATATGATGGTCCTCCCTTTACCACCATCGATATCATATCCTTATAATAAGGAGATCGAACAACATGAAACAGGATGCCATTGGCAAAGAAGAACTTGCCAATGGCATCATCTATCTCACCCTTGAGCTGCACATTAAATAAATCTGCAATGGGATTACTTTGAGTTTGACTTTGCAATTTTCATTTCTCCCTCCCCTCTCTTGCATAGGCACTAGAAGAACCTGGCGTCCGTCCTCTCATTTGCAAAGTATGGCTGGATCTCTGTTGTTGGCTTTGCTGAAGCTGTGTCCTATGAACCAAAGTAGGAGGCACAGGTGCAGCTAGAGTATCATCAGGAACACCCCATAACTTATTTATTTCAACTTTGAATTTCATGTTTTTTGGTTTTGCCAAAAATTCAGATATCCCCACACCTTTTCCTCTAATGAAAAGGTGTGCATTGACTCTAGTGATGCTCCCATACCACCCTCACCACAAAAGTTGCACTTCCACCTCCTTGTGTCACCAGATGTTGCCCCTTGCCTGCTTAGATCTTTTGTTGCAAATTGTTTGAGAAGGGATTTGGGATCAAAAGGACCCTCAGCATACTTTGCCAATACTGCAAAAGGGCACTCTAAAGTACTTTTTTCACTTGCCATGGAACTAGATTGGGCTTCATGCTCAGCCCCATGGTCATCTCTCTTAACCTCAAGTGCATATTCAGGATCAGCATCACTATGTGAATGAACCTCATCCTCACTCATGTTGATGTCATGAGAGCTCATTGTGACACTGCAATAAACAAATAAATTCTATAAGTGCCTAGTTTCAGCCTAGTTTAACAAATTTTAAAATTTCATGACGAATCTTGATGGAAAGATGGAAAAAAAAACAATGAGCCTTGAAATGAAAATTCAAAATATGAATATGCATTTGCCGCCATGTATATGAAATTATGATTAATTTTTTAATCATGATTTCATAGGCATGGCTGCAAATGCATATTCATGTTTTGATTTTCATTTTAATGCCCATTTCAAACATCAAACTACATTTCAAAATGAATCTAAAAACTTGGAAAACAAAAGAAAAAAAATTGAAAAAACTTCAAAAAACAGTAATAAAACCCTACCTTGTGCTTGAAAAATCCTTCAAAATTGGTGTAGAATGCTCCTCCTCTTCTTCTCATTTCTCCTTCTCACCCCTATTGCACTTGCAGCACCTCAAACTCACTCTTTCACTCACTCTTCTCACTAGTTTTCCTCTTCTTCACCTAGCTTCTCCAAAACATCAAATGCATATGTGAGTAAAAAAATGAGCAATTAGAGTGTTTTATTTCATTTAGAGGATTTTAGATGGGTCCCACAAGCCTTTAGGGTTCGGCCCCAAGCACAAAGACCAATAAAAATAAAAGAAATTTAAAAAAAAACACACTTTTAAACCATCGCAACGCGAGGGATGCCTGGGCGTCTCCGAGATGTTCGAGGGACGCCTAGGCGTCTTCAAGACGTTTCTCACGTCCAGCGGTGGAGGGACGGCGGAGGGACGTCTCCCAGCCGTCTCCAAGTCTCTGAAACGTTCGGGACGGGGGGACGGCAAAAATTTAGGGGGGGACACATCCCCGTGGAACACTACATTGAAGTCAATGGGCTTATTAGCTGCTATGTTTAAACCAAAGGCCTCTAAAATATATTCCTTATCAATTCTAACTAACCCACGACCATTGTTGGCTATAACAGCTCTAACATTAGCATCGTATTTGTTTTCAATAACTCTGATGAAATCCACATCCATAAAGACATTTGGAACAATCAATTTTCTAAGGTCAAGGTTCCAAACATTTGAAATGGGGCTTTTGGAATATCTTCTCTTATACCCGTGCTCGAAAAGTGACCATCCATTGCTAGACATGGTAGCATCGTGACAATCCCTAGCATTATCTATCAACCTATTTGTTAAAATGTCAAACCCTTGGGTATGCATTGCCTTTCATGAAGACCCTGGGAGTTGAGTCATAAGATCCTCATCCAAAGCCCTTCTTGACTTTGAGAGTTGGGAACTGATTTAACTCATGGCATAGGGTTTTGGAATATGCCAACAAACTTGAATGAATGCCTTTTGATGAAAAAACCATGGAAAATTCGGCAGATATCAGTCAATTTTTCCATTAACGCTATTACGCACAAACAAAGTGCTCGCAACTAGTTGTTTCTCACTTTGAATATTAATTGTTGATCTTCAAATGATGTGGACTGAATCAACGATGATAACCACCTTTTTTCATTATTTAAAAATCCTTTATATTAAAACCGCATGGCACCGAGAATTCGGACCAATGAAGAGTTGCCAAACCAACAACAACTTTACACATCGTTTTAGTGGCCACACACTCAAATTAAAGCCTTTGAGCGAAAATGGACATTTGGACCTCCGTGGCACTGACAGGGACAAGTGTCACAATTTTGCATCGTCGCAGCTTCAACAAGCACTTCCTTTAACATCCTGCAATATGGAAAGGGCACGCGATGTAATGTCGCATGGAGTTGACTCAAAGAGACCAAGAGAAATATTGGGCCCACGACATGTCAGGGGCATGTGTCATAATATCGCAACGTTGCAGCTTTGGCCTTTTAGAACTTTACGAGCATACAATTGATAAAAATAGTGTGACACCAATGAGGAGTGGCCATTTAGGACCATCGTGTCACATAACTGGCACATAACCAAGCACTGACAATGACACATGGCAACAAAGCGCGTGGTCGCAACTTTAAAGATCACACAAAATAAGAATGTGTGATGCATAACAAAGTGGGCAATGCAATAAGAATGAGACATGCGACGCTCGCTGGGACTAGAGTGGGGACCACCAACCAGCGCATAGTGAAAGTAACTTAAGTCATTTTAAAAGCACGTGCGCTAATTGCCTACATTCGATCACTAGGTAAAGGGGCCAGTCAATGTACGAACATAAAGACTTGCAAGGGCAACTTTAGGAACCAAGAACGGGCCAAGCAAGTCACCGAGTGAATAGAAAATAAAGTAACAGGGCTCGAAAAGCAATTTTAGGGCCTAGGGTTTAAAGCATGAAATCATCAAATTTTTGCATTGAAACCCTAAAATTTTGCAAGTCCTAACATAGCCTAATTCCAACTCCTAGAAGAAATCAACCCACAAATAAGTACCATGTTATGATCCCAATTCCAAAATCTGTCAATAAACTGAAACTTGGACAGCTCAAATCTGAAAATCTGGATTTCTGAAAAAGATGCATGAAATTTTTTAAATTGAAAACTGGAAGTTTGGAAACAGAAAATCCATGACAACTAATAGAATTATGTAATTGACTTGAAAACCTAAAGCAAAAGTAATGTCCGAAATCTAAATTTGATTGACAAACCAAAAGTAAGACCGCTACAACTGCTGGAACAAAGGTTTGAAACATTTGAAGAACTGAAGGCTGTTGCTGCTGAAAGAAATCCTGAACTGAGCCATTGTTTCTATAAAACTCAAACAAAGAATAGAACTTTAAATTACTGAAAATTGGGGCGGGGGGCCTAGCTTGATTGGCTAAAGCATCCTGTTGCAGGCAAGAGGTCACGAGGCCTAGTCTCCCCCCAAACCCGTGGTACCGGAGGGCGTGTCATGCTAGCACCACCGGTCACGTGAAAAAAGTTTACCAGGCGCACTGCAGTTTATAGTGGGACGGATACCCGACCGATTCCTGCAGTCTAAAAAAAAAAAAATTACTGAAAATTATTTTGAATATTATGTAAGTTTTAAGATAACTTTCCTAAAGAGGCATGGATGCCAATTCAAGCTGAATCAAGGACAGAATGGATACTGTCTTGGACACACAGAGCCATCAAACCTGTGCACCAAATATATAACATCATTTTAGCCTGGGATCTTTTTATAATGAGCTTTCTCTTTGTGAATATCACATAACTTAAAAGTTACTTTCCATCTGGAATATTTTCACCACATGCAACTAGAGTAAGTAACTTAAATTTCCTTATGTTTTCTTAACTAACAAAAATACGCCTCACAAACCAAAACCTAAACAGACCCACAAGTTGCAATACTTAGTGCTGAAGCTTACTATTATTGAGTATTGTAACAAACCAGGACAAAAGTATTTTATATATCAAGTCTTTGGGTCTGTTGAGGTATAAAATAAATTCAAAGCATCTTCTATACCTTAGTGGCCTCAATCCCTAATGTAGACATCAATATTACAGTGAACAAAAATGATAGGAAACCACCCATGATCTGAGGAAAATACATGAGAAAAATTGCTGAATAACTCAAACACCAATTTTTAGTTTTTCCTAATCTGCAAATTATTTACATGGCTTGCATCTTTTGTTAAGAGCTCTCGCTTACCTTTCTACCCTGAATCAATCATTCAAAATTGCAGCTATGATCTTGTTTATGACCTTTCTAAACCATCAAGCTTGATTACAGCCTTTTGGCTCTAGTCCTCATTGTAGAAAATGTACATTTTTGTGGCCTTGCAACCATAAACTTCATCGTATATTTATTATTTATAAAGCATTTTTTTTTGTGCCACGAAGAATCTCTGGCTTTGCATGAGTCCTTTTTGACACAAAATTTTACCTGCTCCTCCCTTTCAAATGTGAAATGCTTCTTTTGCAACTACAAGTTGTAGAATTAATGCATAAGCCTGCATTATCCCCTGCAACTTCATAAACGGCAAACCCACAAGCCTATTTCTTATCCTAGAAAAGAGCCTGATTGTAAATATGATTAATAAAAGAACCATTTTGACTTGCAACCAATAAAAGAATGCATCAAAATCTTTGTAACAAATATGCATGTGATTTTCTTTCACCAGGGTCAAGCAAGTTTGCAAGAAAAAAGGACCCACAACACCAGGTATCTAGGTTCACAAATCATTTACAGAAGGGTTCGCCACATGATTATTCAAGGAATCAATGCACAATACATCAAGGGTTAATTGGAGAGTTAACAAAGCATGTAGGCATGCAATTATGTGCTATAAAATATTTTGATGGCTAATTGCATTAGTTTGTGACCTGATGAGACCATAAACACGTGTTTCCCAACTGTTATGAACCTCAATGCATGTCCCATCTTAATTTTTATTTCGAACATCATTCAGCTTAGGTATTACAACCGTTCAACCATCTGAATTATAGTTTTCAGTCTGTCTATGCAAATGCAAATGTATGATACCTATCTAGGAAAAAATAATTTAGAAGATCTGTTGTGTTGCCTCACTTTTGGAAAATCATTAAAACATCGCCATTTGGTGATGAATTACCTTGAAAATCCCTGGGTCTGTGTGGTACTAAAAATAAATTAGAAATAAATTTTATAATTTGAATTCAGCATACTTAAACCTGCATTTTTCATTTGAATACACTGAAAAAGAATTTTCCACGGTCCAGACAATTGCCATTATAGCACAAGGCTTAATGGGGTTTATATTATATACTGTAAGCATGCTCAAGTAGCCCCTACATTCTAGTTTGACAAGCAACTCAGGCAGTCCACCTTTGCTGGGTCGTGCCAAAACCTGTTACAAGGACAATGTGCATTTTCCAGTTGTATCTTAAACGCAAGTGGTAAAGAATATGGTCCCCTAAGCAGCAGATTAGAGAGTTGAATCTATAGGAGCCATTTTTTATCAAAATTAGAGAAGTAAATAAAGCAGGCAAAACTTGAGGACTCTAAGCCTATAATGCAGGTTGCAAAGGAGTAGGTTGACTGGCAAGGAAGGCTTGAATCCCAAGCTTTGTGATGAGATCAAAAGCTAAAGTCAGCCTGCTTCCACAGCAGATCCAGGTGAAGGAGGGTGCCAAGCTGTCTACCCATGATCTTGGTCACCTTGTAAAAAACCCAGGGCACAAAAACTTGAACTATAAATAATGTAACCATGATGGAATCGCCTTGTGAGCTCCAGCAACAGGGTCTGATGCCTAAATTGGGCCTTGGCTTGATCATGACATTAAAAAGCATCCCTTACTACTTCACCTGTTATATAGCGAAGTGTGTGTGCTGACTGGTGAGACTCGTAAATAAGAAGTTTTGTATCGTTCAAAGGGCAGAGTTAATGTGTTCTTTGCGAGTGTTCCGGCCTCATAATAAGTTTTCCCAAATAAGTTTTGCTCTAAAAAGCAGAAGCCTTCTCAATAGTTGAGGATTTGGTTGCACTATAATATCTAGCCATCACTTAGGAAATGAGAAGGAAAGAAATGAACTCATTTCCACTTGTTTGCATATAACATAAGAAAATATACCTATATTCCCATGTCTGGAATCCCGACTTGTAGAGAAGATAATGAAGGGGTTCCCAATAGTTGAAAACTTCGTCGCAGTCGTGGATGAGATTCGATCTGGCGCTGATGGTTCTGATGGAGACGAGGACTATGAAGGGAATTCCCCATCCTAATACCTTGGAAGTCTCTTTAGTTGCAGATTTAGGACGATCATCTTCCCTGTCTGGAATAGTTTTAATTGTTGCTTCGCCTCTGCGCTGTCTCAGCTCCGAAGAAGAGCTCGCCATTGCTGCGAAAGATCTCAAACTCAATACCCTTGGCTATACAAGTTCATCAGCAATGTCCGTTTTCTCCTCTTCTAGCTTGAATTCTTGGTAATTTTTATAGCAGGATACAGATCTTTTGTAAGAATGAAGCAAAATGTCGTTTAAGAAATACCTTTCACTTTACAGTCTTTTTAAAGTTTTTAGTTCCAGGGTTCCTATAATCCAACCAATGAAAAATCAGTGTTAAACGTCTTCACCAATTTTTTTGATTTCATGTTTTTTCAATTTTCGATAGAAAATATAAATAGTTAATTGATAAATTAAATAATTATTGAGTAATCTATATAAATAGCATTATTGAGTTTATCAGTTTTTATTATAAAATATGTATTAATTAGTATAGATATATTAAATACATCTATTTAAAAAATTAATTATTTAATTTATTGTATGAGAAAAAAATTATTTTATTCTTATTCAAAAAAATTATTTTACTTTTGTGTATAAATTTAATATTTCAATTATTAGTACTTGCGGTTAAGGCAATACTATTGAGTTTTGCTAAAACTTGTTTAACTAGTTATTAATAAATTGTTTGCCAACCAATTAT
The DNA here is from genome assembly GCA_007258455.2 of Sequoia sempervirens. NCBI lineage: Eukaryota > Viridiplantae > Streptophyta > Pinopsida > Cupressales > Cupressaceae > Sequoia > Sequoia sempervirens. Next base: position 164,414,907 of record VDFB02049217.1, on the reverse strand, counting down.
AAATTAGTATTTTAAATTGAATGAAGTTTTTTTTTGTTTTCTAAAGTCAACATGTAAATTTTTTAGTTTTATAAATTTTTGAAAACATTTTTCATCAATGTGATTGGCTATAAACTTTTCAGTGTTATTGATGGATTTTGGGCATGTTAAGCACAACCAGTTTTATTGGAGATTTTTTTGGCATGTTTTCTCTAGTGATGGAGTAGTTAGAACGTTTGGGAAAAATTCCCTCTATTCATTCACCTCGAAAATGACGCCTGAAAACTGGAGTTCACAGGCTTTCGCACCTGAAAAACTAGAGTTCACAGGCCTTATCCTTGCAGTTCGCATGCCTGATCCTTATCTATATGCAAAAAAAACTACAAGTTAAAGAGATCGAGATCGTCTCAAATTTGTGCAGAATCTTGAGGTAAATCGCTTGTCATTGTTTTCTCCACCATTGTTTTCTTTACTATAAAACTCGCTATCTCACCTCCTATACATTCTTATCCTGGAGGTGAAGAGCACATTGGTGAACTTGATGAGTATCCAATTTGTTTCCTGGTAAGTTTTTGGTATTTTAATGCTTTTTTGTGTCTTTGAATTTTGTGGGTTTTGAATACCTGAACTAATAGTCGCTATGGGACTCCAATATAAGGATGAGGACCGTGCCTCTATCCCTTTCCCTCTACCCATGTCTTCTGGTGCCCTACTCTTTTATCCTGTTATATTGAAATAGTATATCTTTCCTCGTCTTTGTCCATATACCCCTGCATCTCCAGGTGACTGAATTGCTGGTACATTAGTTTCCACGCTGTTATTGAAAGTGTTGGTTTGTATATGCTTCGACAATTTCTAATTTTCTAGCTTACTTCACACCTGCATCTCCAGGTGATTGAAGTGTTGGTACGTTAGTTTCCATGCTGTTATTGAAAGTGTTGGTTTGTATATGCTTCGATGATTTCTAATTTTCTAGCTTACTTCACATTTGCTTGGTCTTCTAAAATCTTGTCCTCAGACCATGTGTGAAGCTTAATTCTACCAGACCCACATATTGTCAGGGTGGCTAATCCACTTATATAATATAGTACAAGAATGACTGTCTCGTGGTGTTGCCTTTTTTCTCTTCTTTATATACCAGAAATGTTTTGTAACCTTGCCATACACCATCTCACAAGACTAGAGAATATTTATATTTCAAAGATCCATGTGACTTCATGTTAACAAAATATCTGTGAATACTTACTTTCTATAAATTTGTATGTACAATACTGTGAAATTCAACATTCAAATAGTAAACATAACCCCATGATTCTCAAACATTTACACTGATGAAAAGGGTCTTAGAGCACAGTCTGATATAATCTACAACACATCCAAGACCCAATAAGCAGAAAGTAAATTTGTCCAATGGATTTAGGCAGAAACATTTCATATATTTAAGATTTTATGGCATTTTTCTTTAACAGGAATTGTATTACTAACCTGGGCTAGAAATTTTCCAGTTGCCAATAGGAGATTGTCCAAGGCTGTCACTTTTGGGTGAATCTGCATTATTATCAAGGGTAGATATAGGGGAGGATTTATGATGCAGGTGGATATCATCTTGAAACTTCTAGCCCATAACATAGCACAACTCCAGAGCTGGCAGAGTATTAGAGAGTTCTGGCATTTCCTCATAGTTGAAACCAAAGCCTAAGTCCAAGCAGCCTTTTAATTCATCCAAGTCCACATGTGTGAAGGTTTTGGCTCTAGTTGCATCGGGCCTAGGAGAACTAATCCTGGTCTCTTCACTTCATGAATCGTGAGCCCTTTTAGAGGAGTGAGAATCACTGTTGTTGTTATTATCAAAAAAACCAAATTCTTCTGATAATAATTGATCCCTCTTTCTCTCCTAGGCCTTAGCAAGTCTATCTTCTCTAGCCCTAAACAGATTTCTTCTAACTTTGGTCCTAGATGATGCTTGATAAGATTTTGGCACACTGAAATCACTATGGCATCCATAGACTATATCAATTGGCTGGCTTTGAGAACTAGCCCTAGAGGGTGGGCATGAATAATAACCTAAAACAATAGATACCCCAGTGGCAGAAGCATTAGATGGTTTCACTTTCTTATGCATTGTATTAGAAGGATACCTTCTTTTCCAAATCTTCCCTGCACAACGACTCCCACCATTACTACGTTTGGAGCAATCAGACCTTGTACTCTTAACACAATCCGATTCATCATCACCATCACCCACAATATCTTTTGTGTCTATTATGATCCCATCATCCTCAGAGAAAAAACTAGCCAAGACCATAGAATCATCACCATCATTGTCGACCCCTTTGCTTAATCCTTCTTCATTAAACAAACAGATCAAAGACATGTTCTCTTCCATATCACCAAGCTCCAAATCTTCCTCTTCAACATCAGATGAATTCATTTCATCATGTGTTTTCCTCATTGGAACAAAATTAGTCATCACCCAAAAACTATAACTTCACTTTTGAAACTTGATATATTACTTCACAATAACTAGGACTGAACTGATCAAAGCTTGAATCCACACCACGCGCACAACCATGTACCAAACAATCAAACTCTTACTCTCACTTATAAACTTCTGGAAATCTTACAACAAAGGAATCAGCTGAAACCTTAATCAACAACCCCAATACATATTACAAACAATCTAGCCCTTAGCTAAAAATTGTACTAGATCATACACCATAGTGCAGCAAGCAGTACTACTAGACCTTAAAACCTCACAACTTCTGATCTCTTACAAACTCTATTACAAACACCAATTGTAGAAAGAGCTTAGTTCTAGTGCATGCATTTATGAATGAGCTACAACTCCAAACCCCACTTCTCTCTGCTCTTTATATTAGTACCCCCACCAAATTGCTTTACAAGAAATAAATCCAAAGATACTGGGTGATTGTTATTTTTATCTCACTTTCTACAATATTCAATTGTGACTCAAGTTATCAAAACTAAAGTCAACAGCTAGGGTTGCATTCTTCATTACGTATCCTATTTCTCCTCTCTCATTCTGTCACCAGAGATGACAACCGACAATAACAAATTGACAGCCACCATGGTAAAGTTGATCTATATACCGACCTTTAACTTCACCAGAATTGCAATCTTTCATGCTTTGCATCTGCTTTTACTACTAGGTGAACGGAGAGGCTTAGCAATGACTACAGACTTCCATGGACTTTCTACAGACTTCCATGGACTTTCTTATTAAGGCTGTTGAAGCCAATTTCCATCTACTTGTAAACATCCAATAGTTATTGAATTTTTTAGTATTGTACTGGAGGGTATAGCACAAATCTGATATAACAAATAGGTCTGCGATCAGATCAGGAAGTATATTAAAACCCCAAACTACTGTGATCAGTCAACAATATTTCTCCTAACTGACTGCACTCAACAAGTGGCTCCTTGGTATTTATTTATTTTAATCTCTCAATTGCTCAAACAGTCAAAGAAGCAATCAAACAAGCAGCAGATTAACATTTCTCAGTTGGTCAAATCCTTTCAATCTCTTTTGATTGATTGTTAAGAACACTGTTAACATTCAGTACTGTAGATTGACAATGCTAGTGTTAATGAAACATGTCTGACATGAAGTGATAAACTGCCCTATTTTGACAATGCTAGTGTTGATGAAACATGTCTAACATGAAGTGATATACTGCGCTATTTTGACAATGCTAGTGTTGAAATCCACCTGACAAAATTAATCACGAAGTGCCAATATTGGATCTTTGACATAAGTTGCATAGGTATTTTAAACTTGATATCCTCTAACATATTTTAGATAAATGGATATAAGATATATATGCATGTTAGGGTTGCCTTTTGGTGTTTTTGAAAAAAAAATCCTTTTTAATTTAGAGCTATGGTCATCCTCAGTTTTGCGGTTTCATTAGGGTATATGGTTGGATCCTAGTTTAGTTTATACCTGGTCTAGATCCAGAACTGATACATGAGGGAATTCGGCTAGGGTGTAGCCAAAACATTGTGGGGTTGTCTTGAAGGAATCTAGGAAAACTTGATTTTAAAAGTAATTTTAAAATTGATTTTGTATATATCTATATATATATAATCTTCTTGTATCCAATGCCCATTATTTCTATCAATAACTTGTAGTATTTGCAGTGAAGGCCAAGTTCTTATAATTATATATAATCTTCTTGTATCCAAAGCCCATTATTTCTATCAATGACTTGCAGTATTTGCAGTGAAGGCCAAGTTCTTATAATGCTGGTGAGGAATGTAAAATGGAGGAAATTCTACTTTGCAAAGTTGTTCATCCTAGATAACAACTAGCAATAAAAATACAAATACAAAGGGCAAGATTAACCCAACAAGTTAGGTCCTATCTCCATTCAATCATTCAAGGTTTCAAGGATAGCAGATCTCATTTCCAGAAATAGGTGTATTTCTTCATTTATCCATCCAATCATTCAAGGTTTCAAGGACAACATATCTCATTTACAGAAATAGATGTATTTCTTCATTTATTTCTTCTCCAAGATTCTACCCTGATATGCCTACCCCTCTCTTCCTAGTGTTAGCATTTTAAGCTAAAGTCTAGTTGTGAGGTGCATGCCTAAAAGTGGTGAATTTCAAAGTGCAGGGTTCTTTGTCTTGGGGCACATCTAATAAAGAAGTTTCCAAAGTTGCATTCTAAGGTGCACACTCTTGATGAGAGCAAATTCAATTCTTTGTACAGGGGCATGCTCGAAAGAGGTGAAGTTCAAGTTTGAATTCATGCTCATAGGTGCACACCCAGTGATGAGGAGCAGACTTGCAGTAAAGGAAAAGTGAATTAAATATTTCAAAGATCAAAACAACATGATCAAGGGTGTACATGATCAAAGGGGATTTCAAATTTCAAAATTTGTTCCAATTTATTTTTGGGGTGCATGTCTGGTGATGAGGTGTGCACTTGATAGTGTGGATTTTGAGGTGTGCTAAAAAGTTGTGTTCCAAAGAGTCTCAAGACAGGGGACAGTGTAATGTCCCTAAACTAGAATTTTTAGAAATATATGGTTTTTTTATATTTTTCTGATATTTTGCAACCAAGTAAGGAGCAAATACTCTGAAAGACCTCGACAACTTCTGAAACGCCCTCCTTGTTTATTCCATTACATCAAACAAGGTTAAAATTACAAACCCTAGGTTTTGTAGCATAAGTCTATAAACTGCAATGAATCAACAATATGTTAGTTTAAACAACAACCTATATGCTATGATGGCAGCCTTTAATACTATTGTACTAGAGGGTACAGCACAAATCTGATATAACAAACAGGTCTGCGATCAGATCAGGAAGTATATTAAAACCCCAAACTGCTATGATCAGTCAACAATATTTCCCCTAACTGACTGCACTCAATAGGTGGCTCAATAATCTACTTTCTTCTTAGTTTTAAAGTATTTCTATAGCATTTCTATAAATGATACATTTCATGTAATCAGCAGTTAGTTAACAGTTAGAGTGATACTTTCAAAAAAATATGCACCTACACATTATAAAACATAAATACTCTATTTAATAATATAAAACATAAATTTGGCTTTTACTTATCAAATTGTCTATTTTATCTCCATCTACTACAATAATAATTTGCTCTATTATAAGTATTTTATTCCCACTGTTATAATAGACCTGCATTAGCCATTGAAATGACTGTGTGAAATTAGAGATCAAAGTAATTGTATGAATCCCCCCTAATGTTAAGCATTTGTTTTGAGGCTAAGATTCCTCAGGTGATTTGCTCTCTTCTTTTATGTACTTTTCATCATATTAGTGTTTGGTTTAAGTATTAAATGCCAATGAAGATGGTTGATGATTTACAAATGTGTAATTATAAACTAAGTGAACAACATAATACTTATTGAATTCAAATCAAATTCAAATTCAACAACAACAAAAAGAAAACATTGTTTATTGAATTCAAAATAATATTGCGTACTTACAAACCAAACAACCAAAATTATTGTAAGAAAAAGAATTAAAAAAAAATACAAGACAAATATATTTCAAAGAAATTGAGGAAACTCCTAAGAACGAATGTTAAATTTATCAACGGATCCAATTTCAGCATTACACTAATAAAGAAACAAAGGATCACAAAGGATCAAATTATATCTATGACTATAATTGGGGTAATACAACCTCAATTAGTCATTTAAAAAGAGAATAAACATTGTTTTGCATCTATCAAGACTTAACGACCTAGACACTAACACAATAAAATATATAGATTTAGTAATTTTCATCAATTAATTGCATTAATAAACAAACAAAGGATCACAAAAGGATCAAAATATAACAAAGACTATAATTCAGGTAAAAGAACCTCAATTAATCATTAAAAAAAAAAAATTGTATTACATCCATCAAGACTTTACGGCTTGCACACTAACTATAATTTTTTTATAGATTTAGTAATTTTCATGGATTATTGATAAGTATTACATATTTATATTTACTTTCTCACAATTAAAAATATAATACAACTATATAAAACTCTAATTACAATACTACTAAGGCAAGTACTCGCCACTACGTGGCACTTGTTTTATTTGTTTTTATTCTGAAAAATTAACAAATATTATATATTATATCTTATTTTTAAAATTTTAATTCTATAATTTTAGTTTTTTTAAATAGTTATATGTTATTTTTAAAAAGTTTAATTTTATAGTTGTTTTTTTTAAATATACATGGATTATGTTTTGGTTTTTATGTAATGATTAGATTTTTTTTTTAAGCTTTCAAAACTTTTTAAGATTGAACTTATTTATTGTTTATGAAGATTTTTTTTGCAATAGTTTAATGCAATCAAAGTAGCAGCTTCATTCAACACAATATTTGGGTTAATTTAGACAACTTTACTAATGTCTATCAAAAAACAATTGCTTGTTTCCATGTGTGGCATTAAAATTTAATTCTAATTTTAATGTGATAGTAGTAGTGAACAATGGGGGTGGTGTGTGTGTGTGTGTGTGTGTACACAACATTTTTAATATTCTCATTTGTATCTTTGGAAAATTACATTTTGTTGTACTTAAAATTCCAATAATAGATGTATGTTTAAACTTTTGCAATTTACCTCTAAATAATTTCATATGTTCTATTATTTTAATTTAAACTTAGAAACAAAATAAATCATTTAAAAAATTAATAGTAGATGATTGTAAGCCTTTCAAAAATTTCAAGCAATTATGAGTGGTTTTCACTTAGAATAATAGAGCACATATATTATTGATGCAATTGAGAACAAAATTACTACAACATCAAACGTAAGAACAACTAATGATTCATCATTCAACTTTATGTTCTTCCCCCAAGGCAATCTACCAAATTTGGTGTTGACTTATAAGAAACTTTTGGAGAAAGATTTAATGCTAGTTCTTGTTGAAATTTTCCTCCTACTTGCATGCAATGTAACTCCTATGTGAGATTTTAATTGCAACATGCCAATAAAATAAGCCTAAAAAATATAATTTTACATGTGTAAAGTTTCTTCAAGTTAGGCGAGCTACTAGATCAACTCTTGAGGACTTCATTTAATGTGATTTTAGGATTGATTCCTAGACCAATTTTGACTTTCTTCAAGACAAACATGACCTACAAAATTAAATTCAAAGAATACAATGTCAATCAACAAAGAAATGTATGTTTGAAAATTCAATTTTTTTTATAGATAAAAAATAGCGAGGAGCGCGGCGATTTCAGGTTTGAAGTGTGAAGGCAAGGAAAGCTGGGCGAACGAAGTGATTAGGGAAAAGCCAGAGATAGCAGTGTCGCAAGATGATAATCATACCCCACAATGGGTGTTTTCCAATGGAGATTGGGTAGATTGTTGTCATCCGCAACTCTGGAAGCATTCATGTGAAGACCAAGCGGCTCAGGGTCATGTTCGTGTGTGACACGATTCTACTTCAGAGGACTCAAGAGAAGAATGGCGGGGTGATGCTGGTAAGAAGGCCACGCAACCAGGGCTCCGTTACCATAAAACTTAGAATAAATTAGTATGGAGGAAAAAAGAAATATTTCGCAACGAAGGAAGAAATGCCTTTACAGGGAATCAGGATCCAAAGAATGAACGATACCCTATTACATCAGAAGTGCAGGAAATTCTGATGATTGACGTAACGCAGGAAATAAAGAATGATGCAGAAATTTTAGGGGAGTTCGCTCTAATATGTTGTTTCATTGGAGGTAGTCCTAGTAGGGAAGAAATTAGAGATTGGATAAAGATGGAATGGAAGACAGAAGTATTACTTAGGTTTCTGCCAAAAAACTTTTTCATGGTGGTTTTTGCAGACGAAGTATTAATGAAAAAGATAGCGGAGGGCGGCGTGTGGCATATGGGAATATTTTTGCTTTACATGCAAACCTGGGGAAAAAAAATTGATCCTACCCAGTTCAAGCTGTATGACCAACCGGTCTAGATTCGCCTATACAACCTTCCATTTGAATATTGGAATAGTGGCTGCTTGGAAAAGATAGAAAGATCGTTGGGTACTTTGCTAGACATCGATATGGAGATCATAGATGGTGATTTATATAAATATGCAAGGCTACATATCGCCGCGATCAATACCATACCTCGGTCAATAAAATTACAAGTGGAAGGAGAAATCTGGAACTAGATTGTTGAAGTAGAAGAGGATAAAAGGTTTTGCTTGAAATGTGGTTCAAGGATGCATAATGAGATGTCATGCAAAATCGGGCAAGGAAAAAGGGAATTCAGGCAAGCGGAAAGGGAAAGTAATAGAATCACGAATAAAATGCAAATAGTTCCATATGTGACAAGTGTGTCGAAGTCGAGATCAGAAGTTTCTAAGAAAAAGGAATTTGCAGGGTCATGCGTGAATCAAGATGGTATCAGTGTGCCCAAGTCACACCAGCCCCCACAAGAAATGGCAAAATTGGACAGTCAGAAAGAAGATCATATGGAAAAATACAATCCTTTGACAGATTTTGATGCCGAAATGGAACCTGACGATGAGTTAGATATTATTGATGAAAGAAGTATTACTCAAACTGCAATTTTGCATTTGGGTATGGGCAAATTCGGCAAACAAAGAAAATCTCGAGGCAGAAAATCATTCAAACAATTGAGGGAAGAAGAGGCAATTGTTAGAGATTATCCCAGCATCAAAGAATTCTTAAGTACCAAGGGAGGATCGACCTCCCTTGGAAAACAATGAAGCTTACCACCTAGAATGTCAGGGGCCTAATAAAGATGCTTGGTTAGGCGTCAGTTGCATAATTGTGTAAGCGATGTAATCCTTATACAAGAAACTAAGTTGTCACAAATTGAGGCAGGGGCATTTTTGAAATACATCAGGTCATGGAATGGCTTCTTTCAAGAATCGGTTGGTGCTTCAGGGGGTCTTGGGTTAATTTGGAAGGAAACTGAAGTCTCGGTAAAAGTCTTGTGTTCACAAGTGAATTGGTTAGCGACATAAGTTTTTAGTATGAGTCTCAACCTTTCATTCATTCTCATCAACATTTATGGTCCTATTGGAATGAAGGAGAAAGCCCTGGTTTGGTTGGAGGTCTTGAGTTTCAGTAACGACCATTCATGCTCAAACATTATAGTTGGAGGTGATTTCAATGCGGTTTTAGAGATCTCTGAAAAAAGTGGTGGGATAAGGTCGAAAACTCAAGTAATGTTAGATTTCAGGAAGTTTATTGCTTGCTCAGGATTGGATGATTGTCAAACCTCGAATGGTGTATTCACATGGACCAACAGGCACAAGGATTTTACGGCAATATCGGAGAGATTGGATAGATTCCTGATATCACCAGGGTGGCACAATTTATGTTCAACCATCGAGGCTCGCATATTGCCAAATTCCATTTCGGATCACTTTCTTGTCAAACTCAATCTTTGTAAAGGAATGGACCTCCCAAAGTCAACATTCAGGTTCATGAGTATGTGGTGGCACGATGATAAACTATTGAAGTTGTTGGAAATTTGGTGGAAAGAATATCAAGTCGGGAGTTCGACTAGTTTTAAACTCGTTAAAAATTTGCAGTATCTGAAACATAAACTTAAAGAATGGAACAAGGACAAATTCCTGAATATATTCTCAGAGAAGGAAAGAGTGGAGGTAGAATTGCAAGCTTTAAACGAGAAGGTGATCAGATATGGAATGAGAAACAAGGAATTTTTGCGTGAGAAAGATCTAAAGAACGTACTTGTTGAAATACTCAACAGGGAAGAAATATTCTGGAGGGACAAATCAAGAGAAGTTTGGATTTCAGATGGTGACTCGAATTCAAAAAAATTTCATGCCTCAGTGTTGGCCTGAAGATCGGCAAACAAAATTGAATCAATTTACTCACAGGACAACTCCTTGAAACATGGCACTACGGACGTTGGGTTAGAGGCAGAGGCATTCTTTAAAAAATTTCTAGGGGAACATACTGGAACTTGTGGTGAGGGGAGCATTCTGGACGCAATAGAAAGAAGGGTGGACAGTGTGGACAACGCCATGTTGGTGGAACCCGTATCGTTGGAGGAAATAAAGGCAGCCCTATTTCAGTTACATCCTGACAAGGCCCCTGGGCTGGATGGATTTCCTGCTCGATTCTTTCAAAACTGTTGGGGCTTCTTAGGTACAGACTTGTGGCTAATGGTAGAGGACTTCAGGAAGTCAGGGATATTTGTCAAGGATATCAACAATTCGGTTTTAGCCCTCATTCCCAAAAAGCCTGAATGTCGAACCTTTGGTGATTATAGGCCAATTTCTCTCTATAATACTATTTGTAAGGTACTAGCAAAAGTATTAGCAAACAAACTTAAAAAGATACTATGTAAGATTATTGCTCCTGAGCAGAATGGCTTCGTTCCGGGGAGGGAGATAACTGATAGTATTCTTCTCATTAGTGAAGTGGTGCATTCGCTAAAAGTAAACAAAACTATTGGCATGGTTATTAAGTTGGATGTTTGTAAAGCATACGACAAAGTCTCATGGGAATTCCTGATTAAAGTTATGCAGCGCATGGGTTTCAGCAGTCATTGGTGTCTACTAATCAAACAATGTATATCCTCGGTAAGATTTTTTGTTTTGATAAATGGATCAATGCATGGTTTCTTCGGGGCAACCAATGGTTTGTGTCAAGGGGATCCTTTATCCCCCTCCCTATTTGTAATAATGGAAAATGTTCTAAGCTGTGCAATCAAAAGGCGTTGCCATCAGTTGGAATGGAGGGGTATCGCAGTGGCTCCGAATGTTGAGCAAATCACCCATACCCAATTTGCTGACGATACAAACTTGTTTGGTGAGGCTAGTTTGTAGGAGGCTAAGTGTATCAAAGCAACATTGGATGAAAACAAACTGCAGTTAGGGAAAAAAATGAACAAAGAGAAATCAAGAATATACTTCTTCAACACAAAGGTTCATCTTCAAAATGCTATTGTCGTTGTTCTGGGGTTCAAAGTTGACAAGCTCCCTGCTAGGTTTCTTGGAGTACAGATTTTCGATGGGGATTGTAAATCTAAGCACTGGAATGAAGTTCTGAATAAATGTAAAACTAAGGCACTATCATGGAAAAACAAATGGCTAACTTTGGTGGGCAGATTGACCATGACTAAATCTGTGCTCTCAGCTATTCCAATCTTCACATTAGCCTATTATGAGGCTCCAAATAAGATAGAAGAGGGTCTAGAGAAGATTCTAAAAAGATTTCTATGGGAAGGGTCAAATGAAGTGAAGCGAATCCCACTTATTGGGTGGGACACTGCTTGCAAGCCTAAAATTGAGGGTGGTGCGGGTCTAAGGAGTATTGGAAGGCAAAACACTGCTTTGGGCGTAAAGTTAGTATGGAAGATGTATAGGCAACCAGAGAAACTGTGGTGCCGCATAGCTCAAAGAAAATACCTCGACAATGACTCTCCTTCTAGGATTTTAACGGCAGGCACAATAAGGGGTGGCTCAGCACTTTGGAAATTTATTAACAAATGTTATTCATTGATCACAAGGCATATAACATGGAGAATTGGAAACGACAAGCTGGCAAGGTTTTGGACTGATTCTTGGAATGGCTACAAGAGTTTGGCCAAGCAATTCGATTTAGAATTGGAAGTAGGACAATTGGAGAAAGATGGGGGTACTGAAGTTGCTAGGTATTTTAATCTAGAAGATTACCCAGAAGGCGGGAGGGTGAAATGGAAAAGTTTGTTGCATTTGCATTTAGATCATATGAAAATGAAGGCTATCACGGATAAATTAATCAATCGGGTTGTTTTGATATCCAAAGAAGAAGATTCTATTGTATGGTGTGGGGCAAAATATGGAGAGTACTCTGCTAAATTGGGTTATCAAATTCAGGTGGAAATTGGAGCAAGAATAGATTGGTTGGAGAAATTATGTTGGGACCAAGTTGTGCTTCCCAAAGTTGGTGCTTTTCTTTGGGTGGTCTTTCATAAGAGGTGCTTAACAATGGATCGTTTAAAAAGGATGGGAATTGCAGGCCCAACTCAATGCGTTCTGTGTGAACATAATGAAGAAGATGTTGACCATTTATTTCTTTCATGTCCTACTGCAATGGAATGTTGGGATTGGCTTTAGAATTCGTTTTCAATATCTGGCTCGAGACAGGAGAAATTGTGTGATTTCCTTAACACATGGAAGATGGGCAATAGCAATGGTTATTGTCATAGCCTCTGGGTGTTGGCACCTTCATTGGTAATATGTCATATATGGAAAGAAAGGAATAGGAGAATTTTCAGAGGCGAAGCACTTGAAAATAATAGGTTAATTGAAAAATTGAAGGTTGCAATTATTGAGGTGGCAAATAATAGGACAAGATTGAAATCTCACTCGAAGTTCACAAGATGGGATGAAGAAATTCAGAAAGCTTGGAATAGTTTAAGAAGACCAAAGATTTGCACGCCCTTAACAGATAAGGTTGACAAAAAAATAGTGTGTTGGCAGGGGCCTGTGGATCTTCCTTGGAAATTGAATTTCGACGGGGCAGCAAAAGGGAATCCCGATGCTGCGGGGGCCTAGTGTATTATTAGAGACCGTGCGAGTGAATGTGTTTGGGCAGCCTCCAAAAAATTGGGGGTTTGCTCTAATAATGTTGCAGAGTTTGAAGCATTGCTAATGAGAGTCCAATTATGTGTTAGTAAGGGAATTACATCAATTAAAATTGAGGGAGACTCAATTATTTGTATCCAAGCAATAATAAATGGCAAATCTCCAAGTTGGAAGCTCGACTGTTGGGTAGTCCAAATCAAGGAACTTGTAGGTAAATTGGAAAACTTTAAGATAGGACACGCCTTTAGAGAAGCAAATAAAGTTGTCGACTATCTGGCGAATGCTGGTGTAGGGAAAGTCGATGGGATTATCATCGATTCCAAGGCGGATTGTTGGAACAGATTTCAAGATTTGGTGGCTAGTGACCAGGAGAAGTGGTTAAGATTATCCTCAAGTGGATATGGATTATAATTTGTGCGATCTGGATTGTCAATGGCAGGAGGATTTGTAACTCAGTACTATTTTGGACTATGAAGTGCCATACAGTTGATCTTTCCACTCGATTTCTTGTCTATATCAAACTGGCACAGATGACTTCTTGTCTCCTACAAGCCATGCATTGGTTTGGTGTGACAAATTCGGATTTGTGTTAACCGGTCTTTGTTGGAACGGACCATTGGACCTTTCTATTCTCAGTTGGTTATGTTGATTTAGTTCGACTATATTTGGCTCTAGGATTTCTTGTTTGAGGCATCAGTAAGGAACTATCAAACATGGTTTTTCAATTTGGTATTGCTTGTGCTTGTGCCAAGGAGCTCTTAGCAAATCAATGTTATCAACTCTTTGTGCTTCAGAATAGAGAAGTTTATAACACAATTGTTGCATTTGTTTCGAAGGTGCTAGGCGTGAGTCAACATTGGTGTGATGGTAGAATATATGAAACTGTCTTTGGGGCTCTGGTAGATGTGCACGAATCGAAGGAGTGAGTGGCGGTGCGGCTTAACAGGATTGTTGTTGGCATCAATGTATCTGCTATTGCTAACGCCACTATGGAGTTACGATCGAGTGGTTGGGTTAGTTTCCTACGAGCATTCTTCGATTCAGATCTGGCTTTGGAAGAGGGGGTGGTCGGTGCTGAGGCTGAGATGGCAAAGAACTTCATGGCGAACGCTTGGGAAGTATTCTGAGCGGGAGTCAAAAACAACAATATGGATGTTTTTTCTTGGTTTATGGATACGGATCGGGCGTGGCTTGGTATTGATAGTTTAAGGCATTTAACGAAGTTGGGGAATCTTCTGGCTATTTTAAACCATAGCTTGGTGGTATAGGAGTTTTCCTTTAGGCGGATTCATACTCAGCGAGTTCATTGGTCTTTTTGGTACGTAGTGTCCTTTTCTCTAACAATATTGGTAGGAGTTTATTTAGGCGATTAGGGGTAGCTATTGTCACATAGTATATGAAAGTGATGTTGTTCTTAGTGATAAACGAAGTGGCCTATGGGCAGTATGTATTTAGTTGGTATGTATTTGGGCTTTATCCCCTATCTTTTGGTAACACTTATCTATAAAAAAAAAACAAAGAAATGTATGTTTGCTTGATTTAGTGTGTACTTTTGAATAAAAAACTAAAGGGCAAAAGCAAGAAGTTAGATCCACATATAGGTAAAGTGTCGGGCAAAAAAAAATCTGAACAAGAGCAGGTACTCAATTAGGAATAGGGACACGAGCCTGAAATTAGAATGTAGGTACTTGTTATAGTTTAGGATCCCATCCTAAACTAGTACCCGTTTCATAAATGTATTTTTATTTTTTAAATGACTATGAGCTCATTTTATCCCAACAACAAAAACTGAGAGCAACAAGCAAGAATGAGTACCCACTTTTGCACTTCTTTCCAAAAATATTTGCACGTGCCACCTCCTCCCACCAGCCTCACAATTTCTAGAGACCTCCTAGTTAGTTTTTGGCCTTTTATGTATTTTTTGTTGTACATTTAGGGTTTACATTTAGAAGTTAGGGTTTGAGTTCTACCATTTATATTTTTAGTGTTTCTTATCAAATTTATGTTAAAATATTCAAACTCTATTTCCTTTAACACTAAACCTTTAATTGGGAAAATAAATGTATGCTAAACCTATACTATAAATCCTAAAGCATAAATCTAAAACTTTAGAAAATATAAACCCTAAAATGATAAAACACTATCATAAAGTTATCCCTATCTTACTCTTATTCTTCTTCAATTTTAAATTTAAGGTGTGTGTTCCATTCTTTTAAATTCAACACTCATTGCATTTCAATTGCACCTCTTTCTTTGTACTCTCAAACCATTAGGGTCATGATATAGATCAATAGACCTTATCAATGACATCACTAGTTTATGCACCCAAATAATCAGTGATTTACTTGCACCCTTCTTATATATGTTTGTCATGTCACATATTCTTTTCTCACATTTTCCATACACATTACCTCATTACTATTTCCTATCATTACACACTACACAATCTACCATGATGATTTTATTGACCTAGTAATTTTTCCTTCAATTTTTAAGCACTTTGTGCTTCTAGTATACTCACAACCTACATGTGATTTCACTACCCTATGATAAGTTTATTAACCTAGTAATTTTTCCTTTGATTTTTAAGCACTCCATGCTTCCACTATACTCACAACCTACATGTGATTTCACTACCCTATGATAAGTATGAAACCCATAATCAAGTTTATAATTATTTTTCCCTTTCTATTATCTAAGTACTCAAAACTCACTATTGGCCACCAAAACCTTATTGACAAATCATTTTTTTTCTCATTCCTCATCTAATTTTTAGTGAAATGTATATGTTGATAATGTTATTAGGAGGTGAGATCAAAAATAAAAATAAAAAGTAAAATAAATGCAAGATATGTGTAGTCTTAGGTGGAGGCTCTAGCCAAAGATACAAGGGTGACATCCAAATGAAATTATGCAAGACTATGATATAAAATTTACACCTATATATTAAATCAAATCAAATAAATTTTCCTCTAAAAGGTACAAATAATGTCTAGAATAGTGAAATAAAATATACTTAATCACTCAACTAATTTTTCTCACTTGATATCATGATCTATCCATGAGCTATTCTAGGTTATATATTAAAACTAAAATGCATTTATCTCATTTTCTTATAGCATTAATAGACTACAATAAGACTAATACTTTAGCATATTAGCTACATTCCTTCTTCCCCAATCATTAGTATATGCTTTTCTTTATCCTTCTTTTTCTCAAAATCCTTGATCATAATGACTAAATATTTGAGTAATTCATGGTAATCCTTCTTGTTACCTTCTACTCTCTCATTTTTTTCCATCACATTGTTAGCCTATAGACTCACATCACTTCTACCTCGAGGTCCATTCTTCTCTTTAACTTATCCCATTGGGGAGATTATAACATGCATAATGAAGTTGGATTACAACATATTTTTAATTATCTTGATGTGTAAGCTTAGGATGAAATTAAAAATCCTACCATCCTATATTATGAGCCTTAATTGCACTCAAGGTCTTTTCTTCCCTTATTGATTATTTTTCTCTTTGAGTATTCTATGTACCATTCCTTTATAATTTTAATTATTTATTTAGACCTCATGATATCCCTCATGCCCTCTATTATTTTATTCATTTAGATGTATGCTTTTTAACTAGTCCCTTTCTACTCTTCTCTTTGGGGCATAATCCTATTCTACTAGGTAGGAGCCTTATATGACGTTTCCTTTATTTTATTCATTGCATTTTTTTCTCCTACCTCTATCTTTGAGTCCCTCCCTTTAGGGACGTCTTATATTTCATAAATCATGATGATTAAATCATATTTCCCCTAATGTTTAAGAACAGAATCATCATATTTCCCCTAATGTTTAAGAACTGAACCCTAAAATAGAGAACCCTACATCTTAAAGCCTAAAAAACTATATTGAAAACTAAAGTTATTCTTAGAGAACAACCTGAACTAAATAAGTAATTTAAAGTAATAGACTGTAACATTGAGATCTAAAATAATTTAATTATTTTTAAATTAACCATATTTTCAAGAATAATTAGTTGGTACTTTAGTAGGGATAGAGTATTTGTAAAATAAGGGGATCAAAATCAATATATACATCCATAATTTGAATTACACAATATCTACCCTCACACCTCATAAGAACATTCAAATTTTTAATTTTCAATGATGCTAATGGACCTAATTAGTTAGAAAGTTATAATAGGGATTAGGGGTTTTATTTTCTTCATTGTCTTATGAAAATAATCTAGTGACTCCAAGCCCACATTGAGTTGAAACCATGTCCAAAGATTTTTAATAGGTCTTTAATTAAATTAGCTTGCTCAATAATAAAATTAAATCAAAACCAATATGCTCTTAATTATCTAATGTATCAACATTAGTAGCATAATCCACTATGAATTTCTAGAATTAAGTAGGTCCTTCTAAATATTTAAATTTTATTTATTTTAAAATAATCTATTTTGTCAACTTATTTGAATATTTTATTTCATTTGTTTAAACTCTATTTACATTATATCATTAGTGGTAAATATATATATTCAAGTAAATATTAAATGCTTAAATTTAGATATTTAAATTTTAAGTTTTCAATATGGATATTTACTTGTATATGTGTGAATTTTAAAATTTTAATTTAAATGTACAAGTTGATTATTTATTTATTTTTCTTCTAATTGTAAATGTAGGTGGTCTAACAGATCAAATACCTACCCAAGAGGAATTTACAATAGACGACATTTTACAAATGAACCAACCTCCATCACAAAATCCTCCACCTCAAAACCCCCCACCTCAACACCCTCCACCTCAAAGCACCCCACCCCCTCCACCTAATGAGGCTCGCTTACAAGAAAATATAAATGAAAATATAAACATAATTCAAGAAAATATTAATTACATCCAAATTTAGCCTAACATTCCCTCTCATTTAGCATGGTTTGCATCTTCAATGCAAACGGTTATTGATTCATTTAGGTCAATTGATGTAGAACTAGATATATTATGCCTTTGGAGGGGGAGAGGAGATAATTTTATTCATATGGACTCTCATATAGAGAGATCCTTGATCTTCAAATTACTAAACAAACTATAGCCCCATATTTTATTGACCCTCCCACAAATCAACCTATACCTCCAACTAAAAAATTAATTTTAGTTAAGTGGTGTAGGAATCCTCAAATTGTGACACATTTTTAGGAGCAATGGTGGATGGTCTTTGATAATCCACCACATGCTAATTGTGAGGTACCATTATATTTTTTGAGAAAATTATGGGTAGATTTTGAAATGGATTTAATAACCAATTATTTTGATATTAGATCATTCCAAGGTGTTGGTGGTGGCATGCCACAACATAGGGTAGGGAACATGTTGATCCAAATTGACTCGCTCTTATTCCACCCATCATTGCTCCTGCTTCACCTAGTATTCTTACACCCATTCAACACTAGGTAGTGGTTTTAATATTAGGAGCATTGAATGCACTCTCAAGAAATCTAACTAACTAAGCTACCAACATGGAAATTGAAATCAATGGTAGAGAGCATTGAGGATGGTGCAACTAGTCCTAGCACCTCACACATGTCGACACCAATTTTTTTATTAAAATTGCAATCAACCATGTTATGACCTTGATCCTGCACCCACTTTCTTAACTACATCACAAATCATTCATGGATTTACTATATTTAAATGATCAACCTACACAAGTACATGTCATATTTTAATTTGTTTCAAGTGCATTTAATGTTCATATCAACATTTATATTTAACAATGTTTGGTGTAGATGAGTGGCTCCAAGACCTCATTACAAATTTAATCAACTATGTTTTGTATCAACAACTATACAAATTAACAACACGTGCCTTATAGGTTAAACTAATAAATTGACCCTAAAAACATATGTACATCTAGTTCAAATTTAAAGTTTCTTCAATATATATATATATATATATATATATATATATATATATATATATATATATATATATATATATATAATTTAACTACATGTGAAGCATTTTTGCTGCAGTAGGGAGGTCATGAGACTTCCATGTCTGACTAACCAAAAGGTGTGGAAAATTCTCCTTCATAATCAACCATTATGCCTAAGTCATCCATGGTATGCATTTTAAAAATTCATACTTAAAAATTTGTACTTTGAATTCACTAGATGTATTTTATTTTAAAATTTTAAAATCATAAATTGAATTTATATATCTATATGTATGCAAATTGATAGCACTATTTGGATAACTATTAGTCAAGCTACTAGTTAGGGACAATTTCATGAGTCATCCACATCATTTCAGGTCCTAATTTAGTAAATCTTCTATGCAATTTCTAGGTCTTTTATATTGTTAAATATTTTGATAAATATTCTAACCTAATTTGTGTTTTTTTAATATCTAAAAATTAGCAACTGAGACTTTTGGCCTATAATTGATAGCTATACCTCCCGAGAACATAATGTGGGAGCAAATGAGCATGGTCATATGGTATTTTTTTATGCACAATTTAGTCTAGATTTAAATACTTAATTTCATGATTTTAAAAATTAAATTTTAAATTAAATCAAACTTAAATCACATGTTTGCATGTATGTTATTTTTTAAAATTTATCCAATTTCAAGTTTATTTATCTTCTATAGCATGAGGAAGGTCCATCTATTTCACTCGGAACAAAGAGGCCTCTTGATTTTAGCGATTCATGAACAATAAACTATATTTGTTTATATGTTGACTATGACTAGATGTTTCAATATATTTTATGGACTATGATTTGTATTTATTTATATACTGACTATGACTAGATGTTTTATTACATTTCATGGATGATCTATATTTAAGTATTTCATGGACTTAGAGATCTAGACATATACATTTCACTATACTTGTACACATTTTAGTATGTTAGATAATACATGTTTATGCTATTGAACTTCTCTTACTAGGTTTCAATCTATATTTTTATTGGTAGGAATTCTTAAATTTAGATTGCATAATTAAATATTATATGTTGAAAAGAAACTAACATGGAATGAGAACATACTTTGATTAAAATGTTTAGTGAACTAGTTCTAGAGTTAGTGATTATTAGGACATGTTTGATTTCCTTTCTAATTAATTTTCTTACATTTTTTCTATTTTGCATACCTATAGATAATTTTATAAAATAGGAACAAAATACATACATTTGGATAAAATTGAAGCAAATATTTAAAGCTAGGAGAACTTGTTTTAGCTAATAATGTGAGTTTCTTGTGATACTTAATTTAATTATGAGTTTAAATAATATATTAATGTATATATCTAGGTACTTGAAGCTATAAATTCATGCCTAAATTTTCAATAAAGATGTCATTGTTGAATTACTTGATACTTTAATTTAATATTTCATTTTAATAATTTTTAGTAGCTCCTAAGAACCAAAATATATTTGCCATAATTGTTCAAGATTCTCCACACAATTTATATTTGTTATCGAAGAGTGTTTAAATGAATAAAAGAAAAAACTATAATTATATATAAAAAATGTGACCTTATCTAATGTATAAAATAGATATTGATAAATGATTAAACAAAGATAGTTGATGCTAAAAAATGAAATTCAGATCCAAAGAAAGAAAAATAAAATAGTAATTCTTTTACTAAAATTTCCTCTAAGAGTACCTCTACAAGATCACTTACATGTAATGAAAGTTTTCATTTGTTAATGTGTAAGCACCTATAGAAAGAAAATGTAACGGATGGTGAAATGAACATGAGGAATGGGGTAGATAGTTCATAACTAAGCTAGTATTCAATTTAGGTAGCAAAAAACACCAAAACCTATATCATGTTAAGTAAAGGGTATAATTTTTTTTTGAAAACAAAGGGGTAAAAAACTTTATTAGAAATCAGAAAAGAGCATTACAATAATAACCAAGGGACCCAGCCCCAGAAAACAAGGCGAAAACCCCACAACATAAAACCACATCAACTATCCCCATGTATCCTCCTATCCTCCTCCAAGAACCGGTCCAAATCCATATGCAGCTCAGGGTTAACCTGATCCCAATCCTCAACCTTCCAACCACTATCATGCTCAGAGGCCCATTTGGCCAAGCAGTCGGCAGCATGATTCCACTCCCTCGGGATGTGAACAAAGGATGTCACCTCCATCCGAGAACTAACCTAAAGAATCCATTGAACCACCGAAGCCAACTGCCAATTTATATCAGATATCTTTCGCTCATTCAAGAGATTAATCAAAATATGTGAATCAACTTCACATATAACCTTTCTCCATCCCAAAGCAAGGGCCCTCTCAATAGCATGAAGAATCGCTAACCCTCCATGAAGTTAACAGTCTTCACCCCCTCATGTATAGAGAACAGAAAAATCACTGACCTAGCTGAGTCCCTGCCAACCCCACCAATTCCAGCAGGCCTAGGATTTCCCCCAGAAGAACCATCAGTATTGATCTTTAAAAATCCATTGGGAGGAGGTACCCACCTTCCAACCCATTGAACCCTCTTTTTCCCATGCCTATAGTTCCTAGAACTGACAAAAGATGAATGAATTTCTTGAAGACCCAGTCTGGCCACCAACTCAGCATCACCTCTCTCCAAGGGGAAAACCACATCACATTTAGCTAAAACTGACTCCTGCACCATTCCTAGCATACACATCCAAAGTTGCCCAACCCACCAACTTCTGATCATGAAAAATTCGGCGGTTTCGCTCCAGCCAAATCTGCCAAAGCAAAAAGGTAGGGCCCACGAACCAAACTTCCTGTAAAAAGGAAGCCATAGAAGGAGGTCTTCCCATACTATCCCAGAATTCAACCAAAGAGCATGCATGAATACAAGGAAGCTTCCACACCTCCCACCACCAATGCCAAAGCTACACAACAAAGGGACACTGGAAGAACAAATGCGAAGAATCCTCTTCCGCTCCCCCACACAAAACACAAATTGAAGGTCCTTGAAATCCCCGTTTACGAATGTTATCCCAGGTCAAGCACCTATTCCAAGCCAAAGTCCAAACAAAGCAGTTGCATTTAGGCCACGAGAGTTTATTCCACACCCTTTTCCACTAATGAACCTTTGCCCTAGTTAGCTTTTGAGCCAATAACACCTGATAACCAGAAGCAACAGAGTAAACCCCCTTAGGATTATGGGTCCAAGCAAGAATATCCTCTTCCAAAAGAGAACTACAACTCCTACTATGAAGAATCTTGTGAAGCTCAACACTTTCTTCCGCAAGTCTCAAATCTGGCCACTATGCGGGATCCTTCCAATGAGCTACCTCCAACTGACCAAAAGAAGCAACAAACTTGAAGTCACTCACCCTAGCCTAGCCAGCCTCAAGAAATCTTTGGCACAAAGGAAGTAGGTTGGGGAATTGAGAAGTAAGTGGAGGGAATCCATCCCAAGAATCTGACCAGAAGAGAGCTTCAGTTCCCCGTCTACAAATCCAAAATAAACCTTCCTTGATAAGCTTTGCACCCTTCTGAAGAGTATTCCAAATCACTGAACCTTTCCCCTCAAGAGGGTAATGAGGGAGATCCTGCCGTGGAATCCCCAGGAAATACTTATGAGATAATATCCTGGCCCACGGCTGATCCTGTTCCACACACCATCTCCAAAATAGCTTAGCAGCCATAGCCACTCCGGATAACGTAGACTGTCGAAGACCAAGACCACCAAATTGCTTTGGGCTACACACAACATCCCACCTGACCAGGCTCCACTTGGAAGATGACAAACTTCCCACCCATAAGAACTTCCTTTCAAGAGAATCCAACTCCCTCAGAAAACCCATCAGAGCCACTTGAAGCATACATCTGTAGGTAGGGAGAGCTTGCACCACCGCCTTGAGAAGCTGAACCTGCCCCGCAAAAGACAACCATATGTGGGTCCAATGATTAACTTTTGCACAAAGCTTATCAATAATATTCTACCAAGAACCCTTGGGAAGATGGCGAATAGAAATTGGGAAACCCAGATACGTCAAAGGGAGAACCCTTATCTGAAACCTCAAGATATTAGCAATTCTTCTCTGTATGGGGGTCGACGTATTGAAGAAGAATATGGAAGATTTCTCCTCATTAATTAATTGTCCTGAAGCAACAAGATATATGTCCAACACCTGCCTCAAGTTAGTAGCTTCCCTAACAATAGCCATCCCCATTAGGGTAGTATCATCAACAAACTGCAAATGAGATTGTGGAGGCAAGTCTCCACCCCATCGCCAACCCTGAATGATGCCAAGCTCCACCCTTATTTTCAAGAAACGTCCAAGGCCTTCCACAAGAAGCAAAAAAGATATGGAGAAAGAGGGTCCCCTTGGCGCAAACCCCTTGAGGCACCAAAAAGTTCAGAATGATCTCCATTTATCAAAACTGAGAAGGAAACAGACATGACACAACTCATGACCCATTGGATCCACTCCTCACCAAAACCAAAAGAAACAAGGATCTTCTACAAAAAAGACCATCTAACCCTGTCATAAGCCTTAGCCATATCCAGCTTAATGAACATAGCCTTCTCGTGGGAGTTGTCCATGGAGTGGATGGTCTCGGTAGCAATGACAACCCCGTCAAGAATCTGTCGACCCGCCACAAATCCACTATGTTCCTCCAAAATCAGCACTTTAAGCCACTCCTTCAATCTCTCAGCCAATAACTTTGAAATGATTTTATAAGCCACATTGCAAAGAGAGATAGGCCAGAATTGAGATAACCTATTAGCCCCTTCACACTTGGGTATGAGAGCAAGGAAGGTGGAATTCAGAGCATGAAGCATCTGTTTATTCCTCTAGGACTCAAGGACAACTGCCAGAAGATCCAACTTTATGATATCCCAGAATTCCTAAAAAAATTCAATCGAGAAACCATCGGGACCAAGAGCTTTACCCCTCTTCATCTGAAACACAATCCCCTCCAGCTCATCAAGAGAGATATCTTTCATCAGATACTCATTCGCCTCCCTGGAGACCAACTAAGGAATACAAGAAAGAACCTGTGCTTCCTCAACAGAGCCCCCTCATGAATCCTCCCTAAATAAAGTAGCAAAATACTGAGATGCCTCAGCAGAGATTTCCTGAAACGAGGCAAGACATTCACCCCTATCATTCACCAGAATAGGAATGGAATTACCATGCCTCATGTCCTTCATAGAATTGAAGAAGAAGGCGGTGTTTTTATCACCTTCCTGTAACCATTCAACCTGGGCCTTTTGCTTCCAATAGATTTCTTCCTGTAATTCAAATTCCTCAACCACTTTCAAAGTCTTAGCCTCCTCCCTCAGAAGATCCTCAGAGGCACCATTCTCACGAATCAACTGTGTAATATTATTCAAATCCTCTTGGGCAACAACCTTAGCATGAAAGATATTACTAAAACATTGTCGATTCCACCTTTTAAGCTGATATTTGACAAACTGAAGAAGCTTGGAGAATGTGTACATTGCCGTACCAAAAGTTGGCCTACCAATCCGCCACCACTCAGCCACATGTTCATGAAGAGTAGGATCTCATAACCACATAAGCTGGAACTTGAACGAGGGAGAATGAGGCCCCTGAGCAGAGATAATACTAAGCTTAATAGGCCAATGATCAGAACCTCTCCAATCAAGAATTTCAGATCGAGTGGACCATAAGTCTCCAACCCAGTAACAGGAAACCAAGAATTGATCCAGCCTCTCAGCAACACAACTCTCACCAATTCTCCTATTATTCAAAGTGAAGTGACCATTACTTGGTAGAACATCAATAAGATTTAATTCATAAATGCTATCTCTAAATAACAGAGCAGAAGGCTCCAAGCTAGGAATTCCACCTCTTTTCTCAGACAACTCCACAATAGCATTGAAATTGCTAGCCATAACCCATAGATGGTAAGGAGCTAAGCTACGAACAAAACGAAGATGGGACCATAGAATTTGTTTACCCAAAAACTCAATAGGAGCATACACATTAGAGAGGAGAATACACTCACCAGTCTCATACCAAGAGGCGACTACGGCTATAGATGATCTAGAGGAAATCCACCAAAGAGGGAAAATCTTCTGAGGGTTCCAAAAGCAAGCCACACCTTCGAAAGCACCAAGATCCCCCACACACTGGCATTCACCATATTTCCACAACTTAGGAGCCATGGCCAACATATTATCTATAGATAATTTAGTCTCCTGAAGAAAAAGAACTTTCGGAGAATGATTCCTAACCAAATCACAAACAACTTTTTGTCGAGGGCCATTGTTCAAGCCCCTTACATTCCATGAGAGAACAATCATTTTTGGGGGCATGAAAAATGTGAATCCAGAGTCTTGACTGACCCCGATTCCACCAAAGTTTCCCTAGTTAATTTAATCTTCTCCATATCCTTTTTCCTTCCCAGCTTGGAAGTCCTATCACCAACCCATTTCTTCAGTTCATTTTGCTGAATACCCAAATGAGAGGAGGCCAAAGAGCTCTTCTCCACATCCTTGCCTCCTTTCAGGGGCAATGGGGAACCACCTCCACCACTCTTTGAAGCTCCAATAGAAGATTCTTGTTCAGTCTGGACAATCAATTGTTGATTCGTATCCATCTGCCCAACCCCAATCTCCTGCACAACCTGCATGGCCTCCAATGGTGGCCCATCCTGTCCTGTACCCAAAGTTCCCTGATCCAAGTTCAGCAACCCTGGATTCACTTCCTCCTGGCTGAGATCATCCAACACCTCAAACCTATTAAAAGTTTCATCATCCTGCCTCTCCCTCAAGGTCCGCTTCTGGCCCTGATTCCTATTGCGAGCCTTGACAGGGACATAACCATCATCTCCATTACCATCACCTGGAATAGGCTCCTTACCATTATCAGTCCTAGGAGGATTATGAGAAGGCTGAGAAGGTTGGGGCACCACAGGCTTAGCCCTAGGGCACCTACGCTGCAAGTGACCATATTCATGACAAAGACGACACCGAAAAGGTAGGGTTTCATAATCTAGCTGTTGCACCCAAGTATATGATCCAACACTCACTTCAACAGAATCTGGCAGTGGCTTGCTTAAATCAATTTCTACACAGATACGAGCAAAAGTCATTACCTTTTTATACTGCGTCTGTTGTGAAGACCCAACAGGTTTACCGAGCATTGAAGCCACCAAATGCAACACGTCATCCCGCCAACACTCAACTGGAAACCACGACAACCAACCCAAACTGGGATCCGACTCGGTATTGCCTCAGTCGGGTTGAAGCCAGCATGCCATGGCTTGATAAACAAACCCACCTGGTTATAAAAATAGGGGCCACCCTCGAAGACCTTATTCCGATCTGCCATGCAGTCAAAAGAGACCATAAAAAAGTTGTTCGCAAGGAGCCTAATCTCCATCTCCCCCTCTGGCATCCAAGTCCACTGAGCCTAGGATTCCAAAAATTTCAGCGAGACTCTCAAACCCATGAACTTGCAATAAAAAGAGTGCCTTGAATAGTATTCAATATCATCTGCAAGCATTTCCATCAGGATAATCAACTTCGGTCGCTCTTTGCATCTTTCCAAACACCCATTAATCTTCGTTATTCGGGAACCACTAACCGATCCTAGATCATTCATCTCCATCTCTGAAGAAAATAGCGTATTATCAAAAACATTCACTCCATGCACCGAAGGCTTCGAACCAAATGCAGATCGAAAATCCAATTTGGGGCTAGCCCCAGATGTTTCCCCACCCGACATAGCAAAAAACAAGATCCCCAGTAGGCATGCAAACCCCCAAGACACTTTTGCAAGAAATGGAAAAAAAGAAAAGACCCCAAGGGAAGGATCAAAACCCTTCCACCCACAAGCCACCCAAACGGCAGCAAGAAGGCCTCCAGAAAAGAAAAAACCCCACCACCACAACCCCGATAGCTTCAAAAAAACCGCCCCCACAACGCAGAAGCGAGCAACACACAGAGAACGAGCTGGGGCACGGTCGCCCTAGCTCGGCTTGCAGAGCACGCAAACACCATCTTTTCCCACCTATCCTAAGTAAAGGGTATAATAAATAGTATTGGTGGAATTTATTACTATTAGGATCAAGTTTGTAAGTAAGATAAAGGGGCTCAAGATAAGAATTATAGAGTCGATTCATGTCTTTTTAATCATGAGAGAATGAGTTAAGGGTGAAATAAGGTGTAATCAATAGCCCCAAATGTATAAAAAGGGGATAGACAAATTAAATTCTAGGTGGATGAGAATAAACATGACTAGGCATGGATTAAACAAAGGCTAAGTGTAGGGGATTTGGACCTATAAACAATACCTTATCATTTGCATGCATATTGGAGTTTCTTTAAAAATTAAATTGTGACCTATTTAATATAAATTATTTTTCACAAATCAATACTAGGGGCATAATGTATGTGTTCATCATGCGTCACGTTCAGTTTAAGCATATAATCTTTTCAATGTTTTTTATCATTAAGTTAAGAAGGGATGTAACAAAATCATTATTTACAATTAGGGTGAAAAATCATGATTACCACACAATCTATACTCTTACAAAATAATGTGATTCAAATCTAAGTATTCTAAATTCAATCTCTTGTATTGTAGAACTCTTATATCACATGAATATGATATGTGTTGTACATGAATGATCTATCAAAATATATGCTTGAAATCCTACTCACCTTCACATTCTTGATATTTAAGTTTTTCAAGGTGATGTCTATAAACCCATTTAGAAAATTGTCAACTCAATACATGATGACACTCTCCTACTTCAAACCCCTTAGTAGGCCATATTAGCAATGATAATAAATATGAAAGTTGATGTTCATAAACATGCAAGTGGCCTATATGATGATGATTTCAATATGATTCTTCATTTTAAATGTCTACAAATCAAATTACACTCTAGTGATCTATTACATTCCTCGATAAAAAATTATGTGCACATTGAGTGTCTTTAAATATACTGGTGTAGTGTAAAAATACTATTTTTCAACCACATATTTTTGATCTCTAACAAATAATACAATCATATCCCATACTATGAATGTACATGTACATTACTATAACATGATTTAATAACCATTATAATATAATATCAAAAGTACACTAATATGTATATAGATCAATAAGAGTGGTACAACTTGTTAACACCTACAAAATTTGGATGAGTTTATAATGCTTTCTATTGTCCCCTTATGCTCTCCATAATTTTTGGCTAATCTGAGAAATTTCATTGTTGTATCATGTTCAAGTCTCTTAGGTGGTTGCATTGCCCCTTTGTCGGGCTATGGTCAAAAACCCATTTGGAAAAATGTCCAAGAGTTAGTCTTTTTCCATCTTCTTTCTTTCCTTCTTTAGGTTCTTTTGGGGATTCAAGCCTTGAATGGACATTTGGATCAAGTCGAAATGTCCTTGTTTGTCTCTAATTTCCCTTCTTATTTTTTACCTTTTGTTCAATTGGGGGTTCAGGTCCCAAATAAACACCTGGGCTAAAGTCTAAGTCCGCTCTTGACTCCCACCCCTGCCCCCTTCTTTCCTTCCTTTATCCTATCAGGGCTTTGGGTCCTTATCAAACATTTGGAAAAGTCCAAGTTCACTTTTTCTTCCCATTCTCTTCTTTTATTTCCTTAGTCTAATCGGGACATCGGGTCCCGATCAAGCTTTTGGACCTAAGTCAAAAAGTTTCAAGTCCTTCATAACTCTTGTTTCTACCTTTTCCTTTCATCCCATCAGGAATCCGAGTCCCATCAGGATCATTGCATTCAAGTTCCATGAACCTGCTTGCCTTAGCGAAGAAACCTTATTTTTTTCATTAGATATGCGGAAAGTTTTCCACATGGCAATTGTTTTGTGATTCCACTAACCTTTTTTGACGGGCCCATCTTCTTCCCATAGATGCAAAAAAAACTTGCCATGTGACATATTTTTCATGAGCCCACATGCATTTTATCTTGCTTTTCTTTCTCTCGCGGATTCACCATCCCTTTTTTCCCATTCCTTCTTCAACCCGCAAGCATGTGAAATGATGCCACATGGCATCATTTCTATGAGCCTACTTGGTTTTTTTGCAAATCCCTTTTTGGCATGTGGCATCATTTTCGCACATATGCCCTTTCTCTTGCCAAACCCTTTTGTCTTTTTGCGAAGGTGTGAAAATCATTCCACATGGTGCATTTTCTACAATTCCTTCAAGCCTTTCTAGTGGGCCCCCTCTCAGTCCGAAAATGCACGAAAATGATGCCATGTGGCATCCTTTCCATGAGTCTACAATATTTGTTTTCTCAAACTTGTTTCTTCCTATGGATGCATGAAAATCCTACCACATGGCACATTTTTTGTGCACCCACCCTTTCCTTCTGGTATATTCTTCTATAGCCCATGGAAGAGCGGAAAGCTTCCACATGGCACATTTTCCACTATTTTTCCAACCTTTTTGGGTTGGGCCCCTTTTTATCCCATGAAAGAGTTATATTTCCACATGAGATGATGAGTTTTCTATCAAAAAAGTTAAGTATTTTTTGGTTTTCTTTTCATCTAGAATAGAACTTTCAAACCTAAGGACTGAAAGGTCCAAGTCCAATTGGGATTCTTGATCCCGATCGATTTTCCTCTTCCATTTTCTTCTTGCATCGATCAAGACTTCAGATCCTGACATGACTTTCGGCCCAAGGGTCTGAATTGTTCGAATAAATTTTAAGCTTCTACTCCCAACTTATTTTTGCTTCATGCTTTGTTCTTGTTGGGGTTTCAAGACCCTATTGGACTTTTGAACCAATGGTCTAAAATTCTAGATCCACTTTGATTTCCCAAACCTGATTTTCTTCCTTGTTGGGATTTCAATATTTCTTTGGACTTTTGGTTTTTTGACCCAATAGTCTGAATCCGATTTTTATTTCCACTCCCGCCCTCTAGTTCTTTCTTTCTTAATATCCTATTGGGATTTCAAAACCCAATCAGACTTTCATGTTTTTCACCATTAATGTTGCAATAACTTTCTCAACTACCAAATTTGATTCTTGGGGCTACAAAGATGATTTTAAATTTGTGTTTCAAAAACTCCAAGTGGGATGAAATATCGCCCATGCTTCTTTATGATTATTAAGCATCCTTTCTTTATGATTCTCAAACTTTCATGTTTTTCACCATTAATGCTGCAACAAATTTCTCGACTACCAGATTTGATTCTTGGGGCTACAGGGATGGATTTAAATCCATGTTTCAAAAACTCCAAGTGGGACAAAATTCCTCCCATGCTTCTTTATGATTCTCAAGCATCCTTCTTGTTAGAGATCCAATATTAGCCATGATTTGTTGTTGATTTCGTGGGATTTTTTGTTCCACTTTTGTGTGCTCATTAATGTGGAGGCATGAAATGGGTGTTAGGACCTATGTGGTGCGATTTCTTCTCAAATTTAGATGTCCACATGTCTACATGTGATTTGCTAGGGTTTCAGACCCTGTCCTTGGCCCTTCCTTCACAACTTGCAAAGATATAAATTGCACTTTTTTGCTCATTCTAAGGGTTAGATTTTTTTGTTCAGACCTTGTTCTAAAGATAAGCAATTGCAAAGCCGACAAAATAAAGTATTCATAGGAAACCCTAGATTTCAATTTCTAGTTTTGGGTATAATTATTTTGCATTGTAATGATCTGGGTTTGTTCCCAAGCTTGTAATAAAATTTGAAACATTGAAGATTGTGTGTTTAAAGGAAGAATCGATCTTAGCAAAGTGTCTCCTTATGTGAGGTATGTATTTTCAGATGTATCATTGATTAGTTTTCAACCAAAAGTTTGTAAAATTTGTGAAAATATTTTGCATAGTATCTTTTCAATAAAATAAAGGAAATGTATGGGTATGCTTGAGGATTACTAAGTAGACTCTCTTAATATTTTATAACTATCTATTGTCTTTCTAAATAAATGTGTAGATCCTAGCTTGCCTATGCATTTTGAAAGGCATAGTCTTTTGTGGTGACTTGATTAAGTCATTACCTTGTTTTAGTTATTGCATCTTTGGTTAAATCTAGAGACTTTGTTTCTTAATGGATAAAAGCACCGGTTTGTAATTGGATTTCTCTCCTATCTTCCTGAACACACTCCAAACACATCAATTAATTTTTTTTTAAAGTTTTACATTATGTGTGTTTTATTGTCATGTCTAAATGAATACAACAATACAACGGTGTATCATAAGTTCATTATCAGATACTTATATGGTAGGTTATCTGTTATAAAGATTCTCAACCTTATCTGTCCAAACTAGCACATAGGTATATTGTGACACCAATATTGGGATACACTATGTAGTGGGTATAGTTTTTTGTAAGGTGTTACATAGTGTTTCAAATCATCAATTTGGAATCTTAGGGAAAACCCCCCTTGGTCTTACAAAGCCAAAAGTGAAGGAGGTCTTACCCACTTCAATCATTGGTCTTTAGCTACCTAACTTCAATATAGGTTTGTGGTAATTTTCCAAGTTTGACACCCCTAATACTTGGAAGATTATTAATCCTTATGGATTTGGGGCCAACATCTTCAATTACTAACAAAATTGGTGTTGTTGCCAAGGATATAAAGGTAAAATAAGAAATTTAGAGCCTTAGTAGAAGAAGAAGTCTGTAGTTGTGTATTTTGTTTGCATAATTTGGCATCCTATCAACTTATGCCAATGAAATTGTAAGGAAAGCAGAGATGTAGAAACACTTTCCTAATGCTAATTCTAAGAAGATAATGTAGACATATGGTTCAATTTTGAATTGCATTTCATTAAAGATGCACATTAGCAGAAAACAAATTAGAACAAATTTTAACACAACCACATAATGAACACCGGTTTTAACATGGGAAAACCCTTTTGGGAGAAAAACCCACCACACCAAGCAAAAACACTTTGTATTATTGTGAACAAAGTCCACATACAAAGTTACAATTTGTTGCTTTCATATGTCTATTCACACTCTCAATACAGGCAATATTACAATTCCTGATCAATATCATTCTCACTCATCAAACTCTCAACTCAACTCCCAAAACACTATTACAATGCATTACACATTATAGCATTTTCCTTCTGAGAGAATTCTAATCAATCTACATCACCAGACCCATGCAGGAAACATACCAATTCGGTTCCCATCTATTACAGTAGAAAAACCATCAATCAGTAGTTACCATATCGGGTTGTTGCTAGGACAACTTCAAACATCCCACTGATATAAAATTGTCCTACCGATGTTCACATTACCATTTAAATAGTTCACAATGCATCGGTCTATTGACAAGACCAACTTTTATGTCTTGGCAATGGAGTTACATCTCGACAATCAGTCTTACCATCGACACATCGGGGGGACTAGCTTTCAAGTCTCGGCGATAAAGCACAATCACAACGATGAAGTACTAACCAGTTGATGTGGTCCCATTGCCAAGCCAGCTCTAGCTATTGCTTTCCACTTGTCAGCTTGGGTCCCACCACAGTCGTCGTTCTGTCGAGGAGACTAGGTTGAACGTCCTGGTGATAACCTCAAGTCCCGCCAACGAAGGAACAATATTGTCCTATTGTTGGGACTTGACTCATA
The DNA here is from genome assembly GCA_007258455.2 of Sequoia sempervirens. Classification (NCBI taxonomy): domain Eukaryota; kingdom Viridiplantae; phylum Streptophyta; class Pinopsida; order Cupressales; family Cupressaceae; genus Sequoia; species Sequoia sempervirens. Next base: position 164,382,303 of record VDFB02049217.1, on the reverse strand, counting down.
GTCCCACTGATAGAGTAAAATCCTATCGATAGAAGAAGCCGTTAGCACCAAATCATCAGGTCGTCGGAGATTTCACGAACTTCACAACCCATGACTCATAGTTTTGAAGTTTCAATTCTCCACAACATCATGAATAGTTTGTCAGAGGTTTCCAAAATTCCAAAACCTGCGACATGGGTTCCAAAGTTTGGATTTTCAGTGATCCTGCAACATAAAAGGTAATAAAAGAAATAAAATTCCAAATTCACAAGTTCCAAGCCATCAAGTTGAGGCACATTTTCCCAATATAAATTGGCACCATTTTTTAGGATAAAAAGGTACCATAATTTTTTTAGAGCCTTAGCAATAGAAGAAGTCTATAGTTGTGTATTTTGTTTGAGTAAATTTGACATCCTGTTAACTTACACCAACAAAATTGGCATTTTTGTTGGGGATATAAAGGTAGCATAAATTTTTTAGAGCCTTAGCAACAAAAGAAGTCTATAGTTGTGTATTTTATTTGGGTAAGTTTGGCATCTCGTCAACTTACGCCATCAAAATTGGTGTCATTGTCAGGGATATAAAGGTAACATAAATTTTCCAGATCCCTAGCAATAGATGAAGTTTGTAGTTGTGTATTTTGTTTGGGTAAGTTTGGCATCCTGTCAACTTATGCCAACAAAATTGGCACCTTGTCGAGGATAAAAGGTAACACAAATTTTTCAGAGACTTAACATTAGATGAAGTCTGCAATTGTGTATTTTGTTTGGGTAACTTTGGCATCCCATTAACTTATACCAACAAAATCAGTGTAGTTGTCAAGGATATAAAGGTAACATAAAAAATTTAGAGCCTTAGTAGTAGAATAAGTTTGTAGTTGTCTATTTTATTTGGGTAATTTTGGCATCCTGTCAACTTATATCAACAAAATTGGTGTTATTTCCAAGGATTTAAAAATAAAATAATATCTTCAAAATATTTGGTGACAGGTTAGGAATGTGTTGGGTTTTGGTTTGAAATCTGAAGTCTATTAGTTTCAAATATTTTCTCCTTCAAGGAGTGGCGACTTTGTTAAGAAAGATCCAAAAGTTTGTGACAAAAGATAAAGAATGGATAAAGATCAATGTTTCAAAGGTCAAGAAATTCCTGAAGCTAGCTTTATTGGTGCAAGAAGGAAATAAGAACATTGGAAAGCAAGAAATCCAAGTAAGTATCCTTTACATAGTTCAAGAAATAATGAAAAATTGAGTACTTGAGGTAGAAGAAATGATTCTAAAGATTTTGATCAATACACATCAAATGATTCAACTGACAATAGGGTTATAACTACTAGAAGAAATGTTAAGCATGAATATAATAGATATGGAAATGAAATAAACCCTAGAGTAGAAAATATAAATATGGTTATACTTGAAGTCACACCTAAACAAACACTAGGCTTCAACCTTTGAGAAATCAGAGGGAAGGCAGGCATGATACCCCTCATTATTTTGGATAGGATGTTGAAACCCCATTCCAAGATGCTGACCCAAACATTCAGTTAGAAATTGACCACGGGGAAAGGGAATTAGATCAACATATTGATCTTATTGATCATCTCAAAGAAAGGAAACATGAAATAGAGGCACATATCACACAACGACAAGCCCAATTAGATCAACAAACCCTATTGATGAACCAACAAAAAAATGTTGCTCAACCTCAAAATGTGGCACCAACTGTTCTAATTTAGTAGGTGCCTATTGTTCAACAAAGTCTTCCTAACCCTAGAAGGTAAGCTCAAATATTTGTTGTGATGAGACCACCATTGGGATTAGAAAGATATAGATCGTTGGATTTTGTGGTATTTATAATTACCCTAATCCAATTCCAACTAAGATTAGAGGCAAGGTACCAAAATTCTAAGGTAATAATGCTATCATGGTGAGGACCACTTAAGGCATTTCATAGATGTCACTAATGATTATGAGATTGAAGATGAGGTTGTCATGATGAAGCTTTTGTGTAATAATTGTAGGAAAGTGCAAAATAATGGTACAAGAGTCTTCTAGACAATAGAATAGACTCATGGGATGAGTTTATTAGGGTGTTTTGACAGCAGTATGGAGAAAGAGTGGATCCAAAATTTGCAATCCACGAGCTAACCACCATTACAAAAGGAGTAAATGTACTTGTTGATTTTAACAACAAATTTATTATGATAATGAGGAAAGTGTAGGAATTATGGATGCACAATCATCCTATGGAGCCGTAGCCTTCAAAGGATTTTTTCCAAGAAGAAAATCACCCACACGAAAGTGTTGCAACTTAGGCATGCAAATTGAGATTCTATTAATATTGATCTATAATATGATACGAATGAATACAAGTGCCTTCCTTATATAGGAAAGGTTAAGATGTAGTATGAGATAGGATGCTGACATGTGTCTTGTTTTGAAAAAAATTGAACCCTAACTAACAACCTAGAATGATGTGATAATAATATAAGGCTTCTAGAAAAGACAACTCATCTTCTAGAAGGAATCTTTTATCCTAAATACATGTGAAGGGGTATGGCCCCATTATTAACTAATTGCCTAGTAAATGCAACCTAGGAATTAATTAAATAATATGCCTAAGTAAACTTATGCTAGTGTAATTAAATAATTAATTACACCAATACCCCCCATAAGTGCAACTTAGGGAGGAAATGATAATGCAATGATTATGCAAAGATGGAATGATGGGTCCCGACAACATGATGGCCATTTTAGGTACCTATTTACAAATGAAGATGAAATGAAACTAATCTCCCACAAATTGAGCAAAGGGGAAAACCCAGTGGGAGGAAAACCCCTCTCCAGAAAGGAGATAAAATGCAAATAAGTGAGGAAGGATGGAGGACTCCATGATACCCCCCAAGTACACCATCCATAACATAGCTACAATACAATCAATAGCCCCCCATAGGAGGGAAAGAGAGACTATATAGCCCCCCCCCCCACAATATGAATTCACCTACAAAAATGGTAAGTTCTTGAAGAAAAAACATGATCCAATATCGACAAACAACTTGTCTTCCTTTCGAAAGAAATAAAACCAAATAGAAATGCAGGGATGCTTCCCACTCCAGATAGGAATTGAAGGAATGAAGGATGAATGATGATGATGACGATGATGGTGGTGGTGTAGTATCTGAAAACTGCTCATGTGTCTCCTTGCCAAAGGAAGATGAAGATACCACAATCAAATCAGGTACATGCCCAATCAAAGAAGAAGGTGACAAACCAGGACTATGTGAAAATTGATGTTGAACAATATCCAAAGACAACAATACATTGAAGAAATAGATGGAGACTACATTACCACGCCAAAATGAATTGTCCTCAAAACCATTGAAAGAAGTTTCAAGCCAAAAAGATGTCCAAATCACATATCTCCTATTAGGAAGAAGCAAATCCAATGGAAGATATTGAAGAAACTCTAACTCCATAATGAAATGGGAGGGAAGAAGCCTCATATATGAAATCTCTGAAGAGGAATCAAGTGCCTCCAAGATAGTCTCAAGATTCCCAATCAAGGTCGAGACAAAGGAATGTAGAGACTCAATAAAACTCTCCAAAGTAGAATTTGAATAGAGAGATATCCCCTCAAGAATGTCCTCCAAACCTATAAAAGTAGCCAAGTCTGCAAGACTTGAAACAAATCCATCTTGTGATTCCAAGTCTAGAAAACTGAATGTGTCCTGATGAATAGAATTGATGGAAGCTTTAATCAATGACTCTAGACAAGGAATCTGGTGCAGGAGCACCTAGGAGGCATTTAGAAACACTAGGCAATTTTGGAAGCCTGGGAAGCAATTTTGAGTTTTAATGCTTCAAGGTCATGTTGACCATTTAATTTTGAATTAGTAGTGTTAGTAGATGTTAGAATATGTTAGAAGGAATGTGGTTCAGTAGTTCAAGGTAGATTGGATGAATTTCTCAACTTGTTTTTTTGTTTTCTCTAGGAGCTAGAAATAAAGCCCAAAATGTTGCATTTATGCAATTTTGGCCTTTAGTGGTGGTTAAGTCCGACCAAGGGATGAAATAACCACCTTATGAACCTTTAAAAGGTGAACCTCGACATGGAGAGAGGGTTGGAAAACATTGGAATTGTAATAGTTTGAAAATTGGCAAAACAGTGTTAGCTTAGAGTGCATTTTTTTTTCTGTTCTTGTTCTTGTCCCTGAAACAGTAGTAAATGGATTGAACAAGGTTTTGTTTTGGAAGGTTTAGCATGTAGTAAGATTGTCTTTGAAGCATTGTTGGAACAATAGTTAACTTGTTATTCATTTTCAAGGTTTCTTGTAAATTCTATGTTCTTTCTTCATTTGCAGTTTTGACTGGTAAATTGTAGAAAAATGGGGTTTTACCTTGCATTGCCACTGTACTTTGAGTACAGGCTTGTTGGGAATGAAGCTAAACTCCATGACTGTACATATATTAGGATTAGAAGTCTGTAGCAGTCCAAGAAGCATGGAGAAAATCTTTTCCTAGGTGAGCTTGTCTGTGCCCGGCTAGGAAAGATAGTGAAAACCAAGCCCTAACGTTGCAGGGGTGTCATTTCCTTAGCAACCCAAGGTGTGTGGTGGATGCAGGAGTCTTTGCAAAGGTTTTGCAGGAAGGAAAAGACTTCACCAGTCTAATTGGTGGTTAAAAGAAGCAAACAGATCATTGACTGGTCAAGAAGTGGCCTAAAAAGCCCTAATGCTCACAAAATCAGGGTTATGCCTGTGTACGGACTGAGAGAGCCTGAAACCTCAAAAATCCTTGAGAGGTTAGAAAATGAACTAGGGTCTCAGAAAGAAGTTTGTGATGTTCTGCAGCAGGTTTGGAGTTAAAGCCTATTTTCTCAGGCTAGGAGGCCTAATAGGGGCTCAAGGGCTACTAGTCCTTAAACCCTAGACTAGGTTTTGGAGTGATCGATAGAGAAAAGGTGGTTGGTGGTGGATCAAGAACCCTTGAGAGAAGGTTTTGAGGCCATAAAAGTAATCACACACCCCTGCATCAAGTTAGTGAAGCTTGAAGGGATAGCTAGTCTTTAGAAAGATTAAGGGCTAGGAGTAAATGTGAGGTAGAGCACCAAGATTGGCTTGGTAAGGAGAATGTAGATGATAGTAGGGTTGGCCAGGAGAACTAGGGGTGCCTAGTAAGCTCTAGGGCCTAAAGGTTAAGAAGGAGGAGAGTGACACCAAAGGGTTTTCCAAGGTGAGACCCAGAGCATGGGACAGTGAGTGTCCCATCCAACCCTACCCCATCAGATTGGTATCAGAGAAAGTTAAAGATTTGGGAAAGAGTAATATATGTCAGAGGTTGAGTCAAGTGATACTACCGTCATGGTGACAAATGCACAATTGGCCAAGATGGTTGAAGAGCAGGAGGAAGATAATAGGCAATTGAGGGAAAGAATAGCCCAACTTGAGCAAGTAGTGAGGAGTGCACAGTTTGAGATAAGGATACCAAAGGAAGAAGAGGTTGCAGAGGAAGAAAAGACCCCTGAACCTGACCCTATCCTAAAAGAAGAGCCTTTCTTGAAGGCATTGAAGGCATTGAAGGCCTTGAGTGGAAAAGCACTTGAAGGCATACCACTATTTAGTGGAAAAATGGAAGCTGATCTAGTCATGGACTTGATAGAGGGAATGGAAAACCATTTTGAGTGTGATGGATTCACTGAAGCACATAAGCTAAAGGTGGCCAAGTCAAGACTAAGAGGATCTGCCTTGACATGGTGAAAGTTCATTCAGACAGAGAGGGAAAAAGAAGGCAAGCAACCTATTTCAACTTGGAAAGGAATGGTTGCCAAAGTAAAGGAAGCATACATGCCAGATGACTATGAGATTCAGTTACACAAGAAGAGGCAAAGCCTAAGGCAAAGAGACCAAGATGTAAATACTTACACTGAGGAGTTTCAAAAACTTTGCATGAGGTCTAATGTGACAGAGGATGAGAGTCTCAAGGTGGCTAGATACCTTAATGGCTTGAAGTGGAACATTCAAGAGGAGATGGCTCTTTTAAGTCCTAAGACAATACACCAATGCTATTAGTTGGCCATAAATATTGAGGAAAGAAGCAAGAGGAAGCAAGATCAGGATTCTAAGGGCAGAGGCAAAGGCAGGGATCAAAGAGATCAAAGAGGACAGCGAGGTGGCTACCAAGGTAGAGGCAATGACCAAAGAAATCAAGGAGAATCTAAACTCACTGAGCATGGAGGTGAAATATCTTCTAGAGGAGGATATAACAGAGGTAGAGGACCTCAAGGAGGTTCAAACAGAGGAAGAGGAGCAGGTAGGAGCAATTCTTATTTTGTAAACATGAAATGCTACCATTGTAGTCAAGTAGGTCATCCTGCTTATAGGTGCCCGGAGAAAGCATCTTCATCAAGCAATGAAAAGAGAGTGGCTTATGCACAAGAGGACACCATAAGTCCTAAGTCATCAGAGGTCAATCATATAGAATTTGAGGTAGGAGAGAATCTGATGTTCAACAGGGTTTTGATCAGACAACCGGTCAAGGAAGAACCAAAACAAAGGAGAGCTCTATTTAGAGTAAGGTGCAAGATACTTGGAAAAGTGTGCAATGTCATAGTAGATTCAGGTTCAACAGACAATATCATATCAGAGGAGGTAGTAATGAAACTGAAATTGGAGAAGGTACCCCATTCTAACCCTTACAAGGTCACATGGCTAAATAAGGGATAAAGTGTTTTAGTAAATGAGCAAGTAACGGTGGAGTTTTCTATTGGAGGGTACAAGGACAACTTAGTTTGTGATGTGTTACCCAAGGATGCATTCCATCTACTACCATGGCAATATGACAAGAGTGTCATATATGATGGAAAAGAGAACACCATCTCATTCAAGAAGGATGGGAAGACTTTTACGTTGCAGTCACTGACAGAAGAAGAAGAAGGATAGTCAAACACACCAAACATTATGTTGAGCAGTGGTAAAGAGTTCCTTAACAACCTACATCAAGGGAGTGAATGATATGTGGTCATGTTACAACCTAAAGAGGAAGATAAGGCTGAAAAGACAGTCCTACTGGAAGCAGTTCAAAAATTACTTGACAAGTACAAGAGCATAGTTAGTGATGGTACACCTGCAACTCTACCACCAAAGAGAGCCATAAGTCATCAAATTGACTTCATACCTGGAGCTTCATTACCTAACAAAGCAGCATACAAACTTACACCAGATCAGAATTTAGAGGTAGCTAGGCAAGTGCAAGAATTATTGGATCAAGGATTGATTCAAAAGAGCATCAACCCATGTGCAGTACCAGTGGTTTTGGAAACAAAGAAGGGAGGTAAATGGAGGTTATGTACTGATTCTAGAGAAATAAATAGAATCACAATCAGATATAGATACCCTATACCTAGAATTGAAGACTTAATGGATTGTCTTGGAGGAGCTCAGTACTTTACTAAGTTGGATCTCAAGAGTGGATACCATCATATCAGAATTAAGGATGGAGATGAGTGGAAGATAATTTTTAAGACAAATTATGGGTTATATGAGTGGAGAGTTATGCCATTTGGTCTCTCCAATGCCCCTAGTACATTCATGAGGCTCGTGAATGAAGTGCTCAAGGACTTTACAGGGATATTTGTGGTAGTGTACCTTGATGACATCCTCATATACAACAAGACAACAAAAGAGCATTTGAAACATGTGGAGCAAGTTCTTAGAAGGTTGCAAGAAGAGAAATTGGCAATCAATCTAGAGAAGTGTGAGTTCTTTAAGCAAGAGCTAGTCTATTTGGGTTTTGTAGTGTCCAAAGGAACATTGAAGATGGATCCAAGCAAGGTGGAAGCTATTCTCAACTGGCCTACACCAACCATAGGGACTAAGGTAAGAATTTTTCATGGATTGGCTCAATTTTATAGAAAATTCATAAGGAACTTTAGTGGCATATGTGCACTAGTCTTAGATACAATCAAGGGTGGTTTAAAAACTAAGTTTGTGTGGACTCAATAAGCTAAGAAAGGGTTTGAGAAACTGAAACAAGAGGTGGCAACTCAACCAATTCTCTTATTACCTAGCTTTGACAAGTTGTTTACTATGGAATGTGATGCAAGTGGAGTGGCAGTAGGAGGAGTGCTAAGTCAAGAGGGCAGGCCTATAGCCTTCTGTAGTGAGAAGCTCAATGAAGCAAAGAAGTATTTAACCTATGACTTAGAACTTTATGCTTTGGTTCAGTCACTTAGAAAATGGAGGCATTACCTTCTACCCAAGGAGTTTGTAGTCTTTACTGACAATCAGGCACTCAACTTTATCAACACTCAAGAGAAGTTGAGTAATAGGCATTTAAAATGGATGGAATACATCCAAGCTTTTACCTTCACCATCAAGCACAAGAAGGGACAACTAAATAAAGTAGCAGATGCATTGAGTAGGAGATTGTTGACAGTACAAGAGATACAGATCAAGAGCATTGGCATAGAGAGTTTCAAGGATCTATATGGAGAAGATGAAGACTTTTCAGAGGTCTATAAGGTATGTTCTAACTTTGAGAACCATTTCCATAGTCAATACTTAGAATATACTTTGCAAAGTGGATTATTGTTTAAGGGAAATTAGTTATGTGTTCCAAGAGGGTCAATGAGGGAAAATATGATTCAGGAAAAGCATAATGGCAGTCTTAGTGGACATTTTGGCATCAATAAGAATTTAGAACTAGTGCAAAGATTTTATTATTGGCCTAAGTTGGTGAGAGATGTTAGAAAGTATGTGGAGCAATGTGTTGTGTGTATGAAAGCTAAGGGAGGAGATAGCAATGTTGGTTTATATCAACCCCTACCCATTCCTAACAGACCATGGGAGTGTGTGAGCATGGATTTTGTGGTAGGCCTTCCTAAGACCAAGACTGGTTTTGACAGTGTTTATGTAGTGGTAGAAAAATTTAGCAAAATGAGTCACTTTATTCCCTGCAAGACTACTCATGATGCTAGCTACATAGCTCATCTTTTCTTCAAGGAGGTTGTGAGGATCCATGGCTTGCCTTTAAGCATTGTTTCAAACAGGGATGTGAAGTTCATGAGTCACTTTTGGAAGACTCTGTGGAGTAGATTGGGTACCAACCTGTCTTTTTGATCAGCTTACCATCCTCAGACCGATGGTCAAACAGAGGTGGTTAACAGGGTGCTAGGTAATCTTCTAAGGTTCCTAACTAAAGAGTATGGATAGACATGGGATATGGTTATCTCACAAGCTGAGTATGCTTACAATGATAGTGTGAACCGAACCATAGGGAAAAGTCCTTTTGAAGTTGTGTATGGGATGCACCCAAGAGGCATATGTGAGCTCAGAGATCTTGGAGCTATGGAACAAAGGAGTGGACATGCAGAAGACTTCAGTCAGACCATGAAGGAGATTCAGGAGTAGGTGAAGAAGACAGTCACCGAGGCTACTCACAAGTTGAAAGAGAAGGCAGATTTAACAAGGAAGGATGTGCAATTTCAATTAGGGGACTATGTTATGGTCCACCTTAACAAGTCAAGGTTGCAGAAGGGAATGTCAACCAAGTTGCAGATGAAGAGAGTGGGTCCATGCAAGGTATTGGCCAAGTATGGAAAGAATGCATATAAGGTGGAGTTACCTACCGACCTAGGAATCTCACCAGTTTTCAACATAGCTGATTTGATCAAGTATAAGGGAATAGTTAGTGATGAGGTTCAGAACAGTCAGGAGATCTTCAAGGACATAAGTAATGTACCCCTACCTAATCAAGACAAACCTCAGGCAGAGAAGATTTTGGAGTCAAGAGTGAAGAAGGCTACAAGACACAAGGTGTACATGGAGCACCTTATCAAGTGGAAGAACAAGCATGAATCAGAAGCTACATGGGTACAAGAAGATCAGTTCAAGAAGTTTGGCATTGACCTATCATTTGTCTCTCCTTCCATTCCTTAGTGTTTGGGCTGAGAGGGGGAGAATGCTGCAAGAGCACCTAGGAGGCATTTAGAAACACTAGGCAATTTTGGAAGCCTAGGAAGCAATTTTGAGTTTTAATGCTTCAAGGTCATGTTGACCATTTAATTTTGAATTAGTAGTGTTAGTAGATGTTAGAATATGTTAGAAGGAATGTGGTTCAGTAGTTCAAGGTAGATTGGATGAATTTCTCAACTTGTTTTTTTGTTTTCTCTAGGAGCTAGAAATAAAGCCCAAAATGTTGCATTTATGCAATTTTGGCCTTAAGTGGTGGTTAAGTACAACCAAGGGAAGAAATAAACACCTTATGAACCTTTAAAAGGTGAACCTTGACATGGAGAGAGGGTTGGAAAACATTAGAATTGTAATAGTTTGAAAATTGGCAAACAGTGTTAGCTTAGAGTGCATTTTTTTTTTCTGTTCTTGTTCTTGTCCCTAAAATAGTAGTAAATGGATTGAACAAGGTTTTGTTTTGGAAGGTTTAGCATGTAGTAATATTGTCTTTGAAGCATTGTTGGAACAATAGTTAACTTGTTATTCGTTTTCAAGGTTTCTTGTAAATTCTGTGTTCTTTCTTCATTTGCAGTTTTAACTGGTAAATTGTAGAAAAATGGGGTTTTAGCTTGCATTGCCACTGTACTTTGAGTACGGGCTTGTTGGGAATGAATATAAACTCCATGACTATACATATATTAGGAGTAGAGGTCTGTAGCAGTCCAAGAAGCATGGTGAAAGTCTTTTCCTAGGCGAGCTTGTCTGTGCCCGGCTAGGAAAGACAGTGAAAACCAAGCCCTAACGATGCAGGGGTGTCATTTCCTTAGCAACCCAAGGTGTGTGGTGGATGTAGGATTCTTTGCAAAGGTTTTTTAGGAAGGCAGAGACTTCACCAGTCTAATTGGTGGTTAAAAGAAGCAGACAGATCATTGACTGGTCAAGAAGTGGCCTAAAAAGCCCTAATGCTCACAAAATCAGGGTTATGCCTGTGTACTCACTGAGAGAGCCTGAAACCTCAAAAATCCTTGAGAGGTTAGAAAATGAACTAGGGTCTCAGAAAGAAGTTTGTGATGTTCTGTAGCAGGTTTGGAGTTAAAACCTATTTTCTCGGGCTAGGAGACCTAATAGGGGCTCAAGGGCTACTAGCCCTTCTTAAACCCTAGACTAGGTTTTGGAGTGAGCGATAGAGAAAAGGTGGTTGGTGGTGGATCAAGAACCCTTGAGAGAAGTTTTTGAGGCCATAGAAGTAATCACACACCCCTGCATCAAGTTAGTGAAGCTTGAAGGGATAGCTAGTCTTTAGAAAGATTAAGGGCTAGGAGTAAATGTGAGGAAGAGCACCAAGATTGGCTTGGTAAGGAGAATGCAGATGATAGTAGGGTTGGCCAGGAGAACCAGGGGTGCCTAGTAAGCATTAGGGCCTAAAGGTTAAGAAGGAGGAGAGTGACACCAAGTGATTTTCCAAGGTGAGACCCAGAGCATGGGACAGTGAGTGTCCCATCCAACCCTACCCCATCAGAATCATTGAAGGTGAAGGTATATCAATTATCTATGATGGAGAAGAAGGATCATTTGAATAAACCTTGTCAAACTCTTCGAAAGATTCAAAGTATTCCAAACAATCAAACTCCTGCATAGTAATATCATCATGGGTTCTCTTGTTTCAAGAATGAAGAAGCACATGGCATTTTGAATCATGATCATCAGGGAATGGTGGAGTATCAGGATCTCCATATAGCTCCCAAATCTTAGTCCAAAGAGTATGAGGATATTCACAATGATCAATAACTTTCAAAACATCATCAACAACATGCATTGCAATAACCCTTAGAATATCATACCTTCGATAATTCCAATCAAATTTTTGGATACAATTATGAGGAGGGGGAACCAAACCATACAAATGTGGTAACAATTGAAGTGATTGAAGATGATGTATGATGCAATCTCTCCATTGTCTATAGTTTCTTGTTCCCAACATTATCAATGAAGGATGACTTGAAAACCTCATAACAAATTATGACAAATCTCCAATATAACAAAGAAATTGACCTTCAATGAAAAATAGAAACTTCCAAATATGATGTGCAACTAAAATGATGTCCCTCAATGCAAAAAACCTTTCTCCAATCTTTAGGATATCCAAGTAATGATGAAAATTCTCAAAATGGAAAAAAATAAATGCAAATCACCTGGAGTTGAAACTGAATGAAAGGAAATGACTTATGAAAAAAGCATTGTAATACCTTCCTAATGTCGTTGGAATGACTGATTTTTGACAATCTAATTGGAAGATATTGCCTTTTGAGTCCAAATTAGGGTTTTCACTTCAATTGACTATATCTTTTGTAGTAGATTTTTTTTGGAAAATGGAGGGCACCACTAGAAAGTACACTGCAATACCTTTATGATGATATCTCATTTGTTGATTTTTGAGTTCATGGTGAAAAGTTATGGCCCTTAGAAGATCACCACCCTTTTAGGGCCTGGTAGGATAATCAGGTGCAAAAAATTAGCACCAAGGGCTTAAAAACAAATTGGACCTAGGTCACTGATATGACTGTGGGCTGTGTAGTGGCAAATAAAATTGCCTCCTGGGAGCAACCGTGGGGCTGAGCAACTAGGGGGAGCTGGGTTCTTTGTGAAGCACCACCTCTTTTAGCAAACCCCTCGATCACTAATAGAACCTTAGGGTGAGGTTGTTTGGAGTGGTTGTTGTCGGTGATGGGGAGACAGTGCCTGGAAGCAGTGTTAGTGGTGGTCAAAAAACAATTAACAAACACCGATGGATGAATGATAGTGGATGAGGCTGGCCAGATGGATGTAACAGTCGGTCAATGGGTCCCAAGTGGCCGACATACCTCCTACAATAAATATAGCCGATGAAACCAAGTGTTTCTGCATATTTTTCATTTGAAGAAGCCGACAAAGGAAGGGGTTTTGATTTTTAATATTTCCTGATCGACAATTAAAAATCAAAGAAAAATTATGCCGACAATATAAAAATATATCCGTAGATAATTTTATTCAATATTATGCCTACTAATATATAAATTATATCTACAAATTTTAAGCCGATAAAGTGATTGACTAATATATTTATGCCGATGAAGAAAAAATATTAGGGTCACGAAAAAAAATAAACCCCTAATGTTGAAGGATAAATATAATTGTAGTCGCCCAAATAAATTTATATTTTTTCTTTTTTGCCAAACTCTATGAAATAGCCCAATTTTTCTGAAAGCCTGCTGATATAAAAAAAATTGCCATAGGGTGTAATAACAGGGATATGATTTTTTTACTACAAATTGTATAGATCGTACTATTTTAATTTGCAAACCCTAAAAATTACCTTTGATGGCTCCTAGTTGATTTCTCTGATTTTGATGAATGAACATGCAATCCTAGGGTTTTAAGGCCTTCTGAAGACAATGGAAAGCTCAGATTGGACTCAATCTTCTTCAAAAATCAGCTTGACCCTCAGGTGGAGCCAACTATCCTGTAATGAAAGCATTCAAGCCTACAATGAATCTCTCTATCCAAACTTTTTGATCCTGAGATGAATCTTCAATGGACAAGGTTTGATACCATGTAGGAATTATGGATGCACAATCATCCTATGAAGCTGCAGCCTTCAAAGGATCTTTTCCAAGAAGAAAATCACCCACATGAAAGTGTTGCAACTTAGGTATGTAGATTGAGATTCTATTGATATTGATCTAGAATATGATACAAATGAATACAAATACCTTCCTTATATAGGAAAGGTTAAGATGTAATATGAGATAGGATGCTGACATGTGTCTTGATCTAACAACATTTGAACCCTAACTAACAACCTAGAATGATGTGATGATAGGATAAGGCTCCTAGAAAAGATAACTCATCTTCTACAAGGAATATTTTATCCTAAATACATGTGAAGGGCTATAGCCCCATCATTAACTAATTTCCTAGTAAATGCAACCTAGGAATTAATTAAATGATATGCCTAAGTAAACTTATGCTAGTGTAATTAAATAATTAATTACACCAACAAAAATTACTTCTCGGGGTAAGGCCAAATGAGTCTATGTGCCTTGTTCTATATTGTTGAGCTTTTGATTTAAAATTAGGCTATCTTTTGAGAGATAAGTACCCTCAGACTTTGAGGGAGGCATATGCAATGGTTGTCAATACAGGGAGTAATCTGAAAGAATTTGGGAAAGACAACAAGAGAGATAATATAAATCTCTTGAAACCAAGTACAACAACATCTAACAAACCCTCTCATTTCCAAAGAAAAATAGACAAATTATTGGGAGCAATGAAGGATCTTTCATACAAGGTGGAAAAGAACAAAAAATGTATGTCCTCTAATACTGCTCCTACACATTTTAATGAGGGTTAGAGGTTACATAATAGTCCCTAAAATCATGACTGGTCCAAGATACATGGAGGTAATGATAAACAATCATCACCAAGAACTCAAACTAAAAATACAATGAGAGACACACCCCTAATCCCTTGAGGAAAGATCATGTGAATCTTCAACAAGATTCATTTTGGTGTGATATATGTTACTTGCCTCATGATCAATCCAAGTGTGTTGTTGTAATTACACTTGATGAAGAGAAATAATTCCAAGAGCAAGAGGGTGCACCCAAAAGTTATGATGATGCCAATGTAGATTAGTTGGATGCCTATGAAGGTGATGATTTTTTTTCAAAATGGTCATGACAACTGTCAAGTTCCCTTTAAGATCCCAAATAGAGGTTTTGAACAACTCAAGGAACAAATGAGATAAAGGTACAACAAAGCAAAGCTTTCCAAGGAGGATATTAAGGCTCTCATTGAGGTTGTTGTCATTCAGATACAAAGTGATTACCAACTCAGAAATAGATAGGTGGGTGCCAAGGATAAGTCAAATGGTGCAGCCATTCCCAATATATTGTTTGCACATTTGAACAAAGGAAAGCAAAAAGAATATGATGCATATAAAGCAACAAATAGGTCTGCAAGAAAGTCTCCACCAAGAAAGAAGACACATTTACCAAATGCATCCCAATAGAAATTATATGTCCCAAAGATGAAAGAGGTTGACATACCAACCAAACCATATGGAGAAGGTACCAAAATAAATACAACATAAGAGGTTGGAAAGGTGGTAAATACAAAACAACTTCTTGTTAGTAATCAAGTAATGTCTTTCATACCTGATACTAATGTTGTAACAATCCCCTCTTCTACTCCTTTTCCTACATACCAGTCGATTGACATGGCTCGAGCCTTTAGTCAGTTAAAAGTTCAAGTGTCAATCAGAGAGCTGATGAGGATCTCGAAACACAGTGATATGACATTGTCATACTTCAATTCCCCTACTATTTTTGATCATCCAGATAAAGTTGTAGTTGTTCCCACTAATGGGATGGATAAATTAAACATATAAGAGACCCCTAAAATTTATCTAGGTGTTGTTTCCATAGGTAACAATCAAACCATTGATCAATTTTATACATATTTTTTTATTAATGGTTGGCTAGTTCAAAATTGTATGTTAGATTTTGGAGCATCTAGTAACATGATGTCATTAGAAGTTATGACCATTTATGACTACAAGTTTCAAAATCCTATGGTAAGTGTTATGTTATGGATTATCGTGAGGTAAATGTAATTGGGATAGTAAATAATGTATTTGTACAACTTGCTACATACCTTGGGAAAGCCTTTTCAATGGATATTATCATAGTTGATTGTCTAGCCAAATGGGGTATGTTACTATCATGAAAGTGGGTAGCTTCAATTGGTGGTAGTATTCAAATAGATTCATCCTATGCTACCATCCCGATGTATGGAAAAGATGTCCAACTACACAGGGAAAAGAAAGTGATGACCATGTTGTAGAATATCCTAATGAGCTAAGGAATGAGATTTTTTACCTTGATGTAGACCCTGATAATTTGGTAGGTTAATGTGATGATGAATTTGATAAACATATTGATCCTAATTTGGTGCCCTCACATCTTCATCCAAAAGATGATGGAATTTGGAATATGCACTTTGACGATGCATGTTCAATAGAAGCTAATGGTGCAAGAATTATATTGATGTCCTCTGGGGGTAAATATTACAAGTTCACTTTCAAATTGAACTTTGAGTGCACAAATAATGTGGTAGAGTATGAAGCTTTGTTACTTGGCCTAAATATAGCTTCAAAATATGGAATCAAATGCATTGCTATGCATGGTGATTCAGAACTTGTGGTGTCACAAGTTAGAGGCACTTATGCTACAAAAGAAAAAAGACTAAGAATGTATAGGAATGTCATTTGGGATACTATTGAGGCCTTTGATGCTTTTAACATCACTTGGGTGGAAAGAGAAAATAATGTGGTGGTTAATGCACTTGCTAAATTAGATTCAAAATTTGATCCTTCTTTCATTCCCCATCACTACAACTATGAAGTTGAGATTCTTACTAGGCCTAATATTCTAGATTATATATACAACTGGCATGTTTTCAATGATGACCAAAAAATTTATGAGTTTTTTAATTACATTAATTATTTTGAAAACCAACAAATTGACTAGGGACCCATGGTGGAGAAGGATAATGAAGGTAAAGAGAAATCATCCAACTCAAAACCAATACCATTCTTAGATGTCTTGTCACTTTAGAGAGAATGTTTGACAATGTTTATTCTTAGAAGACAAGGAGTAAGCATGTCAAAGAAGAACATGGAGAGGGTGTAAACTTAGGAACTAAATCAACTCCTAAGGTGGTTTATATTGGTATGAAGTTAAGACCAACATAGAATCAAATGTTGATTGCATTATTAAGAAAGTATAAGAAGTGCTTTGCTTGGTCTTATGATGAATTGAAGGATCATAGACAAGAAATGTTCTATCATACCATTTCATTGGAGCTTGGTGCAAAGCCATTGCGACAAAAGAAACATCCTATCAACTGTGCTCTTGATCCTCAAATGTAGAAAGAGTTAATGAAACTGAAAGAAGGTGGTATTTTTAAACCAATCAGACATTCAAAATGGGTGTATAACCTTGTTATAGTTAGAAAAAGGAATGGGGACATCCAACTATGTGTGGAATTCAAAAATATGAATATCAAGTCCCTCAAGGACAATTACCCATTGCCCAACATGGATCACTTGTTGCAACAAGTGACATTGGAGTTGATGTCTATGATGGATGGTTTCTTGAGTTACAATCAAGTCATGGTTGATGAGTGTGAACAGCATAAGATAATTTTTAGTACACCGTGGGGAACTTTTGTATATATTTGGATGCCATTTGGACTTAAGAATGTAGGGGCCAAATTTCAGAGAGCTATGGATGTAGTTTTTGTAGGCCTTATAAATTATATGATGGTTGTCTACCAAGATAACCTAACTTCTTACTCTAAGGATCAAAATGATCATTGTAAACACTTGGAATTAATCTTCCAAAGATGCTTAGAGTATGGGATGTCTTTGAATCCCAAGAAGTTCATCTTCGATGTGGAAGAAGGTAAGCTAGGATTGATCCTGAACGTATCAAAGTTATTGACCTTATCTCACAGCCTAAACAGTCAAAGTAGTTTAGTCTTTCTTTGGTCAGATAAACTTCGTTCAAATATTCATTCCCAACTTTGTTGAACAACGAAATCCATCTCTAAAGTGTTGAAGAAGGGATAATCTTTCACTTGGGATAAGGAATCAACAGATTCTTTTTAAAAACTAAAATATACACTTAAGAAGGCACCAGTGTTGATGATTCCAAACTATTCTAATCCTTTCTAATTAGTTTCTTTTGCATCTTTTTACATTATTGTTGTGGTTTTGTTGCAAGAAAATAAAGATGGTTATGAACAACCAATAACTTTCTTCAGCAAATCATTTAGAGATGCTAAATTTAATTATTATATGATGGAGAAGCATGCATATGCCCTTCTCAAAGCTGTGAAAAATCTCAGACCTTACCTTATAGGGGCCAATATTACTATTTTTGTGCCACATACTATTGTCAGAGATATTTTTGTCCAACAAGAACCATTAGGAAAAAGGTGTAGATGGATCAATAAGACCCAAGAGTATGACATGGAAATCTAAACTACCAAATCAGTTAGAGGTAAAGGGTTGGAAAAACTAATGTCTGGATCAAATTTGGATGTTGTTGAGGTCCACTAGGTTGACTTTGTCCCCTTTTTCATTTCATGTCAATTCAAGGATTTCCCTTGATATTAGGAAATTGCATTTTATTTAGAAAACATGAATTGTCCTTTTGAATTGAATGGTAATAAAAAGAGAACTTTGAAGCTTGAGGCTCAAAGGTATGTGTTGCTCCAAGGACAATTGATGAGGATAAATCTTGATGGTGTACTCTTGAGATGTTTAAATGAGGAGCAGTCAGTAAAAGTTTTTGAGGAATGCCACCATGGATTATGTGGTGGAAATTATATGTCAAGGACCATCGCTAATAAAGCTATGAGGATGGGATATTGGTGGAAAAAATTATTCAAGGATGTAGCCAAGCTTGTAAAAAGATGTGATGTTTGCCAAAGGTTTTCTGGCAAGATGAAATTTGCAGGTACACTTCCCCTTACAACCATTTCAATGGAGGCTTCACCCCAGTAGCAGGGTATCAACTTCATAGGGGAAATTGTAGAAAATTTTAGCAATGGATACAAGTGGATATTGGTGGCCACTGACTGCTTTACAAAATGGGTAGAATCACTTCCTACAAGAAATGTGACCTTAAATATAGTTATTGATTTTTTTCTAAATAACATAATCACCAAGTTTGAGGTGCCATCAAGAGTTGTTGATAATGCAATGTGTTTCAGATCCAAGGATTTTATTGACACATGTTCACAATATGGGATCTCTTTAATAAATTCATCACTTTATCATCCATAGGGAAATGGATAGGCTAAATCAAGAAATAAATGCATCATGAATATCATCATAAAAACTTTGGATGCAAACAAGAAAAGGTGGGATGATAAGTTAAAATTTGTTGTTTGGAGAGATATGGTAACCTATAAGAAGGCTATTGGAAAAATTCCATTTGAACTAATAAATGGGGCTGAAACCAAATTACTAATTAGCCTTGAATTTCCAATCTACAAGTTGTAATAGATTGACGGAGAAGAATAAAGTGGCGTCTCTAAGAGAATTCATGATTTGGTTGAGTTAGAGGAAGCTAGGAGGGGTACCCATGAGAGAAATTTATTAACGAAAAAAAAAGTGAAGTACCTCTTTGATAAGAGGGCTATCAAGAGGGAGTTTTAGATTGGGCATCTTTTCCTCATATAGAATTCTAGGCTAGAAGAAAAAAAGGAAAACATGGAAAATTTGATGTCTTATGTGTTAGGCCCTATCAAATTACTAAAGAATGTGGTCAAGGAACATTCTATCTTAGGAGCTTGGATGGAAATTTCATGGAGTTTCCAGTTCATGGTCAACATCTCAAGCACTAAGTTTCCTAAAAGTGAGGTTCTATAAGCTTTGTATCATATGTTATTTTATGTTGTGTTCTTGTGTGTAGTCATGAACCTTGTTTGTCATGATGTAGCGTAAGTCAATATCAGTTCTTGTTGTTCCTCTTTTTGGTCTACTACCCAAAGATATGGATTATCAATGTGCCTACAAGAGACACACATCCCCAACTGGAGTCAATAATAACATCTACAAAATTTGGATGACTTTATAATGATTTATATTATCCCCTTATGCTTCCCATCGTTTTTGGCTAATCTGATAAATTTCATTGTTGTATCATTTTTAAATCCCTTAGGTGGTTGCATTACCCCTTATTTGGGCTATGATTGAACAAAAACTTGGACTAAAGTCCAATTCCACTCTTGACTATCACCCTCGATCCCTTCTTTCTTTTGTCTATCCTATCAGAAGTTTGGGTCTCGATTGAACATTTGGACTAAGTCCAAGTTCGCTTTCCTTCTCGTTCTCTTCTTTTCTTTCCTCAGTCTGATCAAGGCATCAGGTCCCTATCGAGCTTTTGGAGCTAAGTCAAAAAGGTCCAAGTCCTTCCTAAATCCCCACTTTCGCCTTTTCCTTTCATCCCATTGGGACTCTGGGTCTAGATGGGGTCATCGGATTCAAGTTCCACGAGCCTGCTTGCCTTAGCAAAGAAAACTTGTTTTTGCCTACAAAAGTGCATAAATTTTGCCATGTGGCAATTGTTTTGTGAGTCTGCTTATCTTTTTTGAAAGGCTTGTCTTCTTCTTGTGGATGCATGGGAAACCTTCCATGTGGCACATTTTCTATGAGCCTGCATGCCTTTTCATCTTGCTTCACTTTCTCTCATGGATGCATGGAAATGATGCCATATGGCATCATTTTCGTGGATCTGCCAACCCTTTCTGCCTATTCCTTCTTCAACCCATGGATGCAAAGAATGATGCCACATGGCATTCTTTCCATGAGCCCATGTGGTTTTTCTACAAATTCTTTTTTGCTGTGTGGAAGTGTAGAAATAATGCCACATGGCATCATTTTGCACGTCTGTCCCTTCTCTTGCTAGACCCTTTTGTCTTTCTACGGAGGCATGAAAATCATGCCACATGACATGTTTTCTATGATTCCACCGAGCCTTTTCGATGGGCCCCCTCTTAGTCTGCAGATGCATGAAAATGATGCCACATGGCATCCTTTCCTTGAGTCAATGATGTTTGTTTGCTCAACCTTGTTTCTTCCCACATACACATAGAAATCTTGCCACGTGGCATATTTTCTGCATGCTTGCCCTTTATTTTTAGTATGTTCTTCTATAGCTCATGAAAGAGTGGAAAGCTACCACGTAGTACATTTTCCATTATTCTACCAAACTTTTTGGTTGAGCCTCTTCTTATCCTATGGAAGAGCAAAATCTTGCCACATGGCATGATGAGTATTCTGTGGAAAAAGTGAAGTATTTTTTGGTTTTCTTTTCATCCAGTCAGGACTTTGGGTCCCAACGAAAGTTTTAGACCTAAGGACTAAAAGGTCCAAGTTTGATCAGGATTCTCAATCCTAATCACTTTTCCTCTTCCCTTTCCTTCTTGTATTAGGTCGAGACTTTGGGTCTTGACGAGACTTTGGGTCTCGACGAGACTTTTGGCCTAAGGGTTCAAATGGTCTGAATCTGTTTAGAACTTTCACTCTAGAATTATTTTCACTTCCTTCTTTGTTCTTGCTGAGGTTTTGGGACTTGATTGGACTTAGTCCAGATCCATTTTGGTTTCTTGGACCCAATTTTCTACTTTGTAGGGATTCAGACTTTCTTTGGACTTTTTCATTTTTTAACTCGATAGTTTGAACCTATTTTTTGTTTCTGTTCCCGCCCTCCAATTCTTTCTTTCTTAAGATCCTATCGGGGTTTCAAAACCTGATCGAACTTTTGGAACTCTGCGATATTTTCATGTTTTTCACCATTAATGTTGCAATGATCTCTCAACTGCCAAATTTGATTCTTGGGGCTATAGGGATAATTTTAAATGTATTTTTCAACAACTCCAAGTGGGACAAAATGGTACCTATACTTTTTCATGATTCTCGGACCTCCTTTTTGTTAGAGATCTAATCTTGGCATGATTTACTACTAATTTCATGGAGGTTTTGTTCCACTTTTGTGTGCTCATTAATTTGGAGGCATGTCGTGGGTGTTGGGACTTATGTGGCATGATTTATTCTTAGATTTGGATATCCACATGTTTGCATATGATTTTCTAGGGTTTTAGAACTTTTCATTGGCCCTTCCTCCTTCACAACTTGTAGAGGTATAAATTTCACTTTTTATCTCATTCTAAGGGTTGGAGTTTTTTGTTCAGACCTTGTTCCAAAAAGAAGCAGTTGCAGAGCCAATAAAGTATTCACAGGAAACCCTAGGTTTTAATTTCTAGTTCTGGGTATAGATATTTTATATTGTAATGATTTGGGTTTGTTCCCAACCATGTAATAACATTTTAAATATTGAAGATTGTATGATCAAAGGTAGAATCAACCTTAGCCTAGTGTCTCCTTATGTGTGGTATGCATTTTAAGATGTATCATTGATTAGTTTTTCAGCTAGAAGTTTGTAAAATCTATGCAAAGCTTTTGTATAGTATATTTTTAATATAATAAAGGAAATGTATTGGTATGCTTGAGGATTACTAAGTAGACTCTCTTAATATTCTGCAACTATCTAATGTCTTTTTAAATGAATATGTAGAGCCTAGCTTGCCTCTACATTTTGAAAGGAATAGTATTTTGTGGTGACTTGATTAAGTCATTTCCTTGTTTCAGTTATTGCATCTTTGCTTAAATATAAAGACTCTATTGCCCAATGGATAAAGGTATCGGTCTGTAATTGGTTTTCTCTCCTATCTTCTTGAACACACTTCAAACACATCAACTCAAAAAACCATTAAAGTTCTACTTTAGTGTGTTTTACTGCTATGTTTGAATGAATACAACAATACAAGGGTGTATCATAAGTTCATTATTAGATACTTATATGGTAGGCTATTTGTTATAAAGATGCTCAACCTTACTTACCCAAACTAGCACATAGGTATATTGTGACACTAGTATTGGGATAGACTACGTAGTGGGTATAGTTTGTTGCAAGGTATTGTGTAGTGTTTCAAATCATCAATTTGGCATCTTAGGGAAAACCCCCTAGTCTTGTTGAGCTAGAAGTGAAGGAGGTCTTACCTATTGATGTGGTTATTATACACACAACAACATGTAGATAAAGTTTTGTTATTGAACAACAAAACTTATATATCTTAAAAGAATCACCAAATTTCTAGGCTAAGGAATTTGGCTCTTTCAAGGCTTGGGAATGTCATGTCTTGAATCACTAGGTTCACTCAGGGTTCATTGTGCAATTGTTGTTAAACATAAGGGGCATGTTGGTTTTCAAAAAATTCTTCAAATTTAGACAATTTAGTAATGTAAAGATCTTAAAAAATAGAATGTGCATTGCCTTTCAAACTTCATTAATTTAAATCATTTAGGAGGAAAACTGTAAGAAAAATAGAGTTAAGAGAAATAAGGCCTAAGAAATAAATGACTTCCAATTATTATCCACATATTTACATAGAAACAAACAAACTAAAGAATCAACTATCTTATACTTCACTAGAATGATTCACAACTACATACAAAATAATGCAAGAGTTTAGAGAAAACAACTTTTCACCATTGAAATATCATCAAAATACACCCAAAATTGGTGCAACAAATTGACTCTTTTGATAGGAATGAACAATATATAGTTATGCAAGATATATGATTTGGAATAACCTTTCAATTACTTTAGCATTATCAATCTCTACTATAAATATAAGTTTTAATACTATAATTGAATAAAAAACATGAAATAAACATAAAATTGGTGATGTTCCAAATTTAAGTCTAATTGTTTCAACAAATTATGATGCTCTCAATGGAACAACTCTTTTCCTTATATAGAACACAAGGAAAATGTTGGTTACAAAAATCACATGGATAGAGAGAGCAATTAAATCAAAATATGGCACGTGGCACAAGGGTACATGCAAAACTTAGAAGATATTAATCCATGGTCCCTGAAGATAAAGTTAAAATTTACACTTTGACTCCTGCTGATGACATCCTAATGCTTGAAAATCCTAGATAAAAGACAATCAAGTTTCTTTAGTCTTCAAAAGATGTGAAAACAAGAAATTGACATTTCTTTTCAAAATCCTTGACTTTTGATGTGTGTGAACTTATTTATCGAAAAAATACCCACAATTGAAAGTCAAGAAAAATCTTTGATTCCACCACCAAGCCAAGAACCTATATCCTATTTTACCCCAGATATCCGCTACTCATCTTCGACTATTTCTTCTATAAGTTCATCTTCTACCTTCTTGAGATTGTATTCTCTGAAAGCCATATGAACCCTATTTATATCCTCCTTAGGGACATTCTACATTATTTTCCAATGAAACTTTTCTTGAGCATACTCCTTAGTCACACTCTTTATGGCATCATTCCTCTGGATCATATCGATCTTATATTTCACTACGTGATTTCGAGTTTTGATCATTTCCTCTATGGATTTCTAACTCAATGAATGAACATGGTCAATAATTACCTTAAATTGAGTATATCCTTGAAGAATTTTACTTCAACATCATCCTATCCTAGTCATTTGGATTACATAGTTGATGTGTAAGAATTTCCATGAGGCCTAGATCTTTATCCACCATCCTCTCACTTTTCTTGACCACCTTTTCTAGTTCATGTATGCATTGTAGTAGAGAATCCTTTTCCCAAGGCAATTGTATCTTCTAAGTCTTCAACTTCGAAAAATCTTGCTCTATCACCACTTTTCTTTTAACAATTGTTGGGTATCCATCTTTTGAATGGCTACCATTTGCTACAATTCCATACGATTTTTCTCAAAGCAAACTTTACAATTGGCCATTAACCCTTTGGACTTCTTGAGCCAACTAGAAGCTTCCTTGAATTTCCAATGACCTCCTTTATGACATATTCACCTTGTTACATGAGGTCTCCTACCCAGTTGTTGAATACATTCACTTTGTGTCTCAAGTTTTCAATTGCATCTATTTGTTCCTTGGAAATTAACACTGGGTTAGGAGACAACTTTAATAATGGCTAGCTTAGTTAAGCTATGGCTCTAATAAAGCTTTGAATTTGAGCTATGTGCTCCTTTAATTCCTTTTTCTTCTATGTATCATTTCTCATATGAGTAGTAGTTGCTTCCAGGTTCATCCTCATTTCCTCTATCTTTTTCTCTCGTGATGAATGCCCTAGGTTAATTGTTGATATTTGGTAATCCTAGGTAGTAGGTTTATGTTTATATTTTTCTCTTATAGAAGTAGCCACTTGTAGAACCTTCCCATCATCTACACTTCATCTAATGGCATGTATAGCTCTAGCCTTGGCCTTAGGCTTTGGTGTTTTCACCTCCTAAATTACACTTCTAAAGTCTAATGACTCAATTATACTTACATTGGTGGTTGCAATTGTTAGGCCAACTAGTCAAGAATGTCTTCACTTGGTCTCACTTCTTTTGGACCTTCTTCTAACACATGGATTTTATCTTCATCATCTTCAAGGACCCTAATTATGTCACCTTCGTGTTGCAACAAATCCTTGTTTGTTTTCATTTCCTTTCATGGCTCCTATTCTTCTTCTCTAGGTCTTGGCTCTTTTGCATCCCCACTTTCCTTTTCTATGTGACCCTCATGTGTGAGTGGCTCATGATGTTATGGGACATTAGGGTTTTTAGTACCTCCATGTTCTTCATTAGTGGCTCTAGTGGGTTCAACAGATTGACCTTTATTTGAGCTTTCTTCCAAGCAAGGTTTGTGCAACTTCTCTTGAGTAGTGTCATTTCCAATTTTCACATGTTGAGGCTTGTCCTCAACTATCTCAATATTCTTTACATTCACCTATGGCTCTCCTTCCTCCTCTCCTAAGGTAATAGGATTGTGAGATACTATACCTAGCTGCTCTCCCTGAGATTAGGGCACTACTTCAACTACTTCTTCTTCCTCTAGATCATCCACCTTTTGAGTAGGTGGGTTCATTGTAATCCACAGGCTTTCAACAGTGTTTTGGCATATCCCCTTTTCAGGTTCCTTTTCAACAACTAATGTGGGTTTTGGCATTGTTTCTGGTTGTTGTTCTCTTTACATTTATTTTACACGGTTGCTCCACTTTTCCATTTCTTTCATGGCCAGATCCATGGTTATATTAGGCTCTTCTTCAGTGAGTTGATATGTCTCTCCCATGGCTTGCCTCATCATAGAAGTCCCTATTGAAGGAGGAGAACCAAACATTATTGCTATTGGTTGAGACATTGACCCTCTCATCCAGGTATACACCTGTTATTTTTCAATTGCTTCTTTTGGAGCCAAATATTCAACTTGAGGCAATGTTTTTTCGATGAAGATGTCCCTATTGATGTTTTTAGTAGGTTTGTTGGGATTGCTTTGATTTCCCTATTGGGGCCTTCTGGTTGCATTGCTATTGAAAATCCTTGGCTCGGGGTTTCAGTAGTTCTTTCCCTACTTTCTTCGAGATCCTTAGCCTCTACAATCTTTCTTTTCTTTCCTAGATAGTCATCATATCCAAAATAATCAATTACCTTTTTCTTTCTCTTTCTCTTGGGTGGGTATGTGACTATTACTCCATTGGATCTTAGTCTATGGATATTCTTGTCTATCCAAATTTGATTGAATTCAATAACCGGTTTGGATATTTCTTCTAGGGATGTGACTTCAAGTTCTTTCTAGTCAAGATCCTGAACGAGCTGATCAAAATCCTCTTAGAATTATATATTGGATTTAAGACTTCTCCATCATCTTCAATCAATTGTAGTGGGACATTATGGGTTTCTATAGTCATCGTTTGGTTTAATTTCAACCTTTGATGTGCTTTTTTCTTGACTTCACATTCATCTGCACAATCATTCCAGTAGTCCTCTAGGTGAGGTACATGAGCAAACTTTTTATTGATGTGCTTAGAGAGCCTCCAAGTTGGATCATACTTAGACCCACTCAATTTAACTCTTCAAATCTATATATTGGTAATTTATGTTTGTGAGCCTAACATTCTTAGTTGTGCTACATTTATAATTCCCTATAATGATAGGAAATTTAATTTTCCCCTTCTTATGAGCTTCTAAGAAAGCATCATGGGACTCCATTATTTTCCTTGAAATTTCCAACAATACCACCTTGTATGTAGAGTATTTAGGAAGCATGTATTGGTAACCTGAGAATCCTTCGATCTTGATATAGGTAAAATTTGGGAACTAGATATAACAACACCCATGATAAATGATAGCTCCTTGTGCGAATAGGGAGATCCTTTTGACTTTATCCCCCTTTCATAGTTTGAATTATCTTCATTAAAATGCACCATTAACCCTTCGGTAATGTTTCAGGTATTATTTAGCATTTATCTGAGGGTAATGGTGGTAAACTAGCCTTTATCCTGGATTCTTGCCTAAGGTCCCTATCTTATTTAGGCCTTAAATATTAGCCTTTATTACACATGAGTATATTATGTATGAAGACATAAAAAAACAACCCTGGTATCCAAAAATATTGGATACACTCACATAAGAAGTCACTGATAGTTTTGGACCAATGTATCTTAGCCAAGCCATCTTTCACATGCCTGATGATTTCATACATCTAGGGCTCAAACTTACTAGTGTCTTAATTACCCACTAGTGCATTCATAAATTTTATTATATCCTGAATATCAGGAACAAAATTAGACCTTAGTATGGTTTTGGGCATCTTGGATATAGGCTTTGGCTTGTCCTTTTCTTTGAACCAGGTTGTCAACATGGTCCTCCTGTTTTGGTCTTCCATGTTTGCATATGCCCTTGCAGATAGCCCTATCTCCATTGGACTCATCACATTAAAATGAGGATCCCAAAAGTTTGAACAATCCCCTTTGGGGTCAAGTCGACATATACCGTGCCTTCTTTTAAAATGACCTTTCTCTCAACATCATACTATTGCATGCACTTGAGGACCAATTCTAGGGCATCCATTTCTTGGGGAAACTTTGCAGCCATATGTAATCCACTCACCACAATATTTTATGCTTGTTGGATGGTGTTGGGTTGTCTAATTCTTTCCATGAACTCATTTTCATGAAAATTACCCAAATGGGTATTTGTCACCAAACCATAAGTTGATATCCCCTGTGATCGAGGAAACTCAAATTCCTCTTTAATCCCCTTTTTACGTGTACCCATTGTGTGTTTTGGAACTTGCATGATTAGTGCATGAAATTTTTATACCAATAGGGTAATTTATCTTAATTTCACTTCTTCTTGATGTCAATTTTATGGAGACTGAATTAAAAGTGAATATACTTTTTACCCAATTTAAATCAATTTAACAAAATACAATGAGGCATATTTGAAGTGAAACCAAACAAAATACTATATTTCCATGAATACTAGGTGCATGGAGAGTGTTTTAAAGCTTAGTTTAAAAGAAATGCCTAGTTTAGTTGAGAGCGACCTTGAGCTATGGAGAAATTGATTTTTGACAGTTATGTTTTCTCAAACTTTGATATTTTACCTTTCTTTACCTCCTTAGATGGCTCCTCGATCTCTGATATCCTTCACATGTGTTTTCTCAAGCATGTTATGGTGTATATTTTAGAAGCAGGTAGTACGTTTCCTTTAATGATTATGCGATGCTTTCACCAATTTCCTTAATACTTACTAATCATTATGCATTAATTGTATTGGTGAAGTACCAGAGTGGCAATTTAGGCATTAATGATGAGGATTTCGGTCTTCACGCTTTAATTTATTTCAAAAAACCTAAGCAAGTGCGGCCATAGCGCATACTTAGACTTTTGACATGCTTCGAGAAAAGATGACCCATCAAGAATCAATTTTGGACGTGGAAATTTCATGCCATCGTTACCCAAAGATGCCTCACCTAAAATTTCCAATTGTTTTGACCCATATTCGATGTCAGACTTTCTTGACTAAAGACCTCGATTTTTCAAGAAAATTACCTATTACGAAAGCTGAACTCGGGTTTGGATTTGGCAAAGGACAGACACAAGCAAATTCAGTAATACCAAATGTTCTCGATTCTCAACTTTCGACAATACCTTGCTTTCGGGTTATACAACTCTGCTTATCAAAGTAAGTAAAGGCGGGTCGAGAAAAAAACCTTGTTGGGGAAAATTCTTCATCTTGGAGATACCTTACTCCTGGATAACTTACCCTACTCACCTCCTTTAGTGAACTTGGGGCATGATAAAGCGAAAACCCTGATTCCCACAGGACTGAAAATTTTCGATAAAGCATTTCATTGCCTTAAAACCTGATTATTGAGCATTTTACTCAATGAAAACCATTATTTCCCCTAAATTTAATCATTTAACCAAAACAATACCCAATCTTACCATGTCCTCCAAACCAAGCGAAAGAAAAAAAAAGATGGGGTCTCCATTTTGCTTGAGGAAAAAATGGGACGTGTTGTGTAACTACACAACATTACCCACCTCGATCATTGGTCCTTAGCTGCCCACCCTGAATATAGGTTTATGGTAATTTTCCAAGTTTGACACCCTTGGCACCTAGAAGATTATCAAACCTTAGGGATTTGGGGCCAACAACTTTGATCACCAACACAACCATCCCTTTAGTATAATATACAATAGTACAATGAACCACAACTAGGCATGGATTAAAAAAAGGATCAAAGGGGATTCACATCTAAACAATACCTTATCGTGTGCATGTATATTGAAGGTTCTTTAATAATTAAATTGTGACCCAATATATCACTTTAATAGTAGGGGAAGAGGAGATAATTTATTAATGTTATAGGGTAGGTACTAAGAGTTAGGAAGCTCACGAACCTAAGGGGTTAGGATCTTTATAGATGACATTTCCAAATCTTCTACAAGTTATTTTTCACAAATCAATAAAAGGAAATGCTATTGGTGCTATATTATAATATGTTAGAACCTCATAATCCTTGGGTGACCTAGTTGATCCCAACTCTAATGCAATTAAGAAAGGAAATATTGGTCACATCAAGGTCACACAGGTTTCTATAAAATAGTATCCAAGATTATGAAAGACATAAGAATAAACTTGAATATATCAAAGACACAAGTTATAGGATAAAAGGAATATTATAGAAGGTGAAATAAGAATGAAAGAATACATCGAAGATACAAAAATTTGATGCAATACAACTATAACATGATGAAACATGTGTATATACAATTAGGTAATGGGTCTACTTTTAATTCAAGACTAAAAAATGATCTAATATTTGTATGATGAAAACTTGCAGTGACAATCCTATTGGATCCTATTTGTAGGGCACCTATAAAAATAATGAATATAATTAAATTAACTATATATACATGAGTCATAACTCTAAGTCATGTGAGGAGATTACAATAAATAAAGTTAGAACATTAGATCTTAGAAATTCCTTACATTCAAGTGTGCCTACCATAGGGAAAATTATCTACTATATTGTCATGAGTTAAATGCACAAGTAGTTGTCACCAATACTATATAATTATGAGAGACCTAAAACAAAAATTATTAAATATAATTAGGAGATGACAATATGAAATAAGAGGATGGATTAAGGGGAGATACATGACCCTTGACTCTAATTCAGGTGACAAAATTAGCTATATTTAGGAGATGACTTAAGGGGATGTAAGGGATGGCTTAAGGGGAGCTAAGAGGATGACTTAAGGGGATGTAAGAGGATGGATTAAGGGGAGTTAAGGGGATGCAAGAGGATGGATTAATGGGAGATACATGACCCCTGACTCAAAGTATGTGTCATGCAAGAAAATTAATTCTATAATTAAGAGATGGCTTAATAGTACATAAGAGGATGGTTTAAGGGAGTTAAGAGGATGAATTAAGGGGATGTAAGAGGATAGATTAAGGGGAAATAAGAGAATGACTTAAGGGGATGTAAGGGGATGAATTAAGGGGAGATACATGAGCCTTAATTCAAAGTATGTGTCATGTGAGAAAATTAATTATATTTAATTAGGATATGGGTAAATGATAGGTAAGAGGATGGCTTAAGGGGAGCTAAGAGGATGACTTAAGGGTGCATGCAATAACTTATCAAAAATTTAGGGATTTGAAAATAAATTAATTAACTATATACTAACTATCAATTAAATATATACAACTATATACATACCTACAAAAAAATTCCATTGTACTATTTGCATCCTCTCTTTTTCGTAATACATCTATAACTGTCTCATGTTCTTCCATATAAAGTGTCCATGACTCTTTATTAGCAAGTCTCCCTTGATATTTGACTATTTTTATATTTGTTGCCACAAGTAAATGTGAGTAGTGTATAATATTCTTATGTCTTTCATAATCTTCAAATGCAGGCAAACCATTCTTTCTTATTAGATATTTTTATAGCTAGGTGCCAACAACAATCACATAACCTATGGGATACTCATAGTTATCATAATCTACTCTAGGATGTAACAAATTCCGTCTCAACACATCAAGCTAATTAGTACTATATTTCCTCTCCATTTCCTTCAGGTGCAACAACAACATGCACATATCTTGCAATTTTTTTTAATAAAGTGTGACATATAATTTTCACATAAATACACATGCATACATATATAATTATATATTATAAAATAATGTAATAAAAATAAATAAATTTAATTAAAGTACCTTCTTGTACAAGGTCTAAAACATGATCATAGTCATCTAATGTAAACACTTGATTATTGTCTTTAATTGTTGTTTCATATTTATCATGTGTTTGTGTAGGTTTGAAGGATTTTTATTTTTATTCTTCAACCCATTATGTATTTTCACATGCTTCCCAATCACTTAGAATACAAAATTGATAAAAATAAGCAAGTTGCCTAGTCCATATAGTCCATGTGCTTGCATTTGAACTCTTAAATAAATTCCATTTTTTTGATCCATTGATTGTCTCACAATCATGTTGAGTAAGAATATTCTCTTCTTCAACTAACCAGAAGAATCATCAATTAATTGTAGAGTTCTCACTTGATCCCATATATAATTTTGCATTACACCAATCCACAATTACATGTGCATCTCTAAATTTTTTTTGCATACTCAAATTTTAGTTGCTCTCTAAAAAGAGCGCTTTTCATACATGCTCCAACTCCATAATGTTCTCCTTTACCATATCCAGATTCAAAACACTCTACATATGTTGGATATTGTTTTCTTTGTGAGCCCTACATAGCCAATAAAACATTCGATCATTTTTGAATTATCATGTACAATTATTTGACCATATGAAATGTTCTACCATCTAGATTTCTCTTTATTTTCATTATTTATAAAATATATTGAAATAATATTGGATAAACTTTGATGAGTCTAATTGGTTATCGCTCAAATAGAAATGGTACTCCCTCAAAAAAAATATTATCTTTTGTACTATCATCTGCATGTTTGTATACAATATGAACAAAGATTACCATCTACACTAAATTATAATACTTAGATTGAATTTTCTCTTATGGAGAAAGAGTATAGTTTTTTGCAATGTCAACCATTGATAGTATAGTTCCAATTTGAAATTTTACATGTGTAAAAATGTCTATCGAGCCACCAAACATATTGGGAGTGTTTTACATATTTGGGTACAATCTTATCCTTAAATTCTTTGATGAATGCATGCACACTAATTCTTTTGTGATTAACTCACAACATTTTCCAATTTCAACATTCTTGAATCTTTTCACATCCACTAATTGTTGTGCAAAATCATGTGAAATAGTTTCATGTATACATTCTCCTCACAATGAAAGGTTTCCACATCTATTGCATTATTTAGAAATAAATGCATTTAAATAAATTAAGTGTCCATTAGATGTTTCACAAAACAAACCTGCTATAAACTCCTTAATTGTTTAAGGTGGCATATTAATACCACATTCTTGCATAATTTTGTAAGTATGCAAAGTACAATCATATATCAAAAAATGTCATAATAATAACGAAATTACACACGAGTTTTACAACAATAAGAGATTCATTGTTTATTAATTTTCACATACCAAGGTTTACATTTCTCAAATGATCTTTGACTTATGGTAGTATTTGGTAACACCGAATCATCTATTTATTTATATAGAATTTAGTTCGAGTCATGTCTAATAGATTTTTTGGACGACGATCACGAACGTTTTACCCCTCTTAATTTTAAAACATCTCTAACATTAGATGATACCCTTGTATTATCATGCCAACATTTTCAATTAAATATTTGATTTCATTATTTAATTTCAAGTCAAACCTTGGGAGTCTACCACTAAAACTCCAATATTGGTTAATTGGATCATTTTCAATATTTTTTCTTCTCTTTGATGCTCTTATCAAATTTTTAGGATTTATATTTAGAAATTCTCACGAATCTTACTTAACATTCTTTTATTCAAAATTAATTTATTAACTAAAGTAGTTATTATAGCTCGTCACGTTGCATTCCTATCTTTCTAGATCGACTCTTTTTTTCCATTATAATAAATATCATTAGCAACATTAGCTATAACTTGTTTCATTGATTCATCTTTCTTTTTAGGTTTTAAAAAATGTCTATTTTTCAATACTTTTCACATTTTCCACATTTTTATCAATTGCATCATGAGTTGACATTGGAATCTTAGAATTTATCTATAAAAAGTAGTTTATATAATCTATTTGTAGGGGTTCTAATTTTTCTCCAAGAAATCTTACCAGGAAGATTATCCAAGATATTTCTTTCAATAAAAAAAAACATTTTCGTTTTCACTCATACAATGGATTTAATTCTCATTTTGTGTTTCCCCTTTTTTAGTAATAGAATTGATCTGACTATTGGAATATCTAGCTTCTTTAAAATAACATATTAATATCATGAAATGTGGGTTTGAAGACATATCTAGATTTATTTATATACTCATATTTTCCATATCATTGAAAGGTGGATTTGAAGGCATACCTAGATTTGTTTATATAGTCACATTTTCTTCCATATTCACCATTTCCACATTTGCATCATCTACTTTCATCTCGTCCTTCATGGCCTCTTGAAT
Organism: Sequoia sempervirens; assembly: GCA_007258455.2. Classification (NCBI taxonomy): domain Eukaryota; kingdom Viridiplantae; phylum Streptophyta; class Pinopsida; order Cupressales; family Cupressaceae; genus Sequoia; species Sequoia sempervirens. The sequence goes on along the minus strand of VDFB02049217.1, from coordinate 164,348,788 downwards.
GTTCTTCTCTTCAATAGTCATGGAACTAGATGATTCAATATTATTCATTTATTGAATCATTGTTCTTTTATCTCTTTGTTGTTTTGCCTCCTTTCTATTTGCTTCAATTTCTTCAAGTTTCATGAGCTTCCTATATTTTTTATTTGACGTTGTTGTGTTCCCATGATTACCAAACCCACTTGATAAAAATACAAAATGATATTTAATCTATTTTAATATTGACACCTCTTTGAAATTTTGAAGTACAACTAGATGTAGACCCTTTGTTTCATAAATTATGAAGTTAAAGTAGATGTGAATAACAAAAACCCCCTTTTTTGTTCCTCTTGAAAATATCCCATGTAATTGATTCTACTTCAAATTGGTTCTTATGATTGACTCCTTTTAAAAATAGAATAGAATATGGTATTTGTGTAAATAGTTAATTTTCCTAACTAGTTAATTAGTGGGGTCCTATTTACATGTCAAATCCACTTAGGTCCTAGGCATATTTAAAATGTTTAGATAATATTTTATCTTTTTCGCTTTTATTAAATATTAGTGTCCTAGGTCATTCAATGTTAGCTCATGTCATTTAATAGTGACAATCATTTAATGTTGGTACTTCATCACACCTTGTCTATATAAGCAAGGTCATTGTAAATTCTTGTAAGATACCTCATCATCATATTTGATAGATCTTAATATAAAGAAAGCTCATTTCTTGCATACTCTCTTGTGGAAGGTTTTCATTGTTTTTGGAGGCGGTCCTGGGATAGAGCTAATTTTTAGTTCCTACATGGTATCAAAGACAATCCTTGTAAATTCTTTCTCATATTTGAGGGTAGAGCTATTTTTCAGTGATAGATCTTGGTGAATTTTAGTAAGGCTAAGTATGCTCTTCCCTTGCACCCGATGGTGATCTAGAGAATAAGCAAAACTTGAAAAGAAAAATCAATTTTGGAGGGTTCCTCTTTGTGGGTTTTCATTGTAAGTTATTTTTGGAGTGTGTTGGAGGTAATATAAGCTCACCATTGAGTCCAAGGCATATGAGAAATTCAATATTGGCTTTCATTTTGTTAAAATTTGACATTTTTTCCAAATCTATGAGCGTTTCAAGTTGGGAGGTAGTTACCAAATCCAGGAGGTAGCTGATTTTTTGAAGCACTTTGGGTCAAAATGACCCTACCACTATGTTTGGAAGGCCCAAAAACCCCCATTTTCGTATAAAACACTTTATATTTTGATTTTTTTTTGCTAATTTTTTAAGATATTTGAGCAAGTATCTTAAATTTGATGGCCAAATGACCGTCACAGAGGATTGTGTTAAATTTGACAATTAAACAATCGTCATACAAACACTCAACCCAAGCTGCCAACTTTTGGTCACATGTGAACCACCTACCAACCCTTAGGGGGCTTAATTTTGGCCCCTCAAGCCTTAATTGGATATTTTTTTAAAAATCATCATAACTGTTGACTTAGGTATTAGATTGTTGAAAAAGAGATATTGTTGGAAAGTTGGTTTCGAGAAATTTTTAGTGGTGTAGGTATTATTATCAGATTATACTCCTAGATTTTTTTATTATTGTTTGAAGTCAGATCTCCCATTTGGACCTCTGAGCTTATAACTTTTTGTTTGGATCTCTATTTTTTCGTGATTTTTACAGTATCGAAAAAGTATTAAGGAGCTTTATCATTGTGCCCATTCATTTTTCCAGATTTAGCCCCAAGTATTATTTATTTAGTGTTTTTCATATTTGGCATTGTGACTGATTACTTTGACATCTTGACTCCTAGAGAGGTTCTATCTTTTTGGGAAGGCTTCATTTGTAGCATACATCATGTTTGAGGGTTTCTAGTTGTTGTTGAAGGTTTTAACCTTTGTAATTTTGAAGATCTATCATAGTTCACTATAGGGTTTTCAGTTCATCCTTCTTTGATTATGTTGAAAAGGGGAAACTATAAAAAATGGAGAGATGTCATCATACAACATCTATGTTGGCTTCATTTGTTGCCACATTTGTATGGTCGTGTTCCCCCTCCTATTATTGATAGTAAGAAATTTTCTTGGAAATGCAAAAGGGATCATGTCTTAAGAGTTATTGATATGCATGTTGATGATGAAATTTTGAATTCTATTGTTTATTTTGAGTGTCCTCATTCTTTTTGGACTAAAATTTGGGAGATATACAGAGATCCTAATACTCAACCTTTCCCTGATGATCCTGTTTTAGATTTTCTTGTGCCTCTTCATTTTTGAGAATGGATACCCTATGATTATGATACTATTCAAGAGTTTAAATATTTTGAGTACTTTTAATCTTCCGATGAGGATGATGAAGTTTCTTCAGATGCTCCTTCTTATCCTTTAGATATGATTTTTGATCCTTCACCTTCAATGATTCCTTGTGCAAAGTCATTGATTGAGGCTCCCATCATTCTTGTTCAATAAGACCATTCATCTTCTATTGGTGATTCATTACACCAAGTATCTAATTGTCTTCTTGATTGGGATTCCTATATATCAAACATTGCATCCTTGTTTGTGGAGTCTCACATTTCTAATTTAGAGGACACATTTGGGGGGTTATCTCTCCTATTTGATAATGATCATTGTACAACTATTGTCAAACTGGATCAGTTTCTTTGGATCTTGTTCAACATCAATTTTCACACAGTCCCGAATTGTCACCTTCTTCACTGATTAAGCATGTACCTGATTTGATTGTGAAATCTTCATCTACCTTGGAAAAGGAGACACATAAGCAGATTTTATCGTACATGTTTATAATTCTTTCTTTCAATTCATATCTTGAATGCGAAGCATTCTTACATTTGTACTTGGTTTTGTTTCTTCCAAAAGGGAGACAAGTTGTTTATCAATATTGGATCATGTTTTGTCTTCAAGAGCTTACCATTTTTGCAGGAGATTACACATTATTGGGGAGCTACATAGTCTCTCTCTTTCCCTCTTAAGGGGGGGTAGTAATTGATTGTATATTAATGATGGATGTATTCCTTGGGGGGTATCATTGAGTCCTCCATACATCATCCTTGTTTATATATTTTCTCTCTTTTGGAGAGGGGTTTTTCCCATGTGGTTTTTATCCTTTTCTCTATTTGTGAGAGATTACATTTGCATTTGTACATGGGTACCTAAAATGGCCTCATAGTTGGGACCCATCCTTGCATCATTTGCATAATAATTTCTTCTCCCTAAGTTGCACTTAAGGGGGGGAGGTGTTGGTGTAAATAGGTAATTTTCATAACTAGTTAATTAGTGGGCTCCTATTTACATGTTAAGTCCACTTAGGTCGTAGGAATATTTAAATTGTTTAGATATCATTTTAGCTTTTTATCTTCTATTAAATAGTAGTGTCCTAGGTCATTTAATTTTGGTTCATGTCATTTAATAATGACACAATCATTTATGTTGGCATTCGATCACACCTTGTCTATATAAGAAAGGTCATTGTACACTCTTGTAAGACACCTCATCATATTTGATAGATATTAATATCAAGCAATCTCATTTCTTGCATACTCTCTTGTGGAATGTTTTTATTGTTTTGTAGGTGGTCTTGGGATAGACCTAATTTTGAGCTCCTATAAATGGCATGCCAAGAGATTGCACAAACAACTATGAATTAAAATGTAAAAATAGTCAATATCAGGTTGTACTCATAAAATAACAAGTTGCATAAATATAGTAGTACTATGTTTTTAGTTACAATGGGAAATAGTAGATAAATTAGGAATGAACACCCACTTTAAAATAGGCACTTGTTCCTAATTTATCTATTATTATTAAAAAATAGAATGGGTGCCCGTTTTAAAGCAGGTACACGTTCTATTTTTTTTTAAATACTAGCCCACATTTTGATTTGGTTTTAGGCTTAGGAAAGGCATGGTAACCTAACCTTTAGCCTTGGACCTTCAAGTATAAGGTCATGTGGATGCCAAGAGAAAAAAATAACTTTGGCAATATGGTTGATGACCTCTTTTTTTCATTTTTTTTTATGAAATTAAAACCCATAATAGATGATGATGTCTAGTTTTCAAAAATATAATTTTTTAATGATTGGATTTTTCTATTTTTAGTTAATTTCTAAGGAAATTGGTCCATAAACTTGAAATGTCAAGTTTTCATATTTTTTAAAAACTTTTAATTTTTAAATTTTCTTGTAATTTTTTTTATATGAAATCAATCTACACACAATTCTTTAAACAATGAAAAAATAAGAAAAATATATTTGAAAAAATTTATAAAAAATTATCCTCATCAATATTCATTATAATACACATCTTTCCCCAAAAGGAATTAGAAAAATAATTTTATTTAAGTCAAATTAAGGTGGTCATACATGTGCATGGTATGGCCTTAATTTTTTTTTTAAAAAAGTGGTTTTTATACATGCCTATTAAAAATTATTTTTTATCATCCAGGTATTAGAATATATTACATTTGGTATTACTAGACTCAAAATAATACATTTGATATTACTAGACTTTTTAAAGATTCTATGTGTAAGTGCTTCAAATTTTTATTTCAATAGTGACAAATTTTGAAAATTAGGAAAAATACTTCCACTTTTTGGCCAAAATGTACACCCAACTTCTTGTACTTTCCCTAAAATATTAGAAAATTCGTGGACTGTGTTTAAATGGGTTTCCCATTCTAAGGTTTGTATTTTAGTTTCTTCTTGCACATGGTCTAATAAGTTTCCATATGCAAGAGGATAAATTAAAAATAAAGCAAACCAAAAATAGGTAGACAATATGTAGCATTATTTAAATTTCCCTACAATTCTCCAAATTCTTAGACATGTGTATTTATATGTAATGTAGTGATTGAATTCACCTATGTGATTGAAACCAAAAATAGAAAAAAAATCCATGAATAATAATTGAGTGAAAGAAGAAATTAAGTAGAAAGGATTTGCCTATGGATGTGTTAAGGGGAAACTAATGGCTTGGCTATATGCAACAAAGTGTTGATCCTTGTTATGTATGTATGTTTTCTTGTAAACATTCAATATTCTCAATAATTAACACTCAATAGAAGGACACATTTTCTTCTACTATATTTTACCATTACATCTCTCTTAAGGAATTAGCAAAGTATGAATGATAGAAACAAGAGAGGAAAATGCATGAAGTTTGAATTGAAATTTATCAAAGTATGAATGATTAAAAAGGAGAGGGAACATGCATGAAATTGGAATAGACATTAACATTAACCACTTCAAACTACCTCTTGTTAGGATAGTGTGATACTTAAGTTGTAATCCTAATGTATAATGTTGAGTCTTCAACTTTCTTGGAAAGGGTCGCTTGGACACCCATGAGGAGTTGAAAGATGTTATTTTATTATTATTCTCCAAATTGCATGAAATATTATTGTAATGGCATTAAATAAGAGGGGCTACAAGAGAAAGTCAAAGATAGGGAGTTATGAAGTATCTTTCTCAAAATAAGCAATGGCATTGCAACTATTGCACTCATGGAGCACTTATAAATGGGAAAGTGGGCTTAATGGCATCTTTTGATAGAAACTATAATGTGTCAATGTGTAAGAGGAGTTACTTTATATTTTAGAAGACATGTCTAGTACAGTGGGTCATGAGAATTCATACAATGGTATTTTGAGACCATGTTTGGGCCCATGGTATAGTTTTATAGTGGTTCTTTGAGCCTCCTCAATTATCTATAGTGAGGGCTTGATATGGAGGTATAGTTACAAATTATTGTGCAAGTACTCTCAAACTATTGAAATGCTGTCAAGATGAAGATCATATGATTTGTATTGATGTACACATTTCTACTTGATTAATATATGATCAATATCTCTTTGGTGGAGTTTTTTCTTGAAAAAGTTTATCTACATATATTCAATCATTAATCACATATACCTCTAATTAGGTCAACTAGATTTATATAGTTTAATTTTATACTTTCATTGTTATTATTCACTAGTTTTCTCAACACCACCCACCACTGTCTTAGTTCATATATATTCAATTAATTTCCATGAGATAGTATCACACCACATGCTTCTACTAGATGTAAGAGATGTATATTCTTGGTTTTTACTTTCACTTTTTCTAAGGCATGATAGATAATCTATTTGTCACATATGCACTCCATGTGTGACATAAATTTCACCTACTTTCATCTCTTTAGCATAATTTTCTGCTTAAAATTATGTCCAAGGTAATAAAAACACTAAGATTTTATAAATGCATTATGTTTCAACTTATGTATTGGTTACAAGAGAAGATAAAAAAATGATTTCAACTCTACTCTACTAAAATAAGGTAATATTAATTAATCTATTACATAGTTTCTAGGAGATGAAAATAATATGATGAGCAACATGTTTTAACATTTAATATTACAAGCATATAAATTCATGTATGAGATCATTCATGCATATATAAAATGACCAAAAATAAAATAAAATATAAAATTTCAATGGCATTAATAAAGAATATTATCCAAATTCACCTTAGAAACTAATGGAATTAGAAAAATAAACACCTCCTAGAAAACATATACTTAGCCAATTATTTCATAATTCTTGTGTTTTCTAACTTCATGTTTGCAATCGATCCCATTGAGCTTTCCTACAATAATTCTCCTACTAACTAGAAAGGTTTATTCGAGTAAAAATATATAAACATGATAGCTACAAGATCTAAGAAAATACTTCTTATCTAGAGATAAATATTCTTAACTATTTGATCTAAATAGATAAATATGAAACATTGAGGGAAACTAGATGTTCAAGCGATATTACAAATTTTATCCCTTTAGTCCTTCTTTCATTGTTCATGACTTGATCTGACAAAGAAATAGTTATAGAATAGAGATTGTAGAAGTGTTAAAATTCTTCCTCTATTTCTATTAAAACGTGAATGAATATGTTATGCCTTCTGTTAGGATTCAATCTAACAATGAAAAAAATTGCTTAGTCCAACCTCCTCATGCATTAAGCCTCAGTTCACCCATCACCTAACTAATCTAAGAAATATTTAAATGGGCATCCCTTGGTCATTTAAAAAAAATATTGTCTCTCATTATTCTCATGTTCCTAGCAGACATTGGAAGTTTCTAAAAATTCAAAGTTTGGGAAGGTTTTCATCTTTTTCCTCAATTTTTATGAATTTACAAAGTTTTAATTGAGTATCAAACTTATTTTGGTCCTCTAACCTCATGTTCATACCACCAATATTGCATAGAATTTTTGCTAAGTCTATCAGTCCCTTCTTCCCTTTATTTTCTTCATTCCATTAGTTTGCAAGATTTCGATGGATGTCTGAACTTCAAATTCCTTTTCCTCATGTCCCAACCTCCTATCCTCTTCTACATCCCTTGATCATGTTTATGTGCTTTACATACTTGCAGGTTCATCTATACTCCTTCCAATTCCCTTATTACTCCTAAATTATGATCCTTCACTCCTATTTCTTTCAACTCTTGATCCCTTCCCAATTTTACATTGTTCATTCTAAGATATTAAAATGTTCTTATAGTTACTTCTCTATTGCATCTTTTTGTACCTATTCTACAAATATAAACTAGGATTCAATATCAACAAAAGGGTTCGTAACAATTGTCTTCAAATTTGTAGAATAGTTGTACAAGTTGTCATTGTCATTGTTATAATCATATAATCCACTACATATCGATAGTACCTCATGGAAATAGTTGTAGCTTTATAAGTTGGTAATAATTATTGTTTCAAAATAGATATCAATTAGTAAATGTTGAGAATAATATATTTTCATAAGGATTTTAGCTCAACTTTGAATGTTCTATGCATCATTAATTCATTTGTGATCTTGTAATTTTATGCAATTCACTACCAAAAGGGATATTTATATTGTAGTTACTTTCAATATTTATATTGATTATAAAAGTAGAAGGTATACCATCAATTGGAACAAATTGATATAGAAGGCTATAAAAATTGTATGCATGGTAGAATTGTACGACTTTTTGCTATTAAGATAGTGTGCCAAATCACCATATGTTGTCACCTTTCCCACATGAGGATCTAGGTGACTAGAAAGTGAGTCATATTTCATCATATATTGTACAAATTTTTTTTTTTTAGGATATTACATTTTTTGGTGTGAATAAATGTCTTGTACCTAGTCAATTCACTTACTAGGGACTTAGGGGACATATTCACATATTAAGTTTACTTAAGATTATAGGATTCATTCTATAAGTTTTAGTTGTAATTTCTAGATATTATCTTATCCTAGGTTGTTATGAGTTAGTTATCTCATGTGATAGGATTAAAACACTTGTCACAATCCTATATAATCCTATATCCCACCTTGATTTTATTAGCGAGGAATCTCATGTACATTAGTATATTCATTCTTGTAATATTGCATCCATTATCATAACAACATTTCTTGTCATTTTCTCTCTCATGGAAGATATTTTGGTCTAGCAATTGTTCTTGGGGGTGTTGAGTCACCATTAACTCCTCCATGGTATTAGAGCTCCAATGTTGTAGATTCCTTCCCAAATCTGAGGGATTTATCTTGGCTTGAAGATTTTGCTGGGTGCATGTTGGGGTTTCAAGGACCTCGCAGTTGAATCTAGGGAATCAAAGAAATCTAGGTTTGTCTTTCATTTCTGTAGTGTCATAAAATTGCAACTCATGGCAATTTCACATTTGCACATTTGGTCCCTCATATTTATGGCACCTAGCAACATTTATGGCAAGGACTTTATGAGTCATAATTTCACAATTCCAACTCCACAAGGGGCAATGGTGAAGTGTCAATAGTCTGCCATCTCATTTCTTGTAAATTTATGAGTTGGATGCCTATGTAGTGCGTGGACATCCACTCGACGCACAAGCATCCCCATACTTTACGAGTTTAAATGAGGAATCTTGGGAACATTTTCCCATGACACATGTCATCGTGGAAAAATATCAAGTGTAATGGATCTTCCCTCCCATGCAACTTCATAAAACCATCTTTTTTCATTCTCATTTGCACAGATTCTCACTCTCTCTTTCTCTAGCTTTCTCTCTCATTCCTTTCTCTTCTTCATCTCATTTCTATATTGAAGATCTACTGGATTTATGTCTCATCAACAACCAAGGCTCTCGTGCAAGCACTCAATGTCATGTCTATCAAGCCAAGAGGGAGCCACAAACTATTGATAACACTCTCTTGCTATCTTGTCTATTTTCTAGCATATTTTATTGTGTCTATATTTCTTGATATGAGTTCTCCTCCATAGCGGGGTTTGGTTTTATCACTTGGCTATCTATTTTGTGATACGAGTTCTCCTCTGTCACAGGGTTTGATTTTACCACTCATTGTGTCTACTTTAATTTATGTCTTTTCTATTCTCTATCTATCTGAATGTCCATGGAGGTGGAAACACTAAAGTGGGGGTTTGACTGAGCCAAGCCCCTAAACAACCCCAACATTTTTCCTCATTCACCTTGTCTGCAAGTGGCTTGTGTGGAGCTTTGCAGAAGGATTCATAGCATAGGACCTTCCATGAGTTAGCAATTTCCCTTCTGTGCCATTTCCTTTCATTCCTATTTTTTGTTAATTAATTAGAATAGTCAAAATTCTGATTTTGAGTAAATAGTAGATTCTTTGATTTTTGTGCACAAGCTTACCTCTCTATTTGTACGAGCCACTAGTGCACCTTAAGATGACAACACACCATATTGTTGTTTGATTCCCACACTAACGTCCTTTGGCCAAGGCTAACTTGCTTGTCCTAGAAATCTATGTAATTTTCTCTCTTAGTTCCCAAAATCCTTTATTTTTTAACATATCAAAAACTCTCCTTTAAGTACATTTTTGCAATCTCTTTCATCTTAGACCTTTTTCCCTTGGGTTTGTGCCATTGAGGTGACCGAGGGTAATTCACTCCCTTTAGAACCTATTTTTCTTGGGACTTGGGAGTAGTAAACCCCCTCCACATTTTGGTGAACCTGATGCGAAAGAGAAAATCGTGTCAGATCTTTTTCTATAATGTTTCAATGCTTTTGATGATTCTTTTTCTAAGGAATATTTCAATACGCTAGAAAACACATTGGATGATTTCTTAGAGGAATCTTCTCCTATCTATAGATATTTTGAGCAAACTTCTTCATCACAACCATCTACTTCCTCTTCGCAAGTCAAAGAGTCCGATAATGTAGTTTTAGTCTTTTTATCTCCTCAAAGGCCTAAGAGACCTGTCATTTGCATGACTCCGGCTAGCCCTTCTCCTAAGAGGATTCATTCTATTCATGGGGTTCCAGTCTCTGATGAATTGTCAGACCTTTACATGAGAACCTTAAAAACTATGGCTCCTCATTATAATGTCATAGGTCATACATATAACACTAGAAGGAATAAAAAAAATTGAATCAACCTACATCTGTTCCTACTTCTTTACCACTTTCTTAACCAAATATTTCTCAACACCTAAACCTACAAATAAAGCACCTGGTGATTATGATCTTGTCGAGCAACTTCACGTTACTCCTGTCAAGATCTCACTATGGGATTTGCTTTAGTCTACTCCAGTTTATCAGGGTATGTTCCAAGAAGCTTTGCAGAAGATCCTCTTGCCTTCTTCCGCTAGGCTGATAGATGTTAATGCATTGATGGATCATATTCATGTGGATTCACAAAATATTACATTCTATCTATAGGAATTCGTACCTTCAAAAGTACAAAAGAAAGTGAATCCTCTAATGATTATAGTTAACATTAACATCAGTATTAGGCATGCTCTTGTTCACACCATTTTGGCTCTCATTGTATGTAGCATTGATCTACTACCTAAGATTAATATTGATCCATCTTCTCTTGCTGCTTCTTCTTTATTTATTCATGGATTCAATAATGCTAGTCGTCAAGCTTTAGGCACAATAATATTGCCTTTGAGGTTGGGAATTGTTATTGTACCCACCTTGGTTTATGTTATGTCTGATCCTTTATCTTACAATATTCTCTTGGGAAGACCTTGGATTCACCCTTTGGGGGCTGTAACCTCTACTTTACATCATTTTATAAAATTTGTTGCTAATAATGAGGTAATTATGATCAAGAATGACCTTGATTCTATACACCTTTGTGAGATGGTAGCTGTTGGTCTAGCTTTGGTTGCTTCTACTCTTAAAAATTGTATTTCGTCATTATCTTCAAATGTGTTAGACCATCCTCTTTGGTAGTTCCTACCTTAAAGGTTGCTCCTAAGATGGATGTCGCTAAAGAAGATCACCCTGAAATGGAGAATCCTAAGTCTACCCCTTCTACTTATTTCTTTGAATCAAATGCATGTCTTGGTGATGATTGGGGGTCCTTGGAATTCTTTGAGTTTTTTATCAGGGAATAAAAATTTGATCCTATCCACCTTGACCTTCCAATAGTTCCATGCACCTCTATCAAGAAAGTTGATTGTCCTACTGAGGAAAATAATCAGGTTCCCATTAAGGAGAATGATTGTACCCATGCCGAGGAAGATGGTCATACTTCTGTTAGAAAGGATAATGTTTGTACTCTTGTCAAGAAGGATGATTGTGATCCCATAGATGAGTATGATACCCATTGGTGGAATTATGCTCTCTATGTAGATCCACTTCCTTTTTAGGACTTACAAACACAATACGATCCTGGCTTTAAACTTGTTTCAAAATCAAACCTCTCCTTGGCCATTCGTAAAATGGGGGTTCGATAGTATTGGAAAAATATCACCTCCTTATTCTAAAGGAGATACCTTCATCATTACCGCTACTTATTACTTTATGAAATGGGTCGATGCTATTCTACTTCGATCCACGAACACTAAAGCAATTTGTAGCTTTCTTCTAAATAATATTATTGTTCCTTTTGGATTGCCTTCTACCCTCTTTTTTAATAATGATATGTCATTCAAGAACAAATAGGTGAAGCAATTCCTATAAAAGTTTCATGTTCAACATTGTTTTTCTACACCTTACTATCCTTAGTCCAATGGCCAAGTTGAAGTGCCTAACAAAATTCTTAAGCCGGTTCTTCGAAAAATAGTGAAAAAACATGGTCAAGATTGGTATACTAAATTATCACATGCCTTTTGGGCCTATCAAATGAGTGTTTGTACAACTACTAGCACAACCTCGTACAACCTCATGTATGGTGCCAAGGCTATCATGTCTTTAGAGTTGGAAATTCCATCCTTGCGAGTTTCCCTTAAAGGATTAATTGATGATGAAACTTATCATGCTAATCTCTTGCATCAACTTGAGTTGCTGGATGAGTGCCAATTGCAGGCCCTCGATCATCTCCAAGCTTATCAACGATCAATCTCTAAACATTATAATTAGGGTGTTCTTTCTAGAAATTTCAAGGTAGGTGATCTGGTTCTCTATGAGAATCAGAGAAATGTAAATGCATCACCTGATCAAAAGGGGAATTTTAGCCCTAATTGGTTAGGCCCTTACATTATCATCTTCATGTATGGTTCTGGTGCTTATGGATTGTCATCTATGGATGGAATTCCTCTAAAAGAACCTATCAATTTGATGCATCATCCTCGATACTATGCATAAGTGTTTATGTGGCATACATATGATGCTCGTCCCTCACAAATTGTAGTTTATTATGATATAGAATTCCTTCATTAACATATTATCCCTGTATTTTGTGTTATGATGTGAACATGTTTAGGTGATTAATTTCTTTATTTAAGGATTATCTATACATATGTCTTATTATGTTATGTATCCATGCATTACATTTGATTAAATATTTTGGTTAGGCAATTAGATCATCATTGTATTTAGTTGACATACATCCATGTGTGTTTACTAAATCATGATAACATCTAATCTAAACATACATCCATATACATAACATCCATGAAAGTAAAAGCATACACATAAAGAACACCGTGATGTTGCACCAAAAATCTCATATATATATATCAAAATGTGTATCATGTACATGTATCGCACCACTGTATCAAAATGTAGTGATTGTATATCTATATGTGTCTATACATCAAAATAATGTTGTAAAAAATAATATCCATTGGTATACAAAATCTGGTACATCCAACATGGGTCCCTAGCCCCTCGATGCATGGCTCCCTAAGCCCTCTGGTCCTAGTGATGATGGAGGTCGAGGATAATTAGATGTGATGGAGTGTGATTGATGTGACCGCTACATTGGTAGGCTCATATGTAGTCCTTGTACCTCTCTGTGCAACTTTGCAACCTCCATTTGGAGTCGTGCCTCTCACTCTTGGGCCTTGCCATAGATCCTCCTAAAGCTGTTGCACCTGGGGATCTACACTCAGCCTCATGGTTGTCACCTACCTGTCGAGGTCATCAAGATGGCTCTACAAGGCATCACATTCCCTCTTGACACTCTCTACCCATGTCTTAGCTTGATATCTCTTAGGGTTGTGTGAAGCTTGATCATGTGTTGATCTTGCTGCCTAGTCACAATAATGACATTGACGGTCCTATGCACGACCTCTATGCGTGCCTCCTCTTATGCGGTCATCAACTGTGCAACAAGCTCAAATAAGTGGGCATTTCACTCCACTGATGTCAACTTGTACACATCAAGGATGATCCCTTGGATTGGCATGACCAGGGCCACCTCAGAGACACTGCTCGATGAAGGCGATCCACTCCTATGTGTCCATTGCAACCATAGATTATTAGACACTGTTAGTACTAGATGATATATATAAAACATGAGAATATATATGATATAAAATTGAAACATGAAGTACTAAAAGGAAATAGAATAAATCACTATTGTACCTGGATCCCCAGATTGCTAGTGTGGATCCGAAGGAGGTGCAATATTGCCTGACATATGCTTGTTGCTATTGCTACCACTGTAGGAGCAATGCTGGCTACCAAAGGTTGCATCGATGAGACAAGGACTGTGCTTGGGGGTGATGAAAGTCTCTGACATTGTTTTGGCCTCTCTGTTGCTACACTCATTGCCTCTCCCTCCTTGTTGTTGTCACCATGGCTATGATCCTCTCCTCCTCCTCCTCCTCCCTACCCTTGTGCACCAACATTTCCCATGGAGGCATGTGTCGGGAAAATCGAGGAGGGACCCATTGTCGCCCACCATGATCTATAGCCACAGGCGACCCCAACATCATCAATCATTAGTATTAGAGGTTGATCATCATTGTTCGACCCGTCGTCACTGAAAATGACATATGCTATGGTTGGATGATGATAATCACCCAGTCTAGTGGCTCTTCTTGTTGATCATATGAATGTGGGAGGAGTCAAGGGGATCATCTACAAAATCCCAAGTTGTTGGGTGACCCTATGCCAGTAATATGGTAGATAATATAATTGATGCACCCCGCCAGGAGATGATTGCGTTGCATATGTCGCATCTTCTGCCTATCTGTGGGCCACTGCATGCCTTTATATGGTTGCCATCTCACTTCATGCGACCAAAAAGAATCCATCTAAAGTTACCAAAAAGAAAGATCTTCATATCTCCAATCGCATACCAATGGGTGTGTATTTTCCATCGGTGTGCCAAGAGCCACACCTTAGGGAAACCCAACTGGTTGGGTAGCTGTGATGTGTACAAAAGCCCACACCTCCAGGAGTGTGTAGGCTGAGGCTGAAAAACTCATAATGTACATACCACCCTAGCTCATGGTATAAATGGGAAAGCATGTTGTGGCCCCAAGAAAAAATGGTTTGATGCTCCTCCATCTCGTGAATAGTGTGGATGAGGCCCCCATGTAGGTGAGAGCCTCGCTCATCCATAACGACTCAGAGGGTGATTGTGACTACCATCACCCTTTGGATAAGTGGAATGACCAATCATCCCTGCTCAAACCACCATATGTAGATGTGGTCGATGTTATCATTGGGCTCCATATGCCCAACACAATACTACTAGCCTTGTAGGGCCTCTCGAGCTGATTGTGTATCATCATAGGCCACTCACCATCTGCAGATGGGCAGGATGATGATTCAATACATGTCCTTGAGCGTGACTGTAATCTCCCTTAATGATAGGTGGAAGGAGGAGGTAGGTGCATCCCAGTGCTCCATAAGTTCCATGAGCATCAGCAGGTGATAAAGCATCTCTAGAAGGGTGTAGGCCCACCATAGGCCCACATGCTAAAGATGGTCATGATTATCGGGATGCATGTGTGTGGCCTGATCTCAAAGTGTAGTAAGCACGTGCCCACCTTCATGCTCTCACATCTCTGACCAATCTTGCAAAGGAAACAAAATGCACGTCAGATCCATCTACATCATGAAATTCTAACTTCTACATAAAAAAATTCCTAAGTTGGCCTAAGGTGTTTTTGAGGCAATTTTTTTTGCCTAGGTAATTCGTACAACCCCCCAAGCAGGCAATACAATATCTAATTTTTCATAGAAAAAATTGCTATTAAAATTTTGTGGGAAAATTTTATATAGTTATGGGGTAAATTTTTCTATGGTTAACATGCAATAATTATTAATTCAGGATAAAAATATAAATATTTATTTGGGGTTTTTTAAAACCATTGTCTAGTTGCAGCCATATTTTAGTTTGTAGATAAGAATCTTCGTATGTGCTGACCAGTCAAATCAATTAGCCATGTGCTCCGATTTGTCGGCTAGTCAAATCTATCATCGAGCCCCCGTTTTCCCAGTTCTAGTTACATGGTGCTAGACACAAGTGCCTAAGGGTCTACAGGGGGAGTGATGCGGGAATACCACCGCCTCTCTGCTACTCTTTGTCTCTGTTGCCTCTTTTATTTTTACCTTAGACAACACCAAGGTCACATGGAGGACTAGGAGCTAAGCCCACCAGGGGCTAATTATTTGCATCGAGTTAGTCTAATTTGACCCCCTAGGCCCTAAAATAGGCATTTTTTATTTTTCCATAACTTTTGATCCAGGAGGCTAATTTTTTGAAACAAAATATCGTCGGATAGCATATTCTCCAAATTTTTTAGTGGTGTAGTTATTTTGCAGGATTTTTTTTGTTTTGTACCATTTTTTCCAGGTTGAAGTCAGATCTTGCTTTTCAGCCTCTAAGGTCATAACTTTTTTCTCCAAACTCCTTTTTCTCGATTCTTGTGGTTTTAGGAAGGTATTCAAGAGCACTATAGTTATATACACACATTTTGTAGATTTATTTCCAAAATTTTAGAATTTCAATTTAAAGTTGATTTGGTACTTTTGGATACATTGTTGTAAATTTGAAAAAAGTGTTAATTTCTTTAGGACAAAGGGGTTAATTGCTTGTATTGTGAAGGGGAATTTTCTATTCATCCATTATACTTTTTTATTTTATCATGGATTTTACCAAAGTGGTGTCTCTAACTCCATATGACTATCATGAATGGAGATCACAAATGGAGATATTACTGTTAAAATGACATTGCATAGAATCACATTTGGCCAAGATCCAAAAGCCATAGGAGCTGCAAAAAAAATGGTTTGATAGAAGGGATGAAGCACTTGGTACCCTTCTTTTGTCCATTTCTCCAAATTTTAGATATCATGTTTTATCTTGCACACATCCTAATCAAATTTAGACTATCTTAGAGGGTCTCTTTGGTAATCCAAATAAAATGAGGAAATTCAAGTTGGAGAATGAACTTATGACTCTAAATCATTCAAAATTTTCACAATATCCAAGACTTCTTCTCTAAGCTCAATTCTCTTAGACTACAATTATCTAATTGTGTGGTCACAAAAGAGGATGAACAACTATTCTTTCTATTCTTTCTAATCTTGGTCCTGATTATTTAGTGTTTGTTTCTACATTTTATGCTACAATGAATGCCCTTGGAAATGCATACAAAATGCCTTCTCTTGACGAATTTGCAACTTAGAACAAAAGGGAACAAGAAAAGTTTGCACACATGAGCACATTGAAGTCTTCCAAATCTCACACTCTTCTTTAGAACAAAAGGGAATGGGAAAATTTTGCACACATGAGCACATTGAAGTCTTCCAAATCTCACACTCTTCTTTAAAAGGATCCAAAGGTTTCAAGTGGAAAGGTAAGAAGCATAATAAGGAATCCAAGAATAATGAGAAAGGTAATGATTCCCCTTCACATAGCACTCCTAAGTCCACTCCCTCTTCTAAAGAGGAATCATCTAAAAGAAGAAGTTAAAATGTGCATATTATAAAAGGCTAGGACATGATGAGAATAGATATGAAAAGAAGATAGATGAACTCACACACCTTCTTCAAAAGAATAACATACAACTTCCCTCATTAGTTTCTTCTTCTTCTTCTTTATCTCAATCAAGGAATATAGGATCTACAGCTGGGCTACCCAAAATGAAAGGACAAGCACTCTTGGCCTCTACAAGTCCTGAATCTAATAGATGGCTTGTTGATTTAGGGGCATCTCATCATATGGCATCATCTATGGGAATGTTCTCCTTTTTTGAGCCTTGTAATTCACATCATATTTTGATGGGTAAAAATACATATATGAAGGTAAGTGGGAAGGGTTCTATTGACATGGGAGAGGGAACTTTTAATGATGTACTTTTTTTCCTTTTTTGGCCACTAATCTCCTTTTTGTTTATCAAATTACCCATTGTGGACAAGGTAAGATAGTTGAGTTCACTCCTGATAGAGTGTACATAAGGGACTTAGAGACTAGAGATATCATTGCTATTGAGAAGGTTGATCATTCATCTTGTTTGTATTCCTTTTCACATTTTGCTTTAGAAGAAGATAATGTTCTTTTGACTACATATCACACTCATTCATCAAGTGTGAATCATGTTTGTCAAGAGAATTTTGGTAATTTGAACCTTAGTATTATAGAGACTAGTGTTGAGCTTCCTACTCCTCCACCTCTTGCTTGTTCAGCTAGCAGTGCTTCTATTCAACAAGATGATCATAGTTATTCAGATCTTGCTTTATGGGATACATATTTGAAAAGTATTTCTAACTTATTTGTAGAGTTTCATATTGAAAATTTGGAGGACACACTTGAGGGGGTTTCTCTCCTCTTTGATGAAAACTTCAACAAAACTGTTATCCCATCTTCATTGTCTTTGGGGATTGACATTCATGAGTCTCGTCATTCTCTTGATTTTTCATGTTTCTTGGTTGCTCTTGACCACGATTATATTGTGGCTTATTCAAGCTTGGAGAATCCTACTTAGTTTTTCAGAGACATAAATGTTGAGACTTCATCCTTCCTCCTTTAAATTAGAAATGGAGTGGCTTCTTCATCAACCTATGGATTTTTTTCTTCCTAAGGGAAGATGTGTTGCTTGGAGGCATTGGATCATCTTTTGTTTTCAAACATTCTTCATTAGCATTGTAGCTTCTTATTATGGGGGGATATCTTGTCTCTCTATTTCCCTCTTATGATGGGGTTATTCATTGCATATACATGATGGATATAGTCCTTGGGGATATCATTGAGTCCTCCACACATCATATTGTGTGTTTCTTTTCTCTCTTTTGGAGAGGAGTTTTGTCCCACTAAGTTTTCTCCTTTTCTCTACTTGTGAGAGATTATATTTATTGCATTTGAATTTGTAAATAGGTAACTAACATGGCCTCATAGCCGAGACCCATCTTCATAGTCTCTTTTCATAGTTTACATAATAATCTTCTCCCTAAGTTACACTTAAGGGGGTGTTGGTGTGAGTAAATATCTTGTACCTAGTCAATTCACTTACCAGAGACTTAGGGGACATATTCACATGTTAAATTTACTTAGGATTATAAAATTCCTTCTAGAAGTCTTAGTTGTCATTTCTAGATATTATCTTATCCTAGGTTGTTATGAGTTAGTTGTCTCATGTGATAATTAAGAAACTTGTCACAATCTTGTCTAATCCTATATCTCACCTTGCCTTTATAAGAAAGGCATATCATGCACATTATTTTATTCAATCTTGTAATATTTCATCCATTATCATAGAAATATTTCTTGTCATTTTCTCTCTTGTGGAAGATATTTTGATCTAACAATTATTCTTGGAGGTGTTGAGGAGTCATCATTAACTCCTACAACATTAAGTATGCGCAATTATTTGATATCATATATATAGTGTATGTATATGCATAACTTATATTTTGTTGTGATTTTAATGTTTTCTTTCTCTTAGTAAACTATGACTCTATAATCCAATGGATTAGGCATTAATCCCATAATTCTATGATCAATCATACACTAAAAAATGGCATCTTTCATTGGTAGTTTAAGAGTAGATTAGTTGTTTGTATGCATCTCATGATTTAGTAATTGATCGTATGAAGCATCTATAACAATCAATAAGAGTTATTATCCCAAGGAATCATGTTTTTCATGTTAGAACACAATGATCTACTGAGAGGGGTGTGAATCAATAGACGTTAAAAATTTTAGTCCTTAAAAATTTTTGTAGATTCAACCTTAAACTCAGATGTGTAGATTGAAACATGAACAAATATAATAATCACAAGCACAAGAGAAATCAACACATAACACTAGATTTACGTGGAAAACCCAAGATGGGAAAAACCATGGTGATAAATTCTACTAGGATCTACTATCCTAATCCAGCCTCACAAGTATCAAATTTTAGTTACAAGTTTTAAGGGCTACAACCCCAAGGAAGCTTCAACTCCCTGCTTTAGAAGCAACAACTTCAAGGAGACTACAATCCCCTATTCTGAGCTACAACTCAATACAATGAGGCTACAACCTCAATCAGAATTACAAGTTCAAATATGCATATGAGTGGTTCTACATAAACTTGAGATGCATCAATACATACAAAACAATTTTGCACTTATTGCAACTTACACTCTGTTGTTGTAGCTGCACTCTCAACAATACATGCATCTATTATGCTCTATCCTCTACTCTGCACTCTCTTCTCTAATACATTCTCAACTGTACATCTCTCTATTCATCACTTTGTGCACTCACAGACTACAAACACTTGCAGACTCAACCACATAGACAATACCTGATTGTCTTCCTTCTATACCAACCTGTAATCATTGCCTCAAGATTCTCACCACTATTTAAATCTTCTCTAATCTTCTGCTAGGGATTCCTTCACTTGTAAAATCCACCATCAAGCTTCCTTATCCTTGAGCCACATACACATCTATCTAGTTCCTAATTAAGACATCTGATAGGGTTTACCAGATATCGTCATATCTTGCATTGAGCCGCCCAACATTTAATTTGACTATAGAGAATTTTCCTCATTCTCTTTGTCGAACCCTAAAATCTGATTATGCATTCAATGCATCCTTCTGTTCATTTGATCTGATCATGATTCTTGCCACTGTGATCGTCTAAACCACCGCCCTATGCATCAAATCTCATTACAATTTTTGTTGAAACAGATAGAGCATTTAATTCTCATTGCCATGTCGGTTATCAGTTGAAACCCTTATTCACACTATCGTAGCCATTTCAAATTTCTATCTTTGAATTATGGCCATCAGTCTACTGACTTTGTGCCACAATCCTACACTTTCCATTCACTGTCGCAACTTTAAAACACAACCATTTGATAAATGGTTGTTTAAATCTCTATCATTGATCACATAACTATCACGATCACATAGTGCATCATAATTACCTTAAATCATGACTGATGGATCAACCTTCAATCTTGACCATCAGATCTTCTACCTTTTGATCTTTTCCATTAGTCTCCTTCATACATGGTTTGCCATACGTAGGGTCCACCAAGCCATGCGTTGAAAGCCTGCAAACCTCACGAGCTCAGATAATGGACCCGCACAAACCTTTCAGGGTTAGCGGGCTATTTCCATTTGTCATCCATGTCATCACCACACAACTCACAACAACGATGTGAGTTGGTATGTCAAGCAATCGGTCTTTTCCACCTATCATCCTACATCATCATCGTGTCTCACTAGCTTCTTGCCTTATCGCTTCATCAAGGGGACATCTGAACAAGTCCTGCCAATGACCTTCAGTCACACCGATGAAGAATCCTTTCATCAACATCGTCTGATCTATATCATGTAATCTGCACCATTCATGGCATACATCATCTTGTGCAACCTTCTTAGGTCCCACCATACATTTATCATGCACCATTCGATCAACCTTGATCAATCTCTATTGTTCATCAATCAAGATCACAATGTCACTACAAATCCAAACTTGAGAACCTCTTGTTGGAGGTTATGAATTCTTGAAAACCCATGACATCACCAAAAACAAAGAGAACCTTCTTATCACTCCATTAGCTAAGTTTCCAAGTTGGGAAGTTTCAAAACTTGAGAACTCTGTGACATAGGTTAGGAAAATTTGGAACTCCGCAACTCCTTACAATTTTGGCTCTAGACCGAGAGCATGAACCAATGAATGTAGACATTTTCATTGACATCATGACCTACAAAATACCTTTCTGGAAAGCTCTTGAGAAACCCATCACGAATCTGGCACCAAATCCATTGCTCTCAATCCATCCTTTGTTATCATGCCAACAAACTACTCCCAGCTTCTACCTCAAGAATTCAAACTATTTTGTAGGAAGAGGCTTTGTAAATATATTAGCCACTTGTTCCTTGGTAGGAACATACTCCATACTGACTTCCTTATCTGCAACCTTTTCTCTAATGAAGTAATATTTGATTGATATATGCTTTGTTTTGGAGTGCATCACTAGATTCTTTGAGATATTAATGAAACTTGAATTGTCACAAATAATCGAGATAGGCTCATTGTACTCTACCTTGATGTCCTTTAATGTCTGCTTCATCCATAGGACTTGAGTACAACACGTAGCTGTTGCAACATATTCTGCTTTTGCTGTAGAAAGAGTGACAGATTCTTGCTTTTTACTCATCCAATAAACTAATATGTTTTCCAAAAGGAAAACTCCTCCACTAGTACTCTTTCTGTCATCCACACTTCCTGCCCAATCAACATCTGTGTATGCTATTAAGGTGAAATATTTGCCTTTGGGATACCATAAACCATAGTCAACAATAATTTTGATGTATCTAAAGATTCTCTTTACTGTATTGACATGTGATTTTTTTGGTGCTGCCTAAAATCTAGCTACCATACAAACCGCTTGCATTATATCAAGCCTAGATGTAGTTAAATATAGCAAACTTCCAATCATTGATCTATACAGAGTTTGATTTGCATCAGGTGACTCATTTGATTTACTCATCTTGCAACCTATAATCATGGGCGTACTAACTGGCCTACTATCCTCCATGCCATTTTTTTTAAGCATTTATTTTGCATACTTTGTTTGTGATATAAATATACCTTTATCGGTTTGTGTTTTGCAAACCAAGAAAAAATATGAGTTCTCCTAGCATGGACATTTCAAACTCATCTTGCATGTTTGTAGCAAATACTTTGCACATTACATCACTGCTACCATCGAATATAATATCATCTACATATACTACAACAATGATCATTTGCTTACCTTCATATTTGAGATACAAATTGCTATCAACACAACCTTTCTTGAATCCCTTTTGTTGTATATATTGATCCAGTATTGAATACCAAGCCCTTGGTGCTTGCTTCAAACCATACAATTCTTTTCTCAATTTGCAGAGATAATCATCATTCTCTAACAACTGAAAACCTTCTAGCTGCTCAATGTATACTTCTTCTAGGTTTCCATTCAAGAATGCAGATTTGACATCCATTTGATATACTTTAAATCCTTTGTAGACTGAGAATGCAAGAAACATTCTTATTGCTTCTAACCTTGCAACAGGGGAAAATGTTTCTTCAAAATCAATCCCTTCTACTTGTGAATATCCTTTGCACACTAATCTTTCTTTGTTCCTAACCACTACTCCATCTTCATTCAACTTATTCTTGAATATCCATTTGGTTCCTATTCCATTCTTTCTTGATGGTCTATGAACCAATTCCCAAGTTTTTTTCTTTTCAAAATGATTGAGTTCCTCTTCCATTTCTTTTAACCAAATTTCATCCTTACTGGCTTCATCAATTTTTTTGGGTTCAATCTAAGATAAGAGAGAAAAGTTCAGTTGTTCCTTGATCTTTGCAAGTCTTCTTCTAGTTTTCCCACCTTCATTCTTGTCACCAATTATCTGATCTATAGGATGATCTTTTTGTACATATTTTGCAGGAGTACGTTCAACCTCTTGCCCATTCTCTTCTTCTTCTTCTTCTTCTTCTTCTTCTTCTTCTTCTTTTTCTACACATATATCCTCATCATTTGATTCTCTTTCAAGATTGTTTCTACTAGAATTGACTTGACTTTCATCAACCCTAACATGTACACTCTCTAAAATTTTATGCAGTCTCTTGTTGTAACATTTATATGCTTTGCTTTGATTGGAATACCCTGAAAAATATCCCTTCATCACATCTTGACTCAAAACTTCCCAGATCTTCAACTTCTCTTTTGACATAACATTTGCTGCCAAATACTTTGAAATGCTTGACCGATGCAGGCATACCAAACCACAATTCATATGGTGTTCTACCATTGTTAAATTTAATAAGAGCTCAGTTTTGAATGTATGTACAACAATTTGTACTACTTCTTTCCAAAATGTATCTATTAAGTTTGCCTCGCTTAACATGGCTCTAGCCATCTCCTTCACAATCTTGTTTCTTCTCTCTACCACACCATTTTGCTGTGGTGTTCTTGGGGCTAAATACTGGCATTTGATTCCATGATCTTCACAATATTCCATGAATTCACTTGACATAAATTCTCCACCTCTGTCTGATCTAAGACATTTGATTCTTCTCCAGTTCATTTTCTACCAGCTTCTTATAAATTTTAAACTTTTCAAATGCTTCAGTCTTCTCCTTTAAAAATGTGAGCCATGCCATTCTGGTATAATCATCAATCAACAACATAAAATATCTTTCCCCTTGAAACACCCTTTTCCTCATTGGACCACATAGATCAGTATGAATTATCTCCAAGGGTTTTGAAGTTGAATAATCCTTTGTAGGAAACTTAAACTTTGTTTGCTTCCCTTGTTGGCATCCTTGTCAGATGATATTATCAAGATTTGCAATCTTAGGCATATTTCTACCTAATCCTTTTGAACTTATCTTTACCAAATTATCAAAGTTTACATGTCCCGATATTTTATGCCACAACCAACTCTCATCTGCTTGGCTAATTAGACATGTTTGGCCTTCCACTTCACATAGATTATAGAGATTACTATCAGTCCTTATCCCTTGAGCAATTGTTTTACCATTCATTCTTATCTTGCAACCTTCAAAATCAAATACAACTTTGTATCCATTATCACACATCTGGTTGACACTAAGAAGATTATGTTTTAAACCTTCCACATAGAGCACATCTCTAGTTTTGTTCTTCCCATCTATGCTCAGAATTACTTTACCATGAATCTTAACAACAGTATTATCACCTGGGCTTACTGAGCCTCCTTTTCTCATTTCAAGTTTAATGATTTTCTTTTTTATCTCAAGTCATGTGCTTGGAGCAGCCACTATCAATTATTCACAGATCTCTTCCTTTGCATGAAATGCTGTTTGAGCAATCATAGACTGAGCTAAATTCTACTTTTTTTCCTTCCATACCTTCTTAGGTTTATTTTTGACATTTTCTTATTTTTTCTCAAGGACCTCAATTTTCTTTTCATCTTTGGGAGGTGTGTTTTTCTTCTTCTCAGAATGAGCATTTGGTCTTACAAATTTTGCTCTACAATTTCTAGCTATATGACCGAAATTATTACAATTGAAACAAACTACATTCATATCAGCTAAAGGAGCAAATGGATTTTTGCTTATGAAATTTGTATTTCTCCTTGGAATGGCCTTACACTCTCTATCCCTATGACTAAAATTGTTACAAGTATAATAATACCCATTAAAGTATGATGAGTATCTGGTCATGGAGTTTCCTTGGATAAGGAGATCTTCTTTGTCTAGGTCTCCTTGGATAGCGTACTATTATGAAACCATCATTGTTTGTTCTCTTAGTATTCTGCTTCTTTTGTTGACCAGGAATCAAATTTTAACTTTCTTGTCTTCAATTGGTTCACTCTCTTTAATATATTTCTTAGCTGCAGTTGACTTCTTTTCATCTTCAAAAGCTTATCCTTTGTCAAAATTTTCACATTGGAGACTGATTTTTCTTCTACTCTGGATCTTTCATAGAGCTTTGCAGAAGCATCAACAAATAAACTTTTTCCTTTTTCAAGTTCTAAACCTAATTTCTCCTTGTTGGTTGGATTTTGTGTACTCAACAATTCATCAAGAATATCAGTACCACTTTTTAATTTTAGGCCCTTATTGATCTTCTCATTGGCCTTCTCCAATTCTTTTCTTAAAGCAACTATTTCTGCTTCAAGTTTCATGCACCTATCCATCTCAGATTGTAGTTTAGATTTCATAACATCCTCAACTCTTTTGATCACTTCTACATGCACTTTCAGACCAACTATCACCTTATTGGATTCCTCAAGTTCTTGAGTTAATCTATCAGTCTCCTTTTGAGCATTCCTTTTTAGATTCTTGTTGTCTCTCTTAAGATCATCATATTTATCTCTTAGTTCATCAAGATATTCAAGAGCACTAATTAATTCTCCTTGAAGATCAACTACTATCTCCTCTTCTTCTTCAAGTGAATCTTCAATTTGTGCATCTTCCCGATCCTTAGTTTCTTTAGCCATAAATAAAAAATCTCTTCTATCTTCCCTCATTACAAGAGCACGATCTTGATCCTCTTTTGAACTATCACTAGCATCAGATGCTTCACATTCTTCATTGATGTATAGACTCTTCTTCTTCTTTCCAAAGTTCTTTCTTTTTGGATAAATCGTTTTCTTCTTTTTGCTATCTTCTTCTTGCTTAGAATTGTCTTCTTTACCATATGGACACTTTGAGGCAAAATGACCTATTCTTCCACAATTAAAACACTTGAAAGGGAGCTTACCTTTATACATGACAGATCCTCTCCTTAGCCTTCTTATGAAGTTTGCTTCTTCCTCGTCGGTTTCTTCACGATCAGATGTAATAACAACAACTTTGTCTTTCTTATTAGCTTCATCTTTTTCTTTCTTTACAACCTTCAATGCAACTTCTCTCCTAGATGATTCAACACTTGGCATTCTCATCTCATATGCAGTAATTATTACATGCACCTCATCAAGAGTAAGTTTATCAATTTCTCTTCCTTCTTCGATAGCAAAAATCTTGGCATCATATTTAGTTGTCATAGACCAGAGAACTTTCAACACAACATCTTCTTCTTTCATATCTATGCCATATCCCTTAATAACATTCACTATATCATCAACTCTCAAAAGATAATTTGTAATTTTTTCTTCTTCAGTCATCTACAAGCTTTCGAATTTAGCTCTTAGTATTTGTAGCTTTTCTAGCTTCACCTTGGAGTCTCCTTCATAGATCTTATTTAGTTTTTCCTAGACATCATAAGCAGTTTCATAGTGCATAACCTTGCTATGCACAAAATCAGACAAGTTGTTCATAATGGTGAATCAAGCTTTCTCATTATTCTCATAGTCCTTCTTCGTTGCAACATCAGTAGGAGGAGTAGTAGGAGGAACATATTTGTTCTTAACTGACATCCAAACATCAAGTCTAAGAGAACCTAAGTATCCTTTCATCAGAGAGCTCCACTTAGCATAGTTTTTTCCATCGAATCTAGGTGGCTTTCTTGAACCTTCTTGACATGCCATTGTGTTTGCTTATCCAAGATCTACTCGAGCTAATTAAACTTCTCCTAGGGAACCTAGTGCTTTGATACCAATTGTTAGAACACAATGATCTACTAAGAGAGGGGTGAATCAGTAGATGTTAAAACTTTTAATCCTCAAAAACTTTTGCAGATTCAACCTTAAACTCAGATGTACAGATTGAAACATGAACACATATAATAATCAGAAGCACAAGAGAAATCAACACATAACACTATATATACATAAACCCAAGATGGGAAAACCATGGTGAGAAATGCTACTAGGATCTACTGTCCTAATCCAACCTCACAAGTATCAAAGTTTGGTTACCAGTTTTGAGGGCTACAACCCCAAGGAAGCTTCAACTCCCTATTTTAGAAGCAAAAAATTCAAGGAGACTACAATCCCCTATTCTAAGATACAACTTAGTACAATGAGGCTACAACCTCAATCAAAATTACAAATTCAAATATGCATATGAGTGGTTCTACATAAACTTGATATGCATCAATACATACAATACAATGTTGCACTTATTGCAACTTAAACTCTGTTGTTGTAGCTACACTCTCAACAATACAATTTTTTTTTCTACTCTATCCTCTGCTCTGCACTCTCTTCTCTAATACATTCTCACCTATACATCTCTCTAGTCAGCACTTTGTGCACTTGCAAACTACAAACACTTGCAAACTCAACCACATAGACAATACCTGATTGTCTTCCTTCTATACCAACCTACAATCATTAGGTGAAACTCTCACCACTATTTAGATCTTCTCTAATGTTCTACTAGGGTTTCCTTCACTTGCAAACTCCACCAGTAAGCTTCCTTTTCCTCAAGCCATATACACACCTATCCAACTTATAATTAAGACATCTGATAGGGTTTACCAGACATCGTCATATCTTGCATCGAGCCGCCCAACATTTAATTCGGTTACAGAGAATTTTCCTCATTCTCTTTGTCAAACCCTAAAATCTAAATATGCATTCAATGCATCCTTCTGTTCATTTGATCTAATCATGATTCTTGTCACTACGATCAACTGATAGAGCATTTAGTTCTCATTTCCATGTCAGTTACCAGTTGAAACCCTTATTCGCACTTTCGTAGCCATTTCAAATTTCTATCTTTGAATTTTGGTCATCGATCTACTGACTTTGCACCATGATCCAATGCTTTCCATTCATCGTTGCAACTTTAAAACACAACCATTTGATAAACGGTTGTTTAAATACCTTTCGTTGATCAAATAACTATCATGATCACATAGTGCATCACAATTATCTTAAATCATGATTAACAGATCAACCTTCAATCTTGACCATCAAATATTCTGCCTTTTTATCTTTGCCATTAGTCTCCTTCATACATGGTTTGCCATATGTGGGGTCCACCAAGCCATGCGTCCAAATCTCACAAACCTCGCAAGCTTAGACAATAGACCCACACAATCCTTGTGAGGTTAGTGAGCTGTTGACATTTGTCATCCATGTCATCACCACACAACTCACAACAATGATGTGACTTGGTCTGTCAAGCAATCACTCTTTTCCACTTGTCGGCCTACGTCATCATCAGGTCCCACTAGCTTCTTTCCTTATCACTCCATCAAGGGGACATCTGAACAAGTCCTTTCGACAACCTTCAATCACAAAAAATGGAGAATCCTTTCATCAGTATCGTCTGATCTATCTTGTGTAATTTTCACCATTGATGGCATATGTCATCTTGTGCAGCCTTCATAGGTCCCACCATACATGCATCATGCACCATTCGATCAACTTTGATCAATCTCTACCGTTCATCAAGCAAGATCACAATGTCACTACAAATCCGAACTTGAGAACCTCTTGTCAGAGGTTATAAATTCTTGAAAACTCATGACATCATCGACAACAAAGAGAACCTTCTTCCTTATCACTCCATTAGCTAAGTCACCAAGTTGGGAGGTTTCAAAACTTGAGAACCCTACAACATAGGTTAGGAAAACTTGGAACTCTGTGACTCCTTACAACTTTGGCCCTAGACTGAGAGCATGAACCAATGAATGTAGACATTTCCATTGACACCATGACCTGCAAAATACCTTTCTGGAAAGCTATCAAGAAACCCATCATGAATCTTCCACCAAATTTTCCATCAGATCCAATGCTCTCCATCCATCCTCTATTATCATGCCAACAAACTCCTTTGCCTAATTTTCCCTTTTGACATCAATGACAACATTTTATGCTTTGCACGAGATCAACACACTTCTCCTCTGATCCCCTTTTTACATCAATGATAACATATTCAAACATTTCATATCTTCATGTCTTATATTTATGCAATAATATTCACATCAACTTAATAAAGGTTTTATGTGTAGTAGGTTAGTATTTAGTCTATTGATAACCTTAAGACCAAAGACTAACCTACTACACATAACCTAGGTTAGTTTGATTATCATTAATTATGATAAATCATATTAAGAATACCTATAGGAACACCCTCTTGGGTCTTGTCAAGCTTCAAGTGAAGGAGAGTATATGCACCCTCAACAATTATCCTTAAATCACTCACATTCTATTAATGAGCCAATCAACCCCCCTTCAGGATAATATTTCTCTAGCCTTGAAGCATATTGATTCCTCTAGGAGAGAGAAATTATTTTGAGACCTAAAAACTTCTAAAAAATGTTGTTAAGTGGTAGAAATGATAAATCAACTATTATTATTATCTGCTAACAATAGTTTTAGAATATTTTATATATGCTAAATTATTTATGAACTTTACATACTCATTACAAGGATATCTTAAAATTCTATAGGAAAGGGTCAATAAACTAGCATGACCAACCCAATTCTACAAACTCCAATTCCCATCTAGAAAAAAACTCAACCACCTATACATCTATTGATACTTTACCCTCAAAATATTGAAAACCAAAAAAAAAATCAATTAACCATTCACTAACATTATCGCTTCACCTACTTTTACCTCTACCCTAACCTTATGAGTCTTAATCATCCATCCACACTACTAAAGTCATGGGTATCACATTCAAATGCATACAAATCAAAAATTTCCTTTTCATTTAATCATGACTATATATAAGATGTCAAAATTAGATCAATTGCTTCCTTTAGAAGCCAAAAAAATGTTCTTTTTGGTATATCTATATGTATTTCACTGTAATATACAATTTTAAAAAGGTTTTTCAAACTTAAAAACACTTAATCTTATTATAAAAATTCCATGAAATATATGTTCACATAGGCCTTCATAAAAACAATTAAAAATCAATTTTAAATACATGGAATAGGTCATTAATAATTAACTCAAGACTACTAAGAGGTAATTCAATACAACTAATTTTTTCTTCTTTATTGTGTATCATACAATTTGATTTATTGAAATGTGTATCCCTCTCATGCTTGTCTATTGGAATTATCTAAAAAAATGCTTCCCAACCATTTAAGCAATTGAGAAAAGAAGTCCAAAATGTGATTATCACAACAACAATATTAGTTTTGACGATAAATTAGCTACATTTTTTTTCTAGTTTCACACTTTTTAACACACAAAATTTGAGATAAAATTTGATCAAATATGTTTATAAATATTAATTCATTATTAGCTATTACTAATAAAATATTCTACGTGAAATTGCATAGAAAAAACCTATTCTTTGACATGCTTTTGAAAATGGAAAATCTCTCTTGACAACTTACTCTATGCAACTCTAGACTCCAAAGATAAATTGACACAACAAATATAAAATTAAACATAATATATGCTAAATTGGAAAATAAATATAAAATTAAAATCCAATAGGTTAACACTTTAGTGAAAGAAATCCCTTGGATTGTGGGAGGTGATTTTAATAAGATTGAAAATAGGGAAGACAAATATGGAGGAAGTGAAATGGAGTGGAAAGGTGAGGAAAAATAATTCTAGTACAAAATAAGAAAAAGTTTAACCTTTTTGATCCCCTTGAAGGTGATAGGAAAGGAAATCAACATATTTGGTTTTCTAATGCCCCGCCCAAAGTACAAGGTAAAACTTGACCGAACGACATAGGTACACCAACAAGGCCTCACTATTGCATAAGCAAGGTGGAAATAGCAGAAGACTAATCAGATGTGGGATAAATACACCATGAAGAATGAGAGAGAGAGAACATCTCCAACATGATGATCAGTTACAACCCATGATCACGTTCTCTCACAAAATGACTCTAGAATAGGATGAAAAAATTATCAACCTCCAATCCATATATAAACTTACTTAACCAACAAAAAAAAGGACAAACCTTCACCAAATGATGTCAAACTAGGAGATACAAACTCTTCACTAATTGGAATGACCATAGGTCACTTCCAAACAAACCACAAGCTTCCCAAGATGTCCCATCCCAATGTGACATCACACAAATGGAAAGATAATACAATACAACCCTCAAGATCTATGAGTAATATTTAGGACACTAACAATACCAACCAATAATTTTTACAACCTTCACAAGACTAGGTGCACAATCTCCCTAACCGTAGGTTTGCCAATCAGGAAACTTCATAAGAGTGCATACAAAATAATGCAGGATAACCCACAAGTCCTCAACAAAAACTCTCAAGGAAAGGTTCCAAAAATTAATAGACCCCTAAGACTACGATGAACAATTTTTTTTTTACATGGTTTACCCATTTGAGGTCTTGAAACCGAGAGGAACTAATAAGACCAAAAGGAGAGAAAACTTGACTAGGTTTTTGAAGACCTAGTCGACGAAAATGATTTCCAAGGGAAAGAAGGCATACAAATTATTTGACAAGGGTATTAGGCTTAGAAAACCCTTAAGTAACCTTGGTTAAGAGGTTTTACATTATGGAAAATTTATGGGAATGAGGCCACCATTGCATAGTACCAAGCCATCCAACCAGAGATAGGAAAATTTCAGCCTGTTATCCCTCATAACCAAGTTGCCCCATTGTCAACTAGGCCGACCCAAAATGATATTAGGCTTCCCATTGATGAAAAGGCTGCCCCAACACACTTATAAACATTTTGGAAGAGTTTGGAAACTCTTGAGCTGACCAAGCCATCCCAATACAACACTTGGTTGTCCAAACTCACCGAGAGAAACCTAAGTTCATTTTAAACCCAATAAAAATATTCATGTTAATTTGAAACATCAAAGGCATAAATAAAACATTATAAATTTACAATCATGTCTAGTACCAACACCAAAACATGTAATTAATGGTAAAACCCTAACAATTATAAATGATTACAATCCATCTCAAAAGAGAGGTTCATCTACAAATTATGTTAAAATTACATTATAAATACATATGAAGAGAACTCAAATGTACTTCCAACATCAAATTACATGAAACAAAACTATCTACAAGAAAAATAATGAATAAGCAAGAAGATATTGGCACCTCTTTTCTCCTCGAGCCTCTGAACCCCAACAATTGTTTTCATGACGCCCTATCACGTGCAACCAACAAGGTTCACTCCCACCATGCTAGGAGATGTAAAAAGGTCCAATAACAATCACACAAGACACATTGGAGAGGGATTACACACACACCAAACATGCTACATACACATCACACATATAATGCAAGATCAAACAACACCACATGATGATTCAATATATAACCCATTGGCATGAACACAATGGCATAACCGAGTACACTCATTGGGAATAATCACCAATAGAGTAGCCAAAGGATTCATAATTTTCCTAATCACCAATGGCATAGAAAACAATCACATTGGGCACATTCACCAATGGAGGAAAATATAAAAAACCAAAAATATTGAATGTGGCACAAAAACTAATGCAATAATTTGACTAAAGGGAAAATTTAAACATAATCTCAGTTGATCCAAATCAAGAATTCATGAAGGAGACTTCAAATACCCCAATCCAAATCATTCAAAATCACATTAAAAATTTAAATTTTCTAAGTTTTATCAATTACCTAAAACTAGGAATTTACCCAATTCACCATTAAAATAGCTTGAAGATGAACTTTTTTCAAAAATCTCAAAATTCAAAAAATGAAAGATACCCTTTGGGTCTAAATATTCCCAACAACCAATTTATGCTATCAATTTTGAATTCCAGACATTTCTTAATTTTTTTTGCATTATAACAACATATTTTGGGAAAATTTCAAAAATAAATGAATACAATTGATCTACCAATTAATTTATCATTTTAAAATAATGGACATACATTTTCTACTTCAATAATCACATAAAAACCATCTAAAAACAATTTCCAAATGAAATATAGAAGAAATGAGGAACTTGCCTCAAATTCTAACAAAATTTGAAATTCAAGAAGCTCCACAGATACCGTGAGGAAGAGAGAATCCATTCCCATGCACAAGGACACGCCCATTCCTAATCCATTGCCTCAAGCATCACTCAATTTGCCTCACAATTTCCCTCCCAATCAGAAAAACAAGAATTTGGGAGAGAGGGGGTTTTTTCCTTCACAAATTTCATCAAAAAAAGATCACAAAAGAAAACCCTTTTTGCCTATTTCATCCATATTTCCTTTTCAAAAAAAAAAATAATAAACATATTTTCTTTTCCAAATAATTGCATTAAATCGCTAATTTCACCCAAGCCCAATTAACACATTTAAATACAATCTAATTTACTATTCCACACTTAATTTACTATTTAAGTCTATATAAGCATATTTTTCATATTACTTGTGAAATTCAAAATTTAAACCAAATTAAAATTAATATAAACTATATTTCTATTTCTTCAATTGAAAATCCCACAATAACCCCCAAATCTTGAATATCAATTAAATTCATTCCTCGATGTCATTCAACCTATAATTTTACTATTAAATTCATATAAGCATTTAATAAAATTAAATTGCAAAAATAGGAAATTTAACAAAACATCAACCACACATTCACGAGACATCCACAAAGAGGGTTATGCTATCCAGAATCATACCAATAGCAGTATTTGGGTCAACATAGGTAAAATAACAAGGGTCTCACACTTAGATCAAGTACGACAAGTAAGGTAAAATAATAAATGGTCAATGTGACATCTCCTTATAACCACTCTCGGGGATACTCAGACCTGTAGAGCTAGGTGGAGAAATGCCTTGTACTTGTAACCACTCAACACACACTTCAAGCATATCTACTTCGTGCATATAAATAACTGAACCATTACATAAATATCCCATGATGTACAATGTCGTAATCATAATTTTAATGCATTTAAATGATAAATTTCATGATATCATTTAATTATAATATCTATATTAATGCATTTATTCATGAACCAAAATATGATAATAATCACTTGGGAAAGCTTGCATCATGCATGCATCCCAAGAAACCTCCAAAATAAAATATGTCTATCCCCTTTCCAGGGACTTGGCAATACACACACACACTTCCGTGTCATTTAAATCAAGAACAACAATAAAAATAATAATAGAGGAAGCATGAATTAGGACATAGAACAACAATTCCAAAATATGACCATCTAATAGCTTAACATATATAAAATATAATTCTCCCACTAACATCATATGCTGGGAATAGGTAGGCACTACATGTTTACTTGATGTAACTACTAAAAAGGAAATAAAAGAATTTATTGTAGATTGAACAAGTTTTATGCCAACAAGGAATTTTTTAACTTTGATCAAATATGTGATGGATGTAGAGTCAAGGTTACACCTTCTTCCTTATTTGATCATCATCTTGTTTCTTCCAAGATTCAAATATCTAAGGAGATAATTTAGGTCAGTGAAAAGAAAAGTAAATTTATACTAAATACCAATTTGATAAAAGATGATTATAATGAAGCAATATTTTCCCTTAGATAAATTAACAAATGGATGCTAAAGGACAAATTTATCATTGAAAGATGGGATAACAATGTTAAAATTTGGACAACCATTTTTCAAACTATTGGAAAAAAAGAGCTTTAGACAATAAGAAATTAGAAAAGGTCCTGCAAGATGGTTTGGTCATACTGGAGAAGGAAATTCAAATGGAACCCAAAAACTTAGGATTGAACAAGGAGTTAATCATAGTAAAAAAATTGTGGACCCTACAATCTAGGAAGATTCAAGGTTTGAAAATAAAATTCAAAATGAATTGGCTTAACAATGGGGATAAGGGCACCAAATTTTTCTTTAGGTATGTTAAAGATAAGATTTCCAAAGAGCAAGTGGACCATATGTGGGATGAAAACAAACTTATAAGTGACCACGAGGAAATAAAAAAGTTGCTCCACAACTTCTATAACTCTTTTTTCATTTGAATAAAAAAATCTTAAAGCCATAATGCTAGAAACCAATGTAGGAACTTAATTGCTAGGAAGATCACTAAAGATATTATAGAAAATATGAATTAGAAAGTTTAAAAAGAAGAAATTGTAAATATTCAAAAATTGAATAATGATAAGACCCTGGAGCAAATGGGCTCCAAATTGAATTCTATAAGAACATATATTGGATTGGAGATGATTTGGTGCAAGTGTATTCAAAATACATTAACATAGGTTCTTTAGGTTGTAACAACAGTAAAGGAATCATTAAACTTCTCCCTAGGCATGGGGATAAGACATTAATTAAGAAATGGAGACTTATTATGCTACTTAATGTCTCATACAATATTTTAGAAAAAATATTAACTCTCAAACTTATGGATATTCTCCCCAAGTTTATTAGTCCCACACAAACAAGATTCATTAAGGGTAGATACATATCAGAGAATATCATAACTAGTTGGAAAGCCATGGAGTGGACTAGAACTTCCAACCAAAATATGAGCATTATCTAGCTAGATTTTGAGAAAGCTTATGATAGGGTAGAGTGGTCATTTCTGATGATGTCACTTGAATCTTTTGGTTTATGAAGTGGATTTTGTCAAATGTTGAGGACTCTACTAAATGATATTGTAGCTAAAATTGACATTAATGGATAATTTTCAGACCAATTCCCCCTACAAAGGTCAATTAGGCAGGGCTACCCTCTTGCCCTTGATTTGTTTGTGACAACCTCAAATGTTATCTTCTACATTCTAAGGGATACTAGACTGTCACCTAAATTTAAAGGCCTAAATCTCCCCAATGGAGATGTTATATTAAACATTCAATTTATAGATGATACTGCAATCTTTGTAAACCTTGAAGAAAGAAATTTAGATTATCTTATGCACAAAATCAATTGATTTTGTGAAGCTTTAGGAGCTAGAATATCTAAGGAAAAATATATAATGCTTAGTTGGGACAAATACCCCCCAAATTGGTTCAATAAGTTTGAGTTTCAATGGGGAGGACCTAATAAAAAAGTTAGGTATCTGGGCATTCCTTTTGTTGTTAACCCCTATCTGAAAGATATGTGGGACTAGGTTAAAAGTAAAATTGATAAAAAAAACTATGTAATTGGAACAAGAAATATCTTTCCTTGGTTGGAAGGTTGCAGGTGTGTCAATTTTTTTTGTCTTATTATAGCTTGTATTACTCCTTAGTTTGGATATTTAGTAGCTACCAAATAAATGAAATTAAAAAAAATTAGGCAATTCCTCTAGTCAGATGGGAAGGGAAATAAGAAAAAGCATGTTGTTAAATGGGAATGGTGTTGCTTAAGAAAAATGGAAGGAGGATTAGGATTAAAAGACCTTAAAGAACATGGCATCTCCTTGGATAGAAAGTGCACCCTTAAAGCCTTAAATTAAAGTGAACCTTGGAAAATTGTAGTATTGAACAATATCCACTCAGTTGTTCCAAAACAAGCAAAGAGTTGGAAACAACTCCCCATAAATGATATTCTATTTGGGAGATTTACAGTAATACCAATTGGATCAAATGTGTTCAAGAGTTTATGTAAAGTATGGGAGATCATTAGAAGTCAAACTAAGAGCTGTGAGTTTGTGAATCACACCAAGGGTATTGTATACCCTAATAGGTCAATCTGATAGAACCTCTCTAAAAAAGACAAACTACTTGCTTTATTCCAAGGATGCTCAACTAAATCATGTCAATCATTAGAAGTCAAATTAAGAATTGTGAGTTTATGAATCAAACCAAGGGTATTCTATACCTTGATAGGTCAATCTAGTAGAACTGAGCTTTAAAAAAGACAAACTACTTTTTTTATCCAAGGATGCTCAACTAAAACATGGCATTTAAAAGACATTAGATGATTTAAAAATAGTAATAACCAAATAAAATCATGGGTAGATCTGAGTATTGAATTCAATCTTCCTCCTTCACATTGGAGAACCTTTTCTATTCTTAGGGAGGCTTGTAGAAACATTCAATTCCCTGGTTGCATTGTAAAGGTTAATGAATTTCTTGAAAATATCAATTGGGAAGATGGTACTAAGTGTAGCATTGAAAATTATCACCTTTGACAATTTCACACTATGTTTAGCTCCCCCTAAATTATTGAGTCTAATTGACCCTCTAATTTCCTAAATTATGCATTTTGAGGCCTATTTTTACCATTTTTTGACAAATTACAAGTAGATAACAAATGCATTCATCTAATGATTTATCCCTAACACCTTAATTTCTAGAAAATAGGGCAAAGACGGGGACACCCTATGGCAGCAATGTCCCCCTAGTATATGATCATAACATTTCTAACTCTCTTAGTACTTTGATTCCATCTCGAAAGGTTGAACCATTACCTTCCAATGATAATGATACTATGAATGCACTATTTGGTGATGATTGGGGTTTGTTATATTTTACACTTGCTTTCATTGGGGAATATAAAATCTCACCATAAAATCCCAAGGAGTCGACACAATCTCATATCAATACCACAACTCCTTCGAACAATGACAATGATCCAAATATATTTAATCTTCAAGTGCATGTTTTGTTGATGATTGGGGTTCATTGGATTTTTCACCCTCATTTGTGGAAGAGTACAAAATCTCACAATCTAAACCTAAGGAATCTTTTATTTCATTTGCACAATCTTCTACTCCGTGTACATCAACAAATCCATAAACATCATCATCCCATGATGGTGATGGGGGATCTTTAGCTTTCATCCCTTTTATGTTGGAAAAATATAACAAATATCCTCTACCTCCTAACATTTCAACACAAAAAAAGGATTTGCATTCTTACAAAAGAATCAATTATTCTCATTATAATACTCTTCTTTCAACAAATAATCATTTAAAAAATACTTCTCCTCCTCCATCTGGGCTAGAAAAACACTATTGAGTTGGATTTAAAATTCTTTCTAAACTCGGATATAATGAAAACATGGCACAAGGAGTTAAGGATACTATGAAATTTATGTTGGAGACTTGAGTTGTTAAGGGAGATTGTTGGAAACATGAGTATGATGATGTATGGATGGATATTGATGAGCATGACAGTGTGTGGTGTCGTCATTGATGGAAACCCATGGTAGAAATGTAGAATCATTGATCCGATGAAGACCAAGGTTTTGGAGATTTTTCCCAAGTTTTGGTGTACAGTTCAATGTTATAGTGAACCAGTTTTGTGGTTTGCATTGCTCCACTATGCATAATCTTGTCAAGAAGTTTTGAGGTAATATTGGTGTGTGTTGGAGGTGTCTAGATCCAAATATTTAAGGTTGTCTGTCTTCCGCAGTTGAAGATAATTTTGACAGAGTATTGACTCAGTAATAGGCAGTGTTACTAGTACAAAGTGTATGTCGGAATGCTCCATATTCCACCGTGGATGAATATTTTTCTATACAGTTTTGAGGAAGTTCTTACATGTGTTAGAAGTATGTGTGCTCCAAGTGAAAAGTGTTTTGGAGGTCCATGTGTCGAGTTGTGAATGAATAGTTGGTTCATTCAGTTATTGCTTCACCAATTTTTTTATATGGTGCCAACCTAAAGGTTTTGGGGTCGTGCAAAGTTGAAGTATGTAAGGAGAGGATTTATGGGAGTTATTATAGGTCATGCCAACCTATTTTAGACGTGTAAACATTTTTTTTTATTCTACAAGGTGTGTGTGTTAAAGTTTTAAGCCAATGGGTTATGTGGTACATGGTTCATGCAATTAGGCCAACCTAATTGATGTTTTGGTTGGTTGCAGTATATATGCAAGGTTAATTCATTATGAAAAGTATCAGACGAGATGTATGTGTGAGTGTAGTGTGTGTGTGCAAGATCTAATGTAGTGTGAATTGCAAAAGGTGTGGTGGTGAAGTATGAAGTGTGTTAAGTCAATTTTTAGAGCTTAATTGGAATTATATCTTTAGTATGCTGTAGATGCATTATTAGCAGTTCATTTTGGTAGTGAGCCATCCTTTTTTCTATCTTTTTCTATTCTGGGCAGTGAGCCCTTGACAGTGAGCCACCAATAGTGAGTCATTCTTTTTCTTTTCAGACAATGAGTCCTTGGACAGTGAGTCCACCTTTCTGAATCAACATTGTAATCAATTATAATATTTGTGAGCTAATCCTCACTGTATTTTTTCCCTTTTAGTTTCCACATAAATTTGGTGTTCTTGTGTTCCTTGATGTGATGCATGCTTTATATGTTCCTTTCATTTATTGCAAGTTCAATATGATGCTTTGAATGAATGCTTAAGTTGATAAAGTGAATGAATTTCAGTGAATACTGATTCACCCTCCTTCTCAGTATTTTGGGTGTTCAACAATTGGTATCATAGCTTGGTTCCTTCAATTGGCTTGCTCGTTGAGGTAGATCTTGGAGGTTGAACACATGGCTACAAGGAAGTATCCTATCCCTCCAGAAGAAATTATCCCTGAAGGGTTTACTAAAGAAGATTATGAAGTTGATATGGAAGGAGAACTCAAATCAACTCTTAATGATCTGGATAAAGCAAAATCTAGGAACAAAGATCTAAAAGAGAATCTTAAGGATGTGGATGAATGTATCAAGAAGTTGAGAGAGAAACTTGAGAAAGCTACAGAAAGATTTAAGGAAATAAATTAGCAGCTAAACCAATCAAATGAAACAATCACTAATTTGAAAGTGCAAGTTGAAGAAGGAAAAAGGGCTGAAGACTACCTAAATGCCAAATTGAAAGATAAATTTGAAGATTGTTCAAATCTTGAACAAGAGATTGTAAGTTTGAGATCAGATATAGAGAAAATAAAGATTCAAGAAGAAAATTTCATGAAGAGCTCCACATTGCTTGATGAAATGATTGCAAATCAAAATGCTTTAAAAGACAAAGAAGGATTAGGGTTTGAGAAAGGAGATATTTCAAAGGAGAATTAGATTTCAAATAATTCTAAAAAAAAGAATGATAAGAAAATCAATTTCAAACAATTCTGGAACCAA
Source organism: Sequoia sempervirens (assembly GCA_007258455.2). Lineage (NCBI taxonomy): Eukaryota > Viridiplantae > Streptophyta > Pinopsida > Cupressales > Cupressaceae > Sequoia > Sequoia sempervirens. The sequence goes on along the minus strand of VDFB02049217.1, from coordinate 164,308,826 downwards.
AAGAAAGATTTCAAAAGACTTCTTATCAGATAACTTGCTACACAAAGGTATTCATCTTTTAATGGTTACTGTTATTCTTGCAATAAGTTTGGACATAGAGCTATAGAATGTAAAAGAAGAATGAATCAAAATGTTCAATAATTTCCTGATCAATGCTATACATGCAATAGATTTGGTCATAAAGCTACTGAATGCAAAAGTTAGATGATGAATGGTTACAATAGTGGTATGATGTTTCAATATTTCAATAGTTATTGTTATACATGCAATGGATTTGGGCATAAGGCTTTTGAATGCAGATCTAAAATGGAAAGAAGTAAGTTTGTTTAGCAAAAAGGTGTCATATATCATAAATGCAATAAACTAGGACGCATAACTAAGTTTTGCAGATCTAAGAATACAAAACTTTTTGTTTCAAAAAAGAAAAGTAAATCGATAAATAATATTTATCTAGTTGAAATGAAGAGGGAAATAAAAAAACATGGAAGAAAAAGGAAGAGAGTGAAGTGAAGAGTGAGTCTGATCTAGCCCCTAGTGCAGATGTTTGCTCTGAAAACTAAATGAATAGCTTTGGCTCTGGGGAGTTTTAGCAGAAGATATTTAAGCCCTCACCAAAGATGTGGTGTTGATATCCTCGACACACTAGTTCATGTGTATATTGATATGGTTTATCTATTGGTGGTATCTTTGATGTGAAATATTCTATTGTGGAGATTTGTGGAGTGATTGAAGGTGTCTTTGATAACACAATGAAGGTTTGCTAGCTTTTTGACCTAACTCTGTCAACTGCAATCAATGCATTTTTAGGTCATCAAAAAAGTATTGATATGTTATTTTGCATAAGATTAAGACATTTGTGAATGAGAAATTGAAGTGAAGTGCATAGCAAAGGTGTTTTGAAGTGATTTTGAAGTTTCATGCAAAACCTTACTGACGAAGAGTTATAAGGTATTTATCAGTCTCTTGCTAAACCCTAGTTTAAGAGAAGGTTCAAAATGTTTACTCCATAAGTTATTGATGTTTTGGAGCAACTAAGACCCAAATTTAAGAAGTATCCATATAAATCCATGGAGACAAACCTTGAAGGTTCATTTTGTAGGGTTCCATATGGTATGATGCACATATAGGATGTGCGGATCTATGTCCACACGAAAATGGAAGAATGTGATCATACAAAGATAGTGGAATACTGGGTGAATGAGTTGAATAGAGATTATTTTGAATTAAAACCTAAATTTGAGAGTTTGACAGAGAAAAAATTGGATGTATGGAAAAAATTTCCAAATTTATTCTATGAGGATGAGTGGGTCAAATTTGTGCTCAACAAAATTCATGATACGTTCATGTGGCTAGACATGTTGCACATGATAAACAAGGAAGTTATTAGGTTCAAATTTTTGCTCAACAAAATTCATGATAAGTTCATGTGGCTGGACATGTTGCACGTGATAAATAAGGAAGCTATTAGGGTTGTGCTTAAATGGACCTGTTCCAATAATGAAGCTCACTAGAGCAAAATTTGACAAACGTACCCTAATGGTGAAGGATATTGATGATATGACGGTGAAGTATGCATCAATGATGATTGGGTATAAGATATTATATACAAACAAGGAGAACTTTGTGTTAGCTACCACTGTTCACATAGATCACCAAATGGTGAAGGAATTCTTGGACATAGATTTGCGTGAACTCCTAAGACAATAGTTGATGGAGAACCTACATAATCTACCAAGGAATCATGGTACCCCTTCCAGAATGGTACCCTAGTTATCTGTTTTCTATTTTAATTTCTTAGAGAAGTGCCTGGTATAGATAACATTGTGTGGTTGTACATTATTCCAATTGCTATTCAAATTAGAGATCACTTGAGAAGGTTAGGGAACCTAGAAACCAAAAATTCTATGTTGTGGGGTTTCTTCAAGGCATTTTAGGGCAGAATGCAAGAAAGGTACATAATTCCAAAAAGTGTAGTTGAAAAGTATAAGAATGATATAACCTTCATGGTTAACAGAGATCATTGCATTATGGAAGTAGTAGAACCCATAACAGTTTGGGTTTTGGAGCTTGGATATGAAGTAATTGAAGTAGAGCTTACCAATTTTGCAGAAGTTGTGTTGAGCAAACCAAGAGATCCATCTATGGACAAATTTGGTACATATGCAGAGAAAACCATACAAGTGAATTTGGAAAAGAATAAGAAAGATATTGAGAAGATGAAAACTCAATTGGAAGAGATAGTCAACACTCCTAAGGGTTTTGCAGAGAAATAAAAAGCTACTACTATTGCTTCGTAGGGTACTCTGGGTACAAGAAGTTCAATTAGGACCTCTTCCCCCTCTCCCACTATTCCAAATTCATCTAGAACAAAGGCTACAAGAAGTTCAAAGAAGAAAGAAACATCCAACTCCTCTATGCAACAAATGCCTCCTAAGAGGAGAAGAAAAGAAAAGACCACCAAAGAAAGATACATTAGTTGTGAGGATGAGGAAGATGTAGAAGAAGGACCACAGTTGATCCAGAAGAAGAAGTCTCAAGCCACTATGGAAGAGACTAGTGCCAAGAGAACAAAGGTTGATATTGTAGACATTGAAAGTGAAGAAGAGAAAGAAAGAAAAGAAAGGTTTTGTCTTTCAAAGAAGAGAACAAATTTCAATAGAAGGAGAAAAATATCTTAAAGGCAAGGGAAAGAAGAAAGAAAAGGCCCCTCTGGAAAGGGAGCATAGTCTCTTGAAATTTTAAGCACTATTTAATAAGATTTCAAAATTTGGTCTCTTGGGAGAGACAATTAAAATGTATATGGAGTCTAATGATGAAGACAAGGCAACAATTGAGGAAGCTATTATCAAGTATATGGTAACATTTGACACTGGTTTAGATAAAATTGAGGATCAATTTCCTGATGACTTGAAAAAAAATTTAACTGCAAGAAGGCAAGAGGCTATTGAAGAAGATGTGAAGATTAAGGCATTTGCCTTGGAGAAGAGTGGTTCTTCTCTAACACATGAAGACAAACCCAAATTGTCTAAATTGTATAGCAGGAAATACATAACAAAATAAAGATTCAACACTCTTATGAACAAAGGAAAAGAAGACATTGAAATATTGAAGAATGAGACTCTACAGAAGGTTGAAGAACCTGCTAAAGGGTTGGGAGTCCCTCTGAGTAGTGAAGAACAAATACAACGTAACACATCTATTCTGGAAAGAAATGAACTTGATATTGACAAACATGAGCATGCGCTTGAAGATGAAAATGTACAAAATGGAATGGTTACAAATAATACCCCTCCAATTATGGATAATGTTGTTGAAGAGGAGAAGAAAGATGATATGCAAGATGCATTGGAGAAAGAGGAAGCTCAAAATGATCAGAATTTTCCTCCTCTAGATATGGAGAAATATAATGAACACAAAGCAGAAGAAAAACAAGAAGTCCTAGAGAAGAAAGAGGCACAAAAAGATGAAAAATTTCCTCCTATGAATGATGAGAAGTCTGTAGAAGAAGAGAAGAATGCTAAAGAATGTTCTAGAAGTGGTGAGAAAGAGAAGAGTGAGAAGAAGGAAGGAAAAAATGCTAAAACTATTGGTGAATCCTTTAGAGCTTTTGGAGATACTTTGAAAGATTTGTTGGATATATAGTTTTATTTTGAAGTGATGGTATTTGCGCAACTACTTCAGATTCCAATGGAGCAAGGTTAGGTAGACATGAGCATGATTTCTCCCCTACACAAGTTACAACTTGGTGATGCTTTTCATGCCTCCACAAGGAAGGAAATATTTCAAACACACCAAAAGAGTGTAGAGTTAATTGAGGAAGTAGTTAAGGTATTGAAAGAAGGTATTCTTGATGCAACTATAGATAATTCCCTCTCTGGTTTACAAAATTTGAAGTTTTTGTTGGATTCCTTTAAGGAATATTCTACTGATTTGGAAGAGAAATTGGAAAAGGAAATGGAAAAGAGGCCAATGATAAGATATTGATTGATATTTCTAATAAATGTAGTGTTGCACATGGAAAGTTGCAAGGAAACTTAAAAGATGTACAAAAATGCTTGGAAGAATCAAAAGTTTTATTTCAATTTTGCTTGAAATGGCCTAATTCCACAAGGAGCATAAAAGATCAAATGGACTCAATTGAGTCAAAATAGCTTATGCCTCCAATGCTTATGATCCAACTAATGATGCAGATGGTGCAACAAGGGAAACAATTGAGAATCTTCATGGTCAATTTTTCCTACTGCAAGAACAAAAAGAAAAGATCATAATGTAGTACAACCAACTCAGAGATTTGGTAAGTCCAAGACTTACAACCTTAACTAGAGTTTTAGTAGATACAAAGAAGGTGACACAAAATAATCTGGTGCCTAGTTCCCCAAAAGAAGGAGAAGATCTCCATACTCAATTTGAGAGTCAATGCGGTATTGCTTGTCTTCGCTAAGAAGGATTGGGAGATAGGAAAAGAGGATTGGGATGCACTCCTTGTCAAATTGAAGGTGTCCGAGAAGGATATTATACCCTCTGATAGTTGAAGGTGTACATTTATGTTTTGTTCATGCAATTTTCTGATTTCAATTTATATATGAGGAAGTAGTTGCTGATGTTGCAATACAATTTTGGTCATTTTTTATGCATAATATTGTTAGGGGAAGGCACTTTGATGTAAGTATCTCCTAAGGGAAAAATTGATTGGAGAAGTTTGTTGTGTATAGGACAGAAGCAGTAAGGGGGAGCTACTCTCATATATGTTAGGGGGAGTATGTATGTATGTATAGTGATCCCTTTTCCCTTGATGTCAAAGGAAGAGAGTAGTTTTCGAGTAGTTTGAGCAATTTTGGAAAATGAGAGCATGTTTCCATCAATGACAAAGGGGGGGATATTTGGAGACTTGAGTTGTTAAGGGAGATTGTTGGAAACATGAGCATGATTATGTATGGATGGAGATTGATGAGCATGATAGTGTATGGTGTTGTCATTGATGGCAACCCATGGTAGAAATGTACAAGTATTGGTCTAGTGAAGACCAAGTGTTTTGGAGATTTTGCCTAAGTCCTAGTGTACAATTCAGTGTTACAGTGAACTGATTTTGTGGTCTGCATTGCTCCGCTATGCAGAATATTTTCAAGTGGTTTTGAGGTAATATTGGTGTGTGTTGGTGTCTAAATCCAAATATTCAAGGTTGTATGTCTTCCAAAGTTGAAGATAATGTTGACAGAGTATCATATTTGTAATGGTAGTGTTATTGGTACAAATTGTATGTTGGAATGCTATGCATTCCATTGTGGATGAATATTTTTCTATTTGGTTTCGAGGAAGTGCTTACAAGTGTTAGAAGTATGTGTGCTCCAAGTGACAAGTGTTTTGGTAGTCTGTGTGTTGAGTTGTGAATGAACAGTTGGTTCATTCAATTATTGCTTCACCAATTTTCTTATATGGTGTTGACCTAAAGGTTTTGGGGTCATACAAAGTTGAAGTATTTAAGGAGTTGATTTAGGGGAGTGATTATAGGTCATGCCAACCTATTTTTGAGGTGTACACATTTTGGTTTATTTTGCAAGGTGTGTGTGTTAAATTTTTAAGCCAAAAGGTTATGTGGTACAGGGTTCATGCAATTAGGCTGACCTAATTGATGTTTTGGTTGGTTGTGGTATATATGCAAGGTTGATTCATTGTGCAAATTATGAGATGAGATGTACGTGTGTGTGCAAGATCTAATGTAGTGTGAAGTGTTAAAGGTGTGGTGGTGAAGTATGAAGTGTGTTAAGTTAGTTTTCATAGCTTAATTGGAACTATATATTTGGCATGTTGTAGATGCATTATTAGTAGTTCATTATGCCAGTGAGCCATCCTTTCTTCTATCTTTTTCTACTCTAGGCAGTGAGCCATTCTTTCTTTCCGGACAACGAGTCCTTGGACAATGAGTCCACCTTTATGTATCAACATTGTAACTAGTTATAATATATTGTGAGCTAATTCTCACTATGGTTTTTTAATTTTTATGGTTTTCCACGTAAATATGGTGTTCTTGTGTTTCTTGATGTAATGAATGCTTTATATGTTCCTTTCATTTACTGCAATTTCAATATGACGCTTTTAATGAATGCTTAAGTTGATAAAGTGAATGAAATTAAGTGAATACTGATTCACCCCCCTCTCAGAATTTTGGGTGTTCAACAATTGGTATAATAGCTTGGTTCCTTCAATTGGCTCGATTGTTGAGGTAGATCTTAGAGGTTGAACACATGGCTACAAGGAAGTATCCTATCCCTCTGGAAGAAATTATCCCTTAAGGGTTTACTGAAGAAGATTGTGAAGTTGAGAGATAAAATACAACTTCTCGATTGTGGTTTTATCACTCCTCTAGGTGTTGATGTAACTATTCATTCTAAATGATAAACTCTCTTCTATGGTGTTTTTCCTCACTATGTGGAATTTGTAGCTTCACGTATTGGTTCATTTCCATTCATGGTGGCACAATCTTGCATGTAACCATATTTTTTTGGGTAGCAACACAATAGTCTCTATCATGGTTTTCTTTTCCTATACACTTGGGGGGGGGAATATATCTAGTTTTGGAGGTGTGCATCCTTCTTGAGGGTCCCCTCTTCCCCCTTATTTTCCTTAAAATATTAGCATAGAAAGTATGCTAATATTTTAAGGAGGGTGGGGGGCATATCACCCTATCCATTTCCATACATAGGAATATAATGAAGATTCAATTCATTCATGTGCCCCTTTAGTGGTGGTGTTGTGCACAATACCCCCTAAGTTGTTTCTTTCAAATTCATTCATGTGTCTCTTTAGTGTTGGTGTTTTACACAATACCCCTTAAGGTGTGGCTTTCAATTTCACTCATGTGTCTCTTTAGTGGTGGTATTGTGTATAATACCCCCTAAGATGTAATTTATTTAGGAACCCCCTTTGTGGTGGTGTTACTTATAAACACCTCCTAAGGCATGGTTATCAATTCATCTCCCATTATGTTAAACATTTATGCCCTGAGGTTTGATTACCAAATTCACCCCCCATGATGTTGAACCATCCCCTATGACATTAAACATTTATATGCTCCTTGAGGCATGATTTCGAAACAGTCCATAGACCTAGCATAATGGAGCTTGTTGGCCTATTAATTTGATAATTTTTACATGGAAACCTAGCATAACACAACTTTCTATCCATAGATCCACGTGTCTTATGATTAAACTAGCATAACACAACTTATTGGCCTTATGGGACCTATCATTTTTCAATTTTACATGGACACATAGCACAAAACAACTTGCTATCCAGTTGATTTATTTATCCTTGTGAGAACTTTTATTTATCATTTTAGAATTTTAGATGTATATGTTGTGCATTTGATGGATGATGCTTGGTTATTGAGACAACCTTACATACTGAGGTCTCTTTCCCTTGCTAACTTAGATCTTTAGTTTTTGTGAACTAACATTTGTTGTTCTATGTTCCATGTGCATGTTATGTTGTCTTTATGTGTTCATCATATTTACGTTGTGTATTACACATGTTTTCTTTGTGTATTCCACATTTTTCCATGTGTATTATACATTCTTGCTTCATGTATCCAATGTGTTTGCTCTGTGTATTCCTTGTATGCTTCAAGGATTCCTTGTATGCATCTTGTTTACCCTATGTATGCTTTGTGTACTCTTATCTATACTTCTTTGATTGCTCATTGAATGACTTATGTATGATTCAATCTTTCCTTGTCTTGTGTGTGATATATCTACTTCATGTTTGTGTTAACATTGTGTATTGATGATATCCTAACTTGTGGACTAGTGTACCCCTCAACATGGTGTCATCCTATCTCATCTTCTACATTCCTTTAGTGTGAGTATGAACATAAGATCACACTCTCACTAAAGTGGGGGCTAAATTTAGTCTCATAAATTTTCACCCTTGATAATTTCACACTATATTGACATTGTATGTTTCCTATAGAATTAATTACATTAATAATTTATTCATTTCAGGGCCAAATTGGGAAAATATATTAAAATACCATTTCGATAAATTTGGTCCAAAAACGCCCAAATAAGAGTGAGGGTGCCCTGGTCTTAAGGTGGCCCTATTTTAATAATTATCATTTTGGTATCAGCCCTTGAAGATTTAAAAATGATCTCAGTTCAACCTATATCAAAAAATATCAATTGGGATGCATATATAAACAATTTTTCCTCTCATTTGAACATTAAGAATTATGAAAAGGACATTATTATGATAAATCATGCACTATTATACACTTATTATGAAGATGTATGTGAGTTATCCTCTACATGTTAGCTACAACAATCTATTGTGTAATTTGGACAAACCTTTTGTAGGTTTTCAAAGAAATTCAATCATCCATTATCAAATCTTTGTGTCAACTTATGGTGTGAACATCACTTCGATGGAGATTTTATATGTAAGGTAACATTATTTATTATCATTTGTTATCACAATCAATTATTGCCTATTGGGCCTATGTCTGACATAGGGTAATCCCTCTTTACCATCATCATTTATTGTCTGTGGGGGTGGAAACACCAAAAAGGGTAAGCCCCTATATAGCACAACCTTTTCCCTCTTTTCATGTTTGTAGGTCAGATTTAACAATTTCATCAACAAGTTGCAGAAAAGTGCAAAGCTGACCTGTACCCTAAAAACCAAACTTCAAGCATTCAAAAGTCCTCAGTTCTAGACAAGGGTGCCCTTACCCTTGTCCCTCAAATGCAAGCTCCACTTTTATGTGCGGGTTCCTCTCTATCACTATTTTCCATATATGTATTTTTTTCATTGATTTTTGTTTTCGTCTATGTGAATAATTTATATTTTCAAATTAGGTTTTTACAATAAATTAGGTCAATAAATTCACATTAAATTAATCATTTTTTCTTGGAAATAAAGGAACTAATCCTAGAGCATATTGCCTCTCCTTCTAGGCTATTATCCAATCTTAATGCCCTTGTTGGTTTGAGTTCTAGTGTTAAGGCAAGGAAATATTGATCTAGGTTAATCCACTAGTTAGATCTAGGATCTCTTTTCCCCCTTTACATCCTCAATAAAAATCTCCATATTGTCATTCACTACCGAAAACATGTTAAATTTAATCAAAAAAAATTCTAGATAGCTCTTGAGAAGTCATAATGGAAGAAGAGGTGGGGGATAGTTTGTTCATGTTGTAGACATAAAAAATCTCTTAAATAGTTGAAACCTATCTTTTTAAAATTATTTGGGTGAGGAGATCGAATATGTTGATGGCATTGCATTTTGGTGAGGCCTTGCCTAGGAGCAGGTCACGTCCTACATGAGGGGTGACTGGTCTTGCATGTCATCAAAACTAGTTTTTGTGTGCTACGAGTGGTTTGTAGAGTGTTTGGGTGGGACGATCTATGGTGTTTGAAGTGATCGACGGGGTCTCTTGTGCTCGGGGGTTCGGTGTTGAGACTTCTCTTCTTTGTGAGTCTTTTGTAGTTTGGAATTTTCTTTATAAGGGTTGATGTGGGTGTTTGTGGTGGTTTCCTTGTCACCTTTTTTGGTTTGGCTTCAGGCGAAGCCCTAGTTTTTCTTTCCAAGGAGGCTATTTTGTTTTCTCTTCTGACGATGGGTACAAGTGAAGCATTTGGTTATAAATCCTCTTTGGATTTTCGTGCTTCTTTAGGTGTGAAGTCAACATCCCCCTCAAAGAGGGGTGTTGAGCTTAAAATGTTGTATAATGATCTAGGGGTGGGAGGGTTTGCTCCTTCTAGAGGTCCTCAAATCCTAAAAATTAATGGTTTCTTGGAGCAGAGCAAAGATAGACCTGTTTTGGTGATTCAACCAAAATTAATCACTGAAGATGAGTATTTTTTAAATTGTGCCATTATTTGCAAATTCATGGGAATGTGTGTTTTTCTCACATTTTTTGAGTCATTGGCTCAATGGACTTGGGCTCTAGAGGGTGAAATGCAAGTGATGTTATTGGAAAATAGCTATTTCATGTTCATTTTCAACTGCATGGTTGATCGCAACAAAATTTTTGAGGGGGGGCTTTATTTTCCTAACCAGATTAGTTTATTTATCAAACCTTGACACACTAGTTTTAACCCTTCATAGGAGATCTCAAATTGTGTTCCTGTGTGGGTGGGTCTCCTATGGTTCCCGATTGAGTACTGATGAAATGACATCCTACAAATGGTTGCTCTACTTTTGGGGAAGCTGGTGGGTGCCTCTCAACAAACACAAGATAGAAAGGTAATGAATTTTGCTCGCATTTGTGTTGAGATTGATTTGAGTAACCCTCTTCCAGAATTTTTGGAAATTTGTGTGGGTATGTCTTCTTGGATGCATCAACTAGACTATGAGACTCTTCCTTTTAGATGCTAGTTGTGTCATGAATATGGTCATTTGTAGCTTAGTTGTCCTAGATACAGTTCTTCATTGTCTCAGCCTACTCAGACTCCTCACAACCCTCCAAGGGTTGACAAAGGAAAGGCTCCTATTCCTAGTGAAGTTGTAGATAATGAGGATTTCACTATTGTTAAGTCCTGTAACAGGAATCATGGACAAAAGAGGACTTTAAGGAGAGGCAGGAAGGGGACAATTTTAATAGATTTGATGTGTTAGATGACCTTAGCTAGTAGGAGGTGAATGCAAGTATGATCGCTGTGGATCAAGGAGTCTTGGAGGTGGTCTTGGAGGGCAATATTTATGACAATCTTCAAAATACCCAGGAAGCTGGTACATTTCAAATGGATTTTGACCTTAGTCTGGTGGATTCTATGGTTCTTGAGGCCCTTGTAGCTATGGAAAAGATTAAGGTGGAGAACTCTCTTCCATTATGAAGATGTTATCTGATTCAAAAAAAGGAACTAAGGCCTCCCCTTCTTTGGGGTTGCACCAGAAAAATCTTAAGAAAGGGGCTCCTAAGAAGGCATCCAAGGCAGGGAGAAAGAACTTAGAGAAAATTAATATGATGGGGGAGATGTTGGTGGAGTCAAGATTTGTTAAGACTCTTGATTCATACTTTTCCAACCCTCATAAATGATTATTCTCTCATGGAATGTAAGGGGCTTGAATAGTGGCCATTGACAAAAAGTTTTCTGTGAATTGGTGAGAAATCATTCTCCTAATGTGCTTTTCATTCAAGAAACTAAGTTGTCTGTAGAGAATATGTGTGGTTTGGTGCTTAAAATTTGGGGGTGTGATCAATGCCAGTGCATTGGTTCCCAAGGTAATGCTAGGGGTTCGACTTGTTTATGGAATCCATTGAAGATCTACCCTCTTTGATGAATATTTTGTAAGTATTCTATTTCTTTGGTTGCTTCGAGCTTGGATACTAGAGAAATTTTTCTCCTCTCCAATATCTATGCTCCTACTAATTTTCTAGGTAAGTAGCCTTGTGGTCTCACACTCATTTATTCAGAGTTCTGCTCCTCTTTATCCTTGGATTATTTTTGGTGACTTCAATGCTATTACTAATATAGAAGAAAAGAGGGGAGGAATTTTGAGATTGGAGCCTTTTTCTTTTCTTTTTCATGATAATATTTCTGCTTTGAATCTTGTAGATATCAAGCCTAGTAATGGTCAACTTACTTGGAACAATAGGAGGTTGGGGGAGGATTGTATTGTTGAGAGGCTTCATAGGTTCCTAGTCTCTTGTTTCTGGATTGGTGGATCTTGGTCTATTTGTTCTAAGATTCTGGACTAGAGGGGTTCATATCATTAGCCTATTTAGTTATCTGCTTTATCGGCTCACATTGCTCAATATCCCTCTTTCAAGTTTCAACTTATGTGGTTGTGGGATCCCTCTCTGCAGGATTATGTTACAGAGTGGTGGCATTTGGGTAGACCTTTTGGCACTGCTATGTATTCTCTTACCAAGCAACTGCAATATGTGAAGTACCAGATCAAAAGGTGGTCCAAATAGTGTTTTGGAAACATCTTCCATGCTAAGGTTGTTGCTTAGGTTGGTTTGGATGTTATCACTTGTGAGTTTAAGGATTTTTTCCTTTCTGAAGACTCTCTTAAGGAGGAGGCGAGGGCTTTGAAATTTTTAGAGTGTGAGTTGCGTGAAGAGATTTAATGGAAATAGAAGGCTCGAGTTGAATGGTTACATGAGGGGGGAAAAAACACTACCTTTTTCTTCAACTCTATGAAGGCCAAGTGACATGGTAATTCAATTCCTTTTCTTGTGAATGCTAGGGGTGAGCACTTGTCCTATTAGGAGATATTTCTAGAGAAGCTACATAGTACTTTACCTCCTTGTTTAGAGAGGACTCTCCAGATGTGTTGGAGGAAGAAAATCATGTTTTGTCCTGTATCCCTTCTTTGGTTTTTGTGGATATGAACGAGCACCTCTTAGGTTGCATTTGCTTGAAGGAATTAGAGGCCACCATCTTTCAGTTGAAGGGAAAGCCCCTAGTCCTGACGGATTTTCGATTGAATTCTTCCAGGAATTTTGGGACATTATAAATCAAGATTTATTAGAGGTGGTTTGTGAATCTTAGAGGAACAAGTAGATGTTGATGGCTATGAATTCCACTTTTCTTTCTCTCATCCCAAAATGTGATGGGGCAGATACGCTAAGTTTGTTTCAACCCATTGCTCTTTGCAATGTGGTCTATAAATCCTTTCCAAGTTGATTGTTGAGAGGTTGAAGTGATGGATTAGTAGGCTTATTTCTGAGGAATAAAGAGGCTTTGTGGCGGATAGGAAAATCTTAGATGGTGTGTTCATTGCCACCAAAACTATTCATTCCATGGTGATCTCAAAAGAAAAAGCTATGTTCATCAAGTTGGATATGGCAAAGGCTTATGATAGAGTTAAGTGGTCCTTTTTGTGCAAAGTGCTTAATGCTTTTGGTTTTGTTGAAGATTGGGTTATGTGGGTTCTTAGTTGCATCATGACCACTTCTTTTTCGATTTTGATTAATGGGCAACTATCTTCCTTATTTGGGGCCTCCAAAGGTCTTTGACAAGGGGATCCTCTTTCTCCTTATTCATTCTTTTTGCTGAAGGTTTGGGGAGAGTTATTAAGAGCAATGTGGTGCACGGTCTTATCCAAGGTTGGGTGTAGGGCAATGGTTTACCTCCTCAGTCACATATGCAATTTGTTGATGATACTACTTTGATGGGTATGGCCAAGGTCAAAGAGTCCACTAATTTGTGCAAGGCTTTGGACATCTATCTTGTTGCTTCCGGGCAGATGATTAATGGGGTAAATCTTCCATTTTCTTCTTTAATACTTTGAGGCTTATTCAATAGTGTATTTCTCGTATATTGAGGTTTCAGATTGGCTCTTTGCCTTTGATTTATCTAGGCATTCCTATATCTTCTAGTACCCTCCTTGGGGGCTCTTGAAAAAATATTTTAGACAAGTTTCATGTGAAGGTGAACCATTGGACTCATAGGTGGCTCTCTTTTGCTAATTGGGTTCAAATTCTTAAGCCGATGGTGCAAGACCTTCCTAATTATAGGAGGGCGCTACCACAATAGTGGTTTACACTTTTAGGGAGATCCTGATTTTTGCTGAAATCACATATTTTTAGAAAATATAATGATTTAAGCCTTGAAAATTTCTTTTTAAAGGATTCCAATTGAAGAGGGTTTGATCAAACCACCTTAGACCAAGCCCCCTTGGATAGAACCTCGCTAGTTTTAAACCATACCTATAACGGAGTCTCCTTTACACCTATCAAAATGCTAATAAAACCACTTTTGATTTACCTTTTTGGGGATCAAATGAATTCATTTAAAATTCATTTTTTTGTAAGTATATAGTCCTTATTATAAGCTTCCAAAAAGTATAATATTAATTAAATTAAATTTGATTATTATATTTATTTTTATTTCTTGTGAATGTAGGTTTTTCAAAAATCAAGCTCTTTGTTTTGCACATGTGGAAAAATAGAAATTATCAATTTTTTTTTTGAAAAATATGGGTGCACCAGATATTGAAGTCCTTGATCCAACAAAAAAAATAAAAAATGAATTTTGATACATAAAAAAAAAGTTACATGTTATACTATTGTGCTATGTCTGAATTGTAATTAGTTTGACTTCAAAACTTGATTAAAGAAAAACATTCAGTAAAAAACTATCTAACCAAGTGGAAGCACTAGATATCGGAGTTACAAATCTAAATTTGAAAGAATTAGAATTTTATCCTTCATGGAAAAAAAGTTATGCGTTATACGATGAGCGTCACTTTTAAAAATGTTTTTTGGAAAAAAAGTTTTCAGTTTTCCAAGGGAGATGGAGAAGCGATCATTCCAAAAATTTTGAAAAAAATATATTTAGAATCTAAAGACAAAATTTCATGAAACTCTAGTTTGCATCATCTTCAAATTCCTCACGGTTTAGCCGCTATAGGTGTCCGAAAGTGAAGATTTACTTAAAAAAATTATTTCAGTGTCCAGTTTGGCCAAAAATTGTAAACCATTATTGTGGGATCACCCAGGAGTATGCTCCAAGTGGCTCCCATTTGATTTATTAAGGATTTGGACTCGTTGGCTCAACAATTTTTATGGGATGGTGTTTGGAACAGGATCATATCTAGGCTAGGATTATTTCTCACAAATATCTAAGAGGGATACCAAAGGAAGAGGTTCCTCGGTACCCACTTGTGGGGAAAGGTTCTATGATTTGGGAAACACTTAAAAAAGGTGCTAAGCTGATCAAGGAGGGTTTGTTTTAGATTTGCAACAAGAGGTCTAAGGCTCTCTTTTGGTTTGACTCTTGGGATGGGTTTTCCCGTATCATGAGTAGGTACCCTAATCTGCAGGATCTTTTTCAACATTTCTTGGAGGCTGGTTGGTCTTGGGTGGTTGATTTTAAGACTTCTTACCTCTCTAGGCACGTGGAGGTGTCCAGATGGAAGACACCTAGTGAGTGGCCTGTGGTTGGATTGGAGGAGGATTGTGCTGAGCTTTGAAATATTCTAGCAAGTAGACAATGCAAATCTCTTAGGGATAGGGATATTTTGGCTTGGAGTATAGGTCCTAAGGGGGTTTTCATGATGGCTAGTGGGTATTAGGAGCTGATTGCTCGAAAGTATGGTGGGTTGGAAGTTCTTTGGTGGAAAAATGTTTGGAATAAGTTCTCCTAGACCAAATGTAATAATTTCTTATGGACCTTAGCTTGGAACATATGTTTGACTTGGGAAAATCTTCAGAAGCAGGGATTCCAAGGCCCATCTATTTGTGTTCTCTATGGCTGCGATGAGGAGGACTCATCTCACATGTTCTTTCATTGTCCTTTTTCTATGCTTATTTGGTATTTTTGGTGGGGTATTTGGAGACATCCTTGTGTTCATGTCTCTTCTCTCGTTGAATTCTGGAATAGCCTAGGGAGACGTTTGACTTAGGCTTCTTTCCTCCAAATTGTGTGGTGCATTAGCCCTACCTTCATCCTTTGCCAAATTTGGTTGGAAAGGAATTATAGGATCTTTCGTGGTAGCAAGTTGATGATTCAACAAGTTTGGATGAGAATTGTTTGTATGATTCAAGAGACTGTGGATGCTAAATGTGAAGTAGCTTTTCCTCTGGAAAGGAGTGATGAAGAGATTGTGAATAGACTGGGCCTGTGTGATTTGTCCTTCGACTCCTTTTGTGTTCGACAAGGTAGGAATGCTAAAAATAAGGTTTAGAGGGTTGGGCGTTGGTCTCCTCCCCCAGTGGATGTTTTGAATATCAACATTGATGGATTTTCTATGGGTAATCCTAAGCTGGCTGGGATTGGTGGGGCTGGGAGAGATAGCTCTAGTTCTGTTGTTTTCCTATTTTCCATTCATAAAGGGTAGAAAACGAACAATATTATGGAAGGGTTAGTGATTCTTTGGGCTATTGAGCATGCCTGTTCTCTTGGTAGGCGTAAGATTATTTGTGAATATGATTCTCAGATCATTGTTAACTTGTTGAATGAGCAAAATCTAGATGAGGTTAATTGGCAACTTGCTTCGATTTTTTGACATATTTTGCAGTTGTGTTCCATGTTGGAGGAGGTGTCTTTTACTCACATCCCTCAGGAATGGAATAGGGTTGCTGACTGTTTGGCCAAATGGGCTTCTAAGCATGTTGGTGACTGGAAGATTGAGGGATGGGAGTAGTTATCCCGAAATTATTGCCAAGCTTTAGAGAAGATTATCTCAGAGGGCATGGTTGGTTGATGATGGTTGGTAGATGGTTATGTTGTGGTATTGAGTCTTGGTTGGGTGTTTTCTAGTTTGATGATCCTGCGTATCTTTGGGTGCCTTTGTGGACCTTGATTTCTTTGTATTGGTGATTCTTTGATATTAATAAATTTTTACCCTCTTTATTCAATTTTTTTTTTATCTTGGGTGAAGAATTTGTTATGAATAATTTTCCACCAAAATAAATTAACTTTAAGGATAATTTTTTGAATCCAAACCTTTCTCTAGAAAAATCCCATAATAGGGGGCTCTAACAATAGACTATAAGCAGACTTAATAGAGAATGAACCTTTATTTTTTAAAGACTCAACAATTTCATCATCAATAGAGAAAATTGGGATCCTAGTATCTGAGAGTCTCATTTGAAGGCACTTCATAATGTCTCTTAAGTGATCTTGATTTTACAAGAAGTCAATGTTGTTATTTCATTTGAACAAAAGCCCAATTCTATGGAAATAATCCTTGACATAAATACCAAGGAAAATGTTGAAAATATTATACAAACCACTAAGGGACTAGTTGGAGGAAATACATTAGGGTTTATCCATTTTTCAACCTAAAATTCAATTTTCCTTCCATCACCAACCTTCCAAACCATCCTCTTTTGGATTAAACATATATTTAGGCACATTGTTCACAATAATAGACCCTTTAGGAACACTGGGAGAAGAGAACAAAGTGGTTGAATCCCCATTACCTAAGTACTTGGATTCCTTTATGGAACACCACTCCTTGTTATCCTTCAAAACAACCCATCAAACCTTAGCCAATAAGGCCTTACTATTTTTTGAATTTTCCTAATTCCCAACCCTTCATGAGATTTGAGGGTGCAAGTTTTTTCCCAATTAATTGAGGCCAACCTTTTTTTCTCTTCAACCCCATACTAGAGAAATCTCTTCTGAATTTGTTCTAAATTTTTCACTATATATTCGGGAATTTTGAATAAGGAAAGGATGTAAATAGGGATTTATTGAAGTTAAGCCTTAAGTAACTGAATTTTACCTACATGACTCAAAATTTTACCCTTCCATGCTGGAAGTTTCTTCTAGACCCTTCCAAGAACCAATTTCTAATAAGTTTGGGAAACCTTCTTCACAATAAGCATGAGCCCAAAGCAAGTAGTCAAGAGTTGGGCACAATTGCAACCCAAAATAGGATTTACACTATGTTGTGATACCCCTTAGTGTTAAACAAGTAGAATTGACTCTTCTCATAAGTAGTACTTTGATTCGAGACAATGGAATAATCATCCAAATATTGCTTCCATATTTTAGATTCCACAACAAAGGCCACCCAGAGACAATTGTATCATCAACAAAATATTGAATGGAAAAAGGTTGGAAGGAGGTAGAAATTTTGATCCCTTTTAGGTTTATTGAAGAAACGATTAAGCTAATGTGTCTTCCAATGACCTCCACCAAGATTATTAAATGGTAAGTGGATAAAGGGTCCCCTTGTCTAAGACCTTTATTGTGCTTGAAGAAACATCTAGGTGAACCATTAACAAGAGCCAAAATTTTTGGGGTGTTGATACTCTCCCCAATTAGGTTGACCACTTTATCTTGAAAGCCAAATATGTGTAAATCTTTGAGCAAGAACTCCCAAAATTCCCTATTATAATCTTTAGAGATGTTGAATTTAAGGATCATACCTTGCACACAGATTTATGTATAGAATAAACCAATTCATGAGTGGTGATAGTAGCATCCAATATTTTTCTCCCTAGCACAAATCTTTTTTGGTTGTTAGAGATAATCTTAACAAGCATAGTTTGTAATCTATTGACAAGAATTTTAGAGAGCACCTTGTATATAGTATTACATAGGTTGATGGGGCATAAATCAATCATAGAGACTGAGTTTATCTTCTTGGGGACAAGAACAATGAAGGTTTTATTGATCTGCTTAAACAATTTTTTCATATGAAATAAGTCCCTCTCAATATTAGTCACATCCTTTCCCACAAGGTCCCAAAGATACTGGAAGAAAGTAGGGGAAAACCATATGATGCTGAGGCCTTATAGGCTCCCATAGAAAACACAAAAACTTTGACTTCCACTTCATAGATAGGCTTGGTGATAAGAGAATTATACTCAACAAATAGGATTGAAGGAATGCAATTTAGCATATGATTAACAAGAGACTAGTTGGAGCAAGGGTGTTGCTTAGCTAAGAGAGATTGGAAGAAAGAAACCACCACCTGTCCCACCTTTTCATCATAACCTAAGAACCAATTCCATCCAAAAGTTTAGTAATGGTATTCATTTTCCTATGGTGGAGGGTAGAATAGTGGAAAAAAGAGGTGTTCCTATCCCCTTCCTTGAACCATTGTACTTTGGAGTTCTATTTCTAGAAGATCCCTTACTTTCTCATAATGTTACTCCAATCATCAATCAAAGTATTTTCCAATAATAAGGTGTCCTCACCCGTGTGTCCTTCAGCCATAAGGAGTTGAAATCCTCCAATTTTTAAGCACAATCTTTTCTACTTGAAAATATTCCCAAATAAAAAGTTGTTCTAGGATTTGACTTTACTTCTTATATTGTGTAGCTTTTGGGAAAGCCTATACATGGCAGTGCACTAGAAAATGGTATTCCACCATGAGGAGATGCAACCTCTAAATTCGGGATGCATATCCCACATGATTTCATAACTAAAGGGGGTTGGGACTTTTAGAGTCCTATCATCCCAATTTAGCAACAAAGGGCTATAGTTTTAACCCACTCTTGGGAGGGCAATAAGCTTAATGTTACCAATAATGTTCCAAGATGAAGGTAAAATAAATCTATCAAGTCTAACCTATATTAAGGTGAACCCCCAAACATATTTTAGACCATGTGAAGGGTTGTCTAGTAAGATCCACATCCATTAGACCAACATTACAAAGAAAATTAGCGAAGTCATACATAATCTTCAAATAATCCATGATGCCACTCAACTTTTTAGAGGGGTACAAAGATGTGTTGAAATATCCAATCACCATCCAAGGTCCCTTATTATAATGGCTATTAAGAGAGGTCTCAAAATCCCAAATTTCCTTTCTAGTAGGTCTAGAATTAGGAACATAAATATTGGAGAGAATTTATTTTTAATTTAAAGAAGAAAGCTTCACAATTAGATTGTTTCTAGACTATTAATGCAACAACCATTGAGGTGATTTCGGTTCCACATAATGACAATCGTACAGATGATCCATGGGCTTCAAAGATACAAAAGTAAGCATTGGGCCAAATTCTATTGGTTGTAGCTTTAAAGTTAGCTTTAATCATTTTCTCCTCTTAGAGGATAATTTTGAGCTTATTTTTCATAGTGCAATTTTTGACCAAAAACTACTTGTGAGGATTATTAATTCCTCCAATATTCTAGGAAACGATTTTCATTTTCAAATTTTCTTGGAGGAAACCTTCAATTTTTTTTTTTCTCATTAGTTATTTCCTTAGTTACCTTTCTTTTTCTTGTTTTTCTCTTACTTGGTCTCCCAACCTTACCATCCATTCCCACATCCACAACCTTTTTAGAAGTACCCTTACCATTTATATAGGGAGTTATCCACCCTTGTTGATTAGAAGCAAAGGTAGCCAAACTACCATTGGGAATGTTGTGCCTAAGGCCAAACTTGAGGGAGTCGCCCTAGGGGCAGCAAGCCCCCCACCCTCTGAAGTGCCATCCAACTCGGCTTCACTAAAACTAGCACTTTAAGGGACCCTAATATTTATGGGAACCATTTTCTTTTGAGCATTTTGGTCTCTACCTTTACTCACAAGAGTAACCAAACTATTTATCTCTTCTGAATGTTGTGTTTTCTCTTGTGAAACAAATTCCACACCCACCCTGGCCATATCTTCCTTGGATATTAGGGTGTTCATATGTTTTTTAAGAGAGGAAAGAATAAAATCCTCTTCCATCTCTATACCCAACATCTTACCCATATTATATCAACACAGGTTGTTTGGTCAATTGTTAGACTATTACAAAAGAGGATCCCTAATCATCAACTCTAGCACCACTTGAGGGGGATACATGATAGAAACCTTTGGACCCGATTGAGGGGAATAAATGATGTTGATAAGGCTATCCTTGAAAGGGTACTATTCAAAACCATCTTCCAACCCTTCAATTTTACCCATAGGCTCGTTGGCCTTTTATAGTTCTTTTCGTGGGGCAATACATTGAGATACTAAGTGGCCTGATTTTGAATAGTTTTGGCACTTTTTTAGAGTTATCATATTGAATAGGTTGAATCCATTTCCCAAATTTAGATTCCAAAATGATAGAGGTTGGAAGAACTTTAAAAACATCTACACTAACATAAATTTTGGGAATTAGACAAACTTGGCTTTATCCTTCATGACTTTATCAACAATTTATAATTGATTGAAGGAGTTAGCGATCCACATGAAGATCTCCTCATCCTAGAATGCTAGAGGAAGTCCAGTGAGCCAAATCCACACAAGGGCTGATTTAGTCAAGTCCACTTTGGGGTCACATATTGACTTCCACCTGTATAGGGAAAACACATTCATCCTGTAGATACAATTCCTATCAACCAAAACCCTAAGGAGATCCTCTTGGAGATTAAATTTAAATAAAAAAATCCTGCTTGCCATGGCACTAATAGGTAAGGAACCGTTGGGTTTCCATTTATTAGTGGCCCATCTTCTGAAAAGGTTGATGTTAACAAAGAAAATCCCAACCATAAAATTTTCCATGGAGGAGATGATCCTCTAAAGTATTGAATCTAGCAACTTGATGGTTGTTTCTTCATCTGATTAAGACAGTTTAGGAGATTTGACCAAAATACTAGGCACATGTATTTTCCCATCCTTGCTTGTGAGGATGTCCTTCCAATGCTTGGAGCCCCCAGTAGAGAAGAGTCCAAAGAAATTGATGTACTAATTGAGACTGTCCCATCATAGCTTTACAAAAGAGGGGGAGTACAAAGGGCATCCCCACATTATTCAACCCTATTCTCGACAAAATAAAATTTAAAAGAAAAGGAAACTAGAGTTTAATTAAAAGGTAGACTTTAGTACACTTATGGTTAGTCACAAAGTGTAATATGCTCATCATTTGTAAAAGTACAATTAATTTTTTCTAAGATCAAGAACCTTTTATCTTTATCCTTTTCTCACATAACTACTCTTAGGTGTTTACAAATTGAGGCCTAGTACACATTTTTTTCAATTCCACTCATAAGAAACATTTTTTAATGTACACAAATTAAGATAAGTATCTAATAATCACAAAAAGAATTCAATTTTAGATTGTTGGAGGGATAGGGCCTTTTATAGCATAATTTTGATACAAAATAGTAAAATTCTTATTTTCATACTTTTATTTGCTAATCAATTGGTGGATTCATGACCTCTGTTTGAATTTAGTGAGTTTTGGGGCACAAATCATTTGTGCTCGGAGGAGTTTGACACTACTTTGAGAGCTTAAAATTTCTTGTTGTTGGATCAACTACCCGAGGCCCTTTCAAAACTACTTTTTAGCTTTAATTTAACAATTTCCAACTATAACTGCTTGGATTCTATATTTGAATTTGATGTTTTTACCTTTCATGCAAAACTAGTTTATTTCTTGTTTGAATCTAAAATCAAAATTGTTGTTGTATACTTTATTGGTGTCTTTAAGTTAATCTTCATGTGCTCAATGTTAACATTCTCATCACATGACACATAACATAGGTCACACCATGTTTGACTGCAATAATGTCTGATGGGACAACCTTTCTTAACTTTTTTGTTTGTTCTAAATAATGTAGTTGGCTATTATAAGTATTTTTGTTGGGTTATTGGTGAATATGGTTGTCATAATGTCACCTGTATTTTGAAATCTATATAATAGATTCCTTGTCTCTTATTCTATCAAGGCAATTTGGGGCTTTTACATATATTTTTTGTTTTGTAATCAACAAATCACCATTATTATCTTATTTGCCTTCATCTAGTATCTAAGAAACAAGATTGTTGAAGAATTGTTTGAAGGAAATGACAATCAAAGATTGATAAGGCATCGGTGTAAAGAAGTTGTTGCCAAGGAGAAGTAACTATAGCAAAGAAAAGAAGGTGAAGAAATTCATCATTTGCAAAATATCATAATAAAAAAATTAAGTGGAACCACTTCCTTGGAAAAGGAGTGGATTTGTAGTCAAAAAAACATGTGGAGTAAATTGTTGCTGCTATAATTAAGTGTAAAGTATTCTACAAGTTGCCAAAGTCCAAGTAATCCTTTGAAGGAATAATGGCTTGCAAGGGGATTTTTGAAGCTGCAACAAAAATAAAATAAAAGAGAGATTGTTGTGATGTGAGAAAGCTTTTTTTGCTTTAAAAATATTTAATTCTTCCTTTTTAGGTGAATGAAAAAGAAGTTTTTATTAAGGTAAGTAGAGATTTTGAAAGGGCCTATACCCTTGTACATAAGAAGGATTAAGCATTAAGCACAACAAGACAACAAAGAACAACCAAGAGGAATAATGAAAACACAACAAAAAGTAGGATACTGCAAAACCTTACAAACTATTAACCCAAAATCAAGGTGGTTTGAAGCCAAATTATTCTAGTGTTTTTCTTAATCATAGAGCAAGCATCCTTTTGCCCTAAACTTATTTTTTTGGAAAAAAGATTCATAAGTCCACAAGAAAATCCATCATCCAACCTCGAAACCTTAAAATAGGTATCCATCACTGTACATTCAACATGAACTTTCCCCCTATTTTCTTCCTTCTTTGCATACTCAATGGTGGTAGTGCACTCCTCAACAACAATACTTGTTTGTTCCTTTTCCCTCCAAATGAAATGGTATTTCTTATTTCTTGCGAAATTAGCAGTAACATGTCCACTTTATAGAAACAATAAAAAATTACTTAATTATCTTTGATTCACTCTGTTGCACCCAATTGCCAAACTTGAAAGATAAGGTAATCGAATGAAAATAAGTTAGTTCTTTTAAAAGAGGGGAGTTTTTAAAACATTATATTTTTATAAGTCTTAAGAATCATGTAAAATCTTTCTACTTTATTTTATAAAAGGTTCCCTCCATTTTAAAAAAAATTATGTTTTGAAGAGTTTAAAGCTTTATGATTTAAAAACCCATGTGTTATTTTAAACAGAGTTCCATTGTTTTTATGATTATAAGAAAGAGGTACATTAAAATATTAGTTGTTAGGGATATTTAGATATTGGAATTCTCTCTATAGGGGTAATCATTTTAAACCTTTTAAAATTGTACTCTTCTTTTAAGTAATATTTTATAATTAAGTGCATTATCAGTTGAAACTGACACTTTTTTTTTTTTATAGGTGAGTGTTGTCAAGGGGACAGCTCCCAAAATGTCTAATTCTAAAAGAGAACAGAAGCATGCCTTGACCACCAGGGGTGCCCCAACACAAATTTATACTTTCCTTCTAACCTAATAGAACATGCGTCAACCCAAAAATGGGTGTGACCACCAGCTATACCTCCAGTATTCCTTCTTTCTTTGAAGATCTTAGGGATATTGGATGTTTTTGTTTTAAAGATGGAGATTTCTTTTTCTTCACCTCCATCCAACCCTGTTGGTCATTCGAGGACGGATGCTGGCCTAAGCCCAAATCCGCCAGCATGGAAGAACTAGGGTTGCAATTTGCAGTAGGATCGGCCAAAAGGGAAGAGGAAACAATATTGGATATCTCCAAAGGTGGAGAGGTAATGCCATAATCGTCTTGCATTGGTTCAGGCGTGGTCCCCAAGACATGGCATTCATCCACAACCGAGTGGGTGGGGACCAGAGCAGGAGCAACATTCTGAGTTGAAGAAGTGGAGGCACTAGCATTCTTTACAGAGGGAGAAACAACATAATGTTTGGACTCAGCCCCAACCCACCATGAGGGGCTATTGATTGGGACAGCACTAGCATTCTCTCCAAATCGCCTTTTACCGCACTGTGCCGTAACATGTTATGTCGCAAAGCAAATTCTACATCTGAATGCTATCTTTTCATAGTCTATTGGTTGGTGCCAACACCTATTTCCAACTTTGAGAAGGATTTCCACTGGGAGGCCTTTTGAAACATCCATTTCCACACAGAGGTGAGCAAAAGTTGAATTTTCATAGTTGATTGTTTCTTCGGAGAGACCATGGTATTTCCCCAGCTTGTTGCCAATTTCTTTCAGATAGTCAGTTTCCCAAAACTGAAGTGGGAGGTAGGGTAAACAAACCCATAAAAATGTTGAAGAAAATGACTCTGTGCATGGATCAAAAGAGGGGGACCAAAGTTTCATGTACAGAATATCCCCCTAAAAAAACCAAGGTCCAGCTTTTAGCACCATTTCTTTGTCCTCCATTGCTTCAAATTCTAGGATAAAAAACCCCTTTGCACACGGGTAAATGCTGATTTCATCTTCTAAATAATCCTTCCAATTTGCCTCAATCCACAAATGGAGGTCGCATAATTTCGGCAAAACTTTGGTAAATCTGCAAATCAGGGTGTGAGCCTGCAAGTATTCTTCTCTGTCACTGACAAGTCCGTCAAGACTGATCTTAGGGGCAGATGCATGACGGACGGAAAATGGAGGACTCATAGAGGCTCCGCCATGAAGCCAAAGAGGCCCAGATTTTTTATTGGTAGGGGAAAAACCAACAGACTGTGAGCCCAACCCATAGAGACCCTTATGCGAGGATGAAGGGCGGGCAACTAGGGCGTCAACGAAGCTTTTCCGCGTACAGTCATCGCCCTCATGGCGTGGACTAGGCAAACCCTCCTTCGTCTGCAAACCAAGCCCAACATTGTCATCTATCGGACCCTGATTAACAGCTTCTAGAGACCTAGGGTTATGCCCGGGAAAGCCTTCCCCGCCACCCACCAGATTGCGCACAGAAGGAGACACCGAGGAAGATCCAGAGGCTGCAAGCACCTTCGCCAATATCGCCCCCTTGAGGGCACCTTCGTCATGGATTTTTGCAGAATTACGCGCGCCAGGAGTCGGAGTAGAAGCGAAAGATTTCGGAGCAGACACCATTTTGTTAGTTACAGTTGAAACTGACACTTATTCTTCAAATAAAGTAATATAAATATATTTTTGTGTGTGGGTCCCATTTGAAGGGACAAGGAGAGTATCCATTTGTAGAGATTGTTAGAATTGTGAATGAACACGAGATGTAGGATCAAACAATGAACAAAAACACCTTCCATGCAAGCGAGTTGCAAATAATGATTTTTATATCCTCAAGAAGAAAATACTTATAGAATGAACCTTAAGAATATTCAAGGAGATCGAGAGATAATACAATGAGGTTGAGTGTTTTATAGGAGCAAC
Source organism: Sequoia sempervirens (assembly GCA_007258455.2). Classification (NCBI taxonomy): domain Eukaryota; kingdom Viridiplantae; phylum Streptophyta; class Pinopsida; order Cupressales; family Cupressaceae; genus Sequoia; species Sequoia sempervirens. The sequence continues at coordinate 164,283,353 of VDFB02049217.1, read as the reverse complement.
TCTAAATGATAAAGGGATTAGATCATGGCAAGTGTCAACATCCTATGTGATGAGACAAAATGATCTAATAAAATTTCACTCTAGTTAACAAAAAAAACACTCTTAAATTTAGCTTAAGTACATAAAATGAATTAGGCCAATAATCAATTAGAGATTAATTAATTATTAGCTAATGCATGATCACTCTAACACCCCCCCTTAAGATGAACATAGGGAGTAGCTAAAAACCCTAAAAAATGAATGCATAAAAAGAAAATAATGCATGATGGGTCCTAAGAAACAAGGTTTGATGAGGTACCCATGTACAAATAATCTAATTTGTCACAACTGGAGAAAATAAGGAGAAAACCTCATGGGAAAATCTCATCTCCAAAAGAGAAAAAGGTGAATGAAGGACTAAAAATCCTTTAAAACAATGTCGCAAAAAGAATAGGAACATGAAGAACATCACACAAGCACGACAAAGTTGTAGAAAACTCTCACATGATGACTGAGCTATAGTACTAAAATGAAGAACCTTCTCTAAAATAGATGATGATCAGGATCAAGAAGACAATAATATACATGAGTGCCCCTAACAACACTACTCGAATCAAATGGAAAACAAAGGAGAACATCTAGAACTCGAAGATACAAATGGCATAGGTACCAATAGTCTGAAGAACATTGATCAAGTGAAAATAAGTCACCTCCAAAAATAGGAATCCAAGAATATCCATATAGTAAATTCTCCATCTCACCAAAATGCATGGGTAACCATCTGCTACATCTGCCTAGTACATAGGAACAAGAATTAGATACATAGATCACTCCAAAAATGAAACGAAGGAAGCATTAGCACAATAGTAGAAACCCCCCATAGTGTAGAAAGGGAGAGGTGAGACAGGTCCATTGAAACTGTGTATCACCAAGAAGTGCATGAAGGAGAACCAAGAACATCTGAATGTGCACAAAAGAGTACCTGAAAATAAAAGGGTGTGCAAGCAAGTCACACATGCATGAGGCAAGAATTACTAGGATTTGATGTTTTCATGGAAGGAAAACTCACTTGACAAAGATGTGATGGAAAAACAAAGACACCCACAACCCACCTATTGCACTTTATAACATAGTGAGAGTACAATAGGCACAACAGAATGTGCAAAATTCCCAAAAAGTTACACCAAAATATCACATTATCTCAATGTGTTTACAAAAGATAAATAGCATGCAAATGATGTCTACAATGCTCAAATAAGACAAAATACTTGAAATACATGTAGAATAGCCTAAAACAAGTCATCCCATGCAAACAAAAAAATTTCAAGAGCTAAAACATCTAAGTAATTCACTAGAATGTGATAACACAAAAAATTGAATAAAATGTACTTGGAGAAAAATCTAAAAAATCATGAATAGCTATGAAGAGCTCAAAAAGACCTTTCCAATGCCACTGTAATCATGAAAAATGAAGAAATAGGTCAAAAGTTGTGAGCTCGAGAGTGAAAATAGCACCTCTGACTTTGACAAGCTATAGAATGCACCAACAAAAAAATTTGATGATGAGACCTATACCATTAGAAATTTCTTGAAATCAAAATTTTGACAATATCTTGTTTTCCCAATTTTAACATTGTATGCAAAAGATGGTCGATTTACGAAAATAGGTCAAAAAGGGCAAAAAACCTTGGTGGCTAGTGGGTGGTGACCTAGAAGCATCACTCACAAAGGTGGTGACCTAGCAGTGACTGGGTGGCATAAAAAAATGACATCATCTTGTTGGAAAATTGTGTAGATCATCAGAAAAAACCAATCTTGCATGAAAATCGCCCATATTGTCTGGATAGCCAAACGATACAAAAGGCTAGAAAATGATGCAGGAGGCTTGGAAATTTGCATAGAATAGTGTGCAATAGCACAGAGAGGGTACAACTATACAAATCCATATAGTTGTATGGATTTTTATGCCTCAAAAAATGTGCAACCAAAAAAATCACCTTTTTTTTGCTCAAATTTTGGCAAAAAAAAAGCGAATCTTTAGGTTTTTTATCACTCTGGACGCAATAGTGATATCTGTTTGACCCCAAAGTGCACCAAAAAAATCCAAAAATTGTAAAAAAAAAAATGAAGATACTAAATTTGTTTGTATGACCCTAATTGAGAAAAAACACAAAAATCAAGAAGGGGTTCGTTGAATCCACGCTCTGACACCATGTTAGAATTGTGAATAAAAATGAGACGTAGGATCAAACAATGAACAAAAAAACCTTCCATGCAAGAGATTTGCAAAAAACAATCTACTATATCATCAACAAGAAAATCTTACAGAATGAACCTCAAGAGTCTTGATGAGAGATCGATAGATAATACAATGAGGGTGAGTGCTTTATAGGAGCAACCCTAAATGATAAAGATATTAGATCATGACAAGTTTCAACATCCTATGTGATGAGATAAAATGATCTAATAAAGGCTCACTCTAGTTAACAAAAAAAAACACTCCTAAGTTTAGCTTAAGTGCATGAAATGAATTAGCCGAATAATCAATTAAAGATTAATTAATTATTAACTAATGCATGATTACACTAATAGAGATCTCTCTAGGATTTTGAGTATAGCCTTTGGGTCATTGTGCATATTTTTGTTATGAAATGAGATGTAATATCTAGCATGTTAATTCACATCTTTGAGGGAGACAATTTTACATATTTGTGTACTAGAATGCAAACCTTACTCAACTATAAATGATTGTGGGATACTATACAAAGGAATGTAGAACTAGCAAATATATGTGTTTAATCTATTAAACGATCAACAAAAGAGGGAGTATATAAAAAATGTAAAGAAAGACTATGAAGGCCTTTTTCTGATTCAAGGTGCATTTAATCAAGCAATTTTTTTTAGGATAAGTGGTGTTATTCGTTCTAAGCAAGCATGGAAAATATTTAATAATGCACATCAAGGTGCACAAACCACAAAATTGCAAACAAGGAAGAAAAGTTTTGAAAAATGTAAAGATGACTACTAGTGAATCTATGAATGATTTTCTAACAAAGGTAGAAGGTTTATTAAGTCAAATAAAAGTTTTAAATTATGATGTAGATGACAAGCATGTCATTGAGAAAATCTTAAGGAGATTCATTCCTAAATTTGATGGTGTGGTCTCTACAACTAATATTTCTAAGGATCTCACAAGTATGCAAATAGATGAACTAAGTTGTGTTGTGCAGTTTTCGCACACACGCCCCGCTGAAAGCAGGGACCCTCTTTCGCTTCAGTTTTTGCATCTTGCCCCTTTCATTTTGAGGTTTTGTCTTATTTAGGCATGTGCTTAAATGTTTATTTTGAACGCCTAGGTGTTTCCCCTAGGTTATTCATTGAAAATTTTAAGTTTTGGACAAATTTTGGGCTTTTGCTCGGATTCAGGATTTTCCGCTTTGGTCGAATTTTCTCGGATCCCGCTTGGATTCCGGTTGGACCCTTGTTGTTCAGGGATTTTTGGTATTCACGGATTTCCGTATGGGCCGGATTTTCCCAGATTCCGCCCTGTCATGGCTTTCCGGGTTTTCTGACTATCCTGTTGATTGTGTTGTTGGCTTCGTGCGTGCTTTGAAGGGTGTATCTAACTTGGTTTCTGGGTCTCTTGGATCATTTCATGCTAGGGTTGTTCAGTATCCCATCATTTGTCATCTCCTAGGTGAATTTTGAGCTCATTTGTATATTTGCATTTTGATGAATCTCACCTGAGAATAATTAGTAAACCCTAGTAGTGACTTAGCAGTTGAAACAACTAAATTCTGAACTTGCCTATGCGCTAATGGCAGATGAGTAGGGTTTTAGACCTAGGGCATTGCCATATCAGGTGATTTCATCTTAATACGGGCCTGAAACACAAGGAAAATCTATGAAAGGTCCATCCCTGACTAGTCCTAAGTTAAACCTTTTGAAATTCTATGTTGGTTCAGTGTCTAGATGAAATCGGGACTCTCCGCCCCTTCCAAAATTTCTTTGTTGTGACCCTTCGAAATCAGGGAGATGTCATATCGATCACCTTGTGGTTCACCGAAGAGGTCTTCCTAAGTTCATATTGGATCGCTGTGACACTATCATTTCTCACACCGATAAGGTCTTTTATGCATATCAGTCGGTGAGACAAAGAGGATTCGCCGAGACCTCACCCCGTAAGAAAATGTCTCATCAAAATGCTTTTTCATATTCGCCATCGGCAAGACAAACCCTCATCGCCAGGAGCTCATGGCGAGCTCCTTTCATCTTGCCGATTTTCCTTTCTGTCGTTGAGACCTCCCCTTTCGGCAAGACCTTTCGCCGAACATATCCTGCTCTCGTCGAGTGCCCTTCAAAGTTGGGGGGACTCTGTCTAGTCGGAGAGACCTTTCGACGAGCTCACAGCTCTTGCCGAGACCTTCGCTTTCAGCGAGACTCCTAATGGTCGCCAAGACTTCATAGTGAGGCTTTCTTTTCTTAGCGAGCCCAGATCTTTTTCGGGGAGACCACATATCGTCGGCCAAAGGTTTTACCGATAGAACTTTACATCGGCGAAACATTACGTAGTCACTGGGACCTCTAGTTGAACTCAAATCATTTCATCGAAAGCCCTCCTAAGTCCATATGTTCGTTGTGACAGTGTCTTTCTCACACTGAGGGTCTCTTGTGTTCTATCGCTAGTCGGTGAGACCAAGAAAATTCGCTGAGACTTTACCCTGACTACCCGCTGGTCACATCGAGATGTTTGTTACATCGACGTTCAACAAGACTCTGTAAGTTCGCTGAGACATCATTTAGATAAACTTTAGTCTAGCCAAAGTTATTACTTAAACTTTGATGGTCGATGAGACAAGGGGGGATTCGCTGTGACTTTACCCCGAAGAAGATCTCATCGACATGACTTTCCTTACCGCCGTTCGGCAAGACGTGCCCCACTCGGCGTGACCTCATCCCGAATGGAAGTTGTTTGGCCGAAGTAGTTTCCTTCGTTCTGGGAATCCCCATTGGTTCGAAACTTTGCCTTAATCGCGGATATCTGTCAGGTCCGGATTTCTCTGAAATCCGCCGTCTCCCTGATGTCCCAAAATTCCTCTCTGGCTAGTTCTTCGCGAAAATCCGTCCCTCATGGATTTCCCCGAAATTTGATGAAATGTAAAGGAACATGAAATAATTGGATTCGTTTATAATTTGTGATACATTTGATGATTATTTCATGACATATTTGGATTCCTTGTGTACTTATTGATTGATCATGATTAGGTTTAATGGTTAAGTAGGTGTTTCTTGGTTATTTTGTTGGAATCCGAGTGGTCTGGAATTTCCCGAAATTCCTCTCTGGCCCAGATTCTGCGGATGGTCTTGAAACCCAAAATTTGTTGTAGTCATTTCATATGAGATTTAAATAACACCTTGACTATATGAGATGCATTCTATCGGTGTTTTGATGGATCAACATGACTCTTTCCTGTGGTTTTATTATGTTTTCATGTTGAGTGCAGGCTGAATCAAGCAAAGCGGCAGCTGGGTCCTCAATGTCTGATGCAGAAAGGATTAAAATGGACATTAAGAGCAGGATCCCTGAGAGAAAAGTCACTGTAGATTAGGCAGAGGATGTTGAAGAAGACTTATAAACAAAGAAGGCAGATTGATGACACCCTAAGCGGTGTATATAATGGCTCCATTGCCTTCTTTGAGATTATGACGGGAAGAAGGAAGATCGCGCCCAAGTACTTGAGCCTGGGGCAATTGAGGAACTGGTGGCAGGATGTTTACGCACCACTTGATGATGGGTCTGTTTCTAAGCACCAGTTGGATGATGCAGCTACCTACCTTGTAGTTATTGATAAGTACCTAACGTATAAGGTAGATTGGGATAAGTCGGTCAAACGGTCAAGAGAGGAGATTGCGTCCATTGAGAATTGACTTTGGGTTTTGCCTTCGCCACCTATGGCTGACTTGGATAGGGCGTTCTTGAAAGTACATGAAGAGCCAGATTAGAACGGAGATAATAGGGAAGGGAGCTAATGATAGGTTGCAGCGCGATTTGTGCTTCCCTATTATCTTCCCACGCTTTGGTCCGAACTACATTGTGGATTCCAGGCTGACTTGGATGGAACGTGCATTTAATGCTTATTTGACCGATCGTGGTTTTCTCTTGGCCGAGTGGTTGTGCCTTTAATGCTACGAAACTCTTGCTTGACTGGTGGGTTTTCTGGGAGAATTCTATATATTGGGCATTTCGCCTCATTTGTAATGGGCTAGATAGTTAGAATTTGTAATTAGAATATAGAGATTGATATAGAGCAGAGATAGTTAGAAGTAGAGAAAGTTAGAAAGTAGGTATTCTCAAGCAAATATTGTAACAGAAAGCTAGAATTGTTGTTACAGTGAACAATTTGAATACAAGAAATGACATTGTGATTTGGTGCCATACTTGTTTTCTTTTGTTTTGCATGGTTCTTGTTATTCTATCTTTAAAATTGCTTTGAGAAGGTTAATGTTTAGATTATATTTGGGTTCAATAATGTTTGTGATTTAATACTTGAATGTTGCAGCAATCCTTCAGTCCATACTTTTCGCAACCAACTGACTGTTAGTTGCTTTGCAAAGTTAGCCTGGACTTCATATTCTGTGTGCCTAGTTCGATTGTGAGGATTTGTTCATTTCAACCGCAATAGGGTTGTTGAATGAATGCTCATGATTTGAAAATATTAACACCTCAGAAGATTGCACTATTTTCTATGAGATTGCAGATTTATCTTGGTCAAGCAGAGATTAGTTTTGAGGGATTGGTCCATTTCAAGTATTGGTTACTTTCATTGTTAATCTTAGGTTTAGTATTAAGTTTAGGAATCTCTTCGAAACCCTTATCCTTTTCCATTTTCTTTGATTATTGGGTTAGATTCAAGATTAAAATATCATCAAATTGTTAGATATGATAAAATCGATTCAGTATTTTGCTTGTAGTAAGGTCCCATTGTGATTACCAGCATCTTCACATTTGTCACTGAGTTGTTTATGCAGTGTCAAGAAATGACACTAGAGACCTTGGGGTTATCTCTTGAGGCTTGTTGATAGAGATTTACCTTTCAAGAGAGACAGGATTTCATATTCTGTCTGAGTTGTTGTTGTGCAGAAAACACCATCAACAAGTTGGAATTTTGTTAATTGTTGAAGAAAAAATGAAAAGTAATGAAGGCTTAGAGCAAATATTTTCCTCTAAAGAAAATATAAGAGGAAAAAGAAACACATTCCTCAAGAATAATAAAAAATGTGATTATAGCCATAAAAATGAATACAAAGGAAAATCTAGCAAGTTTAGAGGAAGAGCTAATAATTTCAAAGGAAGAAGTAGCAACTTCAAAGGAATAGGAAGAGGTAGAAATAGTGGGGGAGACAATAATAAAAGGATTGTCCAATGCTTTCATTGCAATAAGTTTGAACACTATGCATTGGAATGTTAGATTAATGCTCACCGTATTGTTGAAGATAAACAAAATTTGTTCATTTCTTGTTTTAGTACAAATGTTTGTTAAAATAATGTATGATATATTGATTTTGGATGATCTTCACATATGACATCTAATGAGAATTTATTTGTCAATTTGGATTGAAAGCATCAAGGTACATTGGTATTAGTAGATGATCAATCTCGTGGAAGTAAAGGTGAGGGTACTATTGTTGTTACAACATAATATAGAGAAGTAAAACATATCAATAAAACACTATTGGTTTTAACACTCAAAAATAATTTGTTATCCATTGGAAAAATGTTAGACAAAAATCATCAAGTGACTTTTGATGAGAATGAGTGCATAATAAGAGACAAGTTAAAAAGGAATGCAATTGTTGCAAGAGCAAAGATGGCAGGTGATAGAACGTTTCCTCTACATTTCACTCATGGAAACCAAGCATTAAGGTCTAGTGAAATGAACGAAAGTAAAGTTTGGCACCAAAGATATGGTCACCTCAATTTTAGTGGGTTAATTTTACTCAAGAGTTAAAAATGGTTGAAGATCTACATTTTATTGAAAATACAAAAGAGGTGTGTGAAGAACGTATTATTGGCAAACAACATAGGGTTAGCTTTCTAATTGGTAAATCTAGTACAGCTAAGCAACATATTGAGCTAATCCATACGAATTTGTATGGTCCTATGGAAATACCTTATTTGAATAAATCTAAGTATTTTTTTTAACATTGATGATTACTCAAGAAAAACGGGTATATTGTTTAGTGGCAAAATTACAAGTGTTTGACAACTTTGTAGAATTCAAAAGGTGAGTTGAAAAACAAAGTGGTAAGTACATCAAAGTGATAAGATCAAATAATGAAGGCGAGTATAAATCAGTTTCTAGATTTTTACAAAAACCATGGAATCAAGAGAGTTCACTACTTTTTACACTCCACAACAAAATGGAGTTGTTGAAAAGAAAAATAGGGCAATAGTTGAAATGGCAAGGAGTATGATGAAAGAGAAAAATTTGGATAAAAGTTACTAGGTGGAGGTAGTATGCACAACATTGTATCTTCTAAATAGAAGTCCTACAAGAGTAGTTAAAGGAATGACTCCTAAATAAGCATAGTTTGAGGTTAAGCCAAGTATTGATCATTTGAGGGTATTCAGGTGTGTTGCTTATGCACACATCAAAAGAAAAAAAAAACTCTAAGTTAGATGATAAAGGCCTAAAATGCATTTTTATTGGTTATGGATCTGAAAATAAAATATACAAGTTGTATGATTCAATAGAAAAAAACTTGTGATAAGTAGAGATGTGGTGTTTAATGAAGCAACAAAATATACCAAAGAAAAAGAAACAAAGGGAAAAGAGAGTGATTGATGAAGTTGAAGAGGAGGCGAAAGAAGACAATGAATCTAAATCATCTAGTGCAAGAACAAGAAAATATCAATAATATCAAAGGAGGACAGAAAATAATCATCCATCAACTCTTATGTTGGATTCAAATTTTGAGAAAATGGCAACAAGGTCACAAGCAAAAGTGAATTATGCATTGATGACTCAAATCATGGAAAATAATGAGCCACAAACCTTTGAACAAGCTCAAAAATAAGAAGAGTGGATTGAAGCAATGAATAGTTAAATACAAGCAATTGAAAGGAATGACAAATGGAATTTAGTTTAGCTACCTCCTCGCAAGGAGATTATTGGTACAAGGTGGGCATACAAAACTAACTATAAATTTGATCAAACTATTGATAAATGTAAGGTTAGATTGGTTGCCCAAGGGTATACTCATGAAGAAGGCATTGATTATTTATTGAAACATTTTCACTTGTAGCACGAATGGATACTTTAAAATTGGTCATGGCTTTGGTAGCTTAACAAAGTGGATAAGTTATCAAATGGATGTAAAGAGTGCCTTTTTGAATGGATATATTGATGAGGAATTGTATGTTTTACAACCTAGAGGTTTTGAAATACCTTCTAAAGAACATTGTGTTTAAAAATTAAAGTAGGCCTTGTATGGTCTTAAGCAGGCACCAAGAGCATGGTATTCAAAGATAGACTCATACCTACAATAGAAAGGTTTCTTAAGAAGCCAGTCAAATCCAAATCTTTATATTAGGAGCTCAGCTAAGGATATTTTTATCTTAGTTCTCTATGTTGATGATCTTATCTACATTGGCAACATTTCAACTTTATTTGCAGAGTTTAGAGTTTGATGATTGCTAAATTTGAAATGACAAATTAGAGTACCGATGATTGCTAAATTTGAAATGACAAATTTAGGACATATGCATTATTTTCTTGGTATAGAAGTATGACAAAACAAAGATGTAATATTCATGTCTTAGAAAAAAATATGCTCCAAATATTTTACAAAAAAATTAAATAAATAGTTGCTACCTATTGCAACACCCATTGAAGTTGGACTTAAGTTGTCTAGCTTAGATGTGTCAGATCTAATGGACCTCACTCTATACACAGGTGATTGAAAGTTTGATCTACTTAACTACTACTCGACCAAATATCACATATGAAGTGAGTTTGGTATCTAGGTTCATGTCAAAACCTAAGTAAACACATTAGAGTGCAACGATTAGGATTCTTAGATATGTCAAAGGGAGATTGAGTTATGGTCTCAAATTTCAGCATTCAAAAGATAGTAGGTTGGTTGGATATAGAGATTCAGATTGAGCAAGTTCCACAAATGACCGAAAGTCTACCTTTGGTTAAATTTGTAGTCTTGGTTCTATAGTATTATGTTGGAAGTCCAAGAAACAACCAATTGTATCACTTTCTATAGCAAAGGAAAATTACAAAGTTGCAACATCAACAACTTGCTATACTATGTGATTGAGAAGACTATTGGAGGATTAACACCAAATACAAAATGGACTTTTATGGTGTTGTATTGTGACAACAAGAGTATTATACAAATGACAAAAAACCTAACATTTCATAATAGGACCAAACATATTGAGATTCAACACCACTATACCAAAGAATCGATTCAATAGTGATTGATTGAGATTGTATATTGTAGTGCAAACGATCTGATAGCAAATATCTTCACAAAGTCTGTAGCTCGTGAAAAGTTCCAAACGCTCGGAGATCTACTTCGTGTTCTTCCCACTGATCATTATGGGGGAGAATGACAACAATGATGCACATTTGGACAATCTTTCTTGACTTTGTTGTTTGTTATAAATAATGTAGTTGGTTGTTATAAATATTATAGTTGGATAATTGATGAATAAGGTTGTGTGCCATAATGTCACCTATATCTTGAAACTCTATTAAATAGATGCCCTGCCTCTTATTCTATCAAGACAAGGTGGGGATTTTGCATATTTGTTTGTTCCTATAATCAATTTTTCAGCGTTGTTTTCTTATTTGCCTTCAAAATATACTATGCTTGATTCATAGCATAGACAATGATAACGGTCGTGTCTTTGGCATCACTAGGAACATAAGACTACTCTCTTCTTAGTTGACAATATCATTTTATATCTATGTGAATATGTAGGTAGTTCTTTTTGTTCATATGCTCATGTTCTTGCATCCTCAACTTATGTGCTCTATGCTTGCAAATTAGCATTCCATGCGTACGGATATTGATAGATAAGCCTTGACTTCATATTAATCTCACAAATATTTCATTTAGATGAACGGTAAACAAATAGGATTGTCATTTTCAGTGAGGCAACTAAGACACAAACCAACTTATTAACAGTAGTAGCCATCAATTTTCAAGTTCACTGTTAAGAAATAAGAACAGAGCCCTCCTCTTTTGTATCTAATACATACGTAAGAAGTTGATAGCAATTTGTAAGAGACTGGGGACTGTGCTCTTTGCAAATATGTTTCAGCATTATAACTAGAATAGGCCCTCATAGTGTTATCCATACACTTTCCAATCCATGTCTAAATATCATTTACAACTAAACTTTTAGGTTTGATAAATGAATTCATCAAAGTATTTTTATTTTCATGTATAGCGGGGAGTTGTTATTAGTCTATAAGTTATTGCCATCTCGCATTGACATAGAGATTGGGTGAGCAGATATGATTGGTTTTGAAGGCTCATGCATGGGCACAAAGGCACAAACGAAGTCGCATCAGAATACAGTTTATGTTTCAAGGCTTTCAAGGTATCAAAAGAACTAGTCAATTACAGATGTTAGTAATGAATTGCAAAAGTTCATCTATCCATCCTTGTTTTGTTGTGTCTTGTGGAAAAGTGTTGAGACATGTATCAATCAACGTACTTGACTTTTTAGACTCTTGGTAGTGAGATATGTATATTAGGATATTTTTTTTTATCTTCTGCCAATCGTGCAAAAATGTTAAAATAAGATGTGTTCTATGCATGTTCTTCCAAGTTCTTCCGAAATAACATTATTTTCTCTGACTAGTTTTGGAAACATAAGTTGAACAACGCTAATGGTGGAGCTTACGAAATTTCATGATTTTTGTGTTATTTAGTGTTCGGGAAAATTTTGAAATTCTTCAATTGTATTGAATTAGGGTTGTTAGGTTTGCAACCTAAGGCTTTCTAAAACCCTATTAGGCTAAAACCCTAGTATCCTTTTGTTTTGTTGTTGACATACTTCACTTTTTGCCCGGTCTTTAAGTTACAACATGAGGGTATCAGTGTTGTGTGTTCCTGCGCCCCCCATTTGCTAGGAAGTGCCCTGTATAATGTTATCAAGCATAATTATTTACTTTCCTAAAGTATCATGTTCTTTGGGCGCCTTGAAAACGTGTCAACATTTCTGTAACATGCCTAATGTTTAACCCGAAGAATTTACCTATGTTTTAACCCACATGTGAATAATATATGCTTGCAAAGTATAGCAATAAAAATTTTCTTTTCAATTTCAATAATAAGATGCACATTTGAAATAATCTCATTTCAAACTTCCATTGCATTTACAAAAGAAACATTACAAAATCCTAAGTAACGCTTTCATATTCCATAATTCCATTTCAGTGATAACATTTTCCCATTTACAATTTCTCAATAAGAATAGAGATACATGTATACATACATAGCTTCCAAGAGCTTAATGAAAACAAAGATACAATGGTCCAGATGTCCTTTCCTGATCATACATCCTAGATGTCATACATCCTAGATGTCCCCAACATTGGTGCATACATTCTAGATGTCCCCATTACTAGTGCATACATTCTAGTTGTCCCCAATACTGGTGCTTACATTCTCAAATCTTGGCCACCAACTGTATGAGGGAGAGCACCACTCAAGTGATTTTTCGCCAACCATAGATTTACTGTGGTCCCCCACACATCTACCTAACTGGTAAGATGGTCCTACCCTTTGACAAAGGGATTGGTTTGATAACCTCATAATACTAGCCTTCTTGAGCATGGTGTTGTGTCCTACATATCTAGAGCTACCATACATTGGCTACAACCTACATGTATGGTGTTCACTGCTTAGTATGCAAACTTGGATCACAGTGAACTGACAGTGTAAATAGTAGCTACTTACACTACTTTGGCCAAAGAATTCAACACCCAGTACTTCGAGTGCAAGTCGTGTGTTCACCCACCCTTGGCTCGATTTGGTAAATGACCACACATACTCTTCATTCAAAACATAGTTCCAACCTAAAAGGTGATGACATAACAATTTGACTAACTAGGTTACTCCCTTTCCCATGGATTATTCTAACCCCAAAATAACCAAGTTAACCATACGTGCATGCACATACTGAGTGACCAACTAGGTTACTCCCTTTCCCATGGATTATCCTAACCCTAGTAACAACCTACTTAACCATACGGTAATCATAATGTCACAACATTAAATGACTCCATTTCAAAAGTATAGTCTCAACAATGTCTCCATTCAAGAGTATAATCTCAACAATAAACAACTTCATTCAAAGGTATAATCTCAACAATAAACAACTTCATTCAAAAGTATAATCTACAATCAAGTGATCATAAACAAATCTTAAAACCTCGACATTCAACATGACTCAAATATTCAAATGTTTACAATGTTTAGTACATTTGTATATAATCTGGAGGACAATAGCCTGAGAGGATTTTGTGTTTCTGCACCTACTTAACCATATGGTAATCATAATGTCACAACATTAAATGACTCCATTTCAAAAGTATAGTCTCAACAATGTCTCCATTCAAGAGTATAATCTCAACAATAAACAACTTCATTCAAAAGTATAATCTCAACAATAAACAATTTCATTCAAGAGTATAATCTACAATCAAGTGATCATAAACAAATCTTAAAACCTCGACATTCAACATGACTCAAATATTCAAATGTTTACAATGTTTAGTACATTTGTATATAATCTGGAGGACAATAGCCTGAGAGGATTTTGTGTTTCTGCACCTACAAGTCCTCTTCTCAATACGGCTTTGGGTTGTTGGAATGCGAGTCCTCTTCTAGAATTCCTTAAAAAGGAATAGACTCTAAGTCAAAAATAAGAAAATGGCATAACCAAAAAATACGTTTTTCAATCCTTTTGATGAATATTGATATAGCAATCAAGTATACACCCTAACCCTAGGGAAAAGACTTTTCTCCTACCTTCAAGGTGATATGAATAATCAAACAAGTATGGATCATCGACATGGTTTGCATAACTCGCAACCTATCAATGATGACATGTCTATCATGCTATCATTCTTGTTGTATTACTAACCTCATCATCCACAAAGGTTTACCCAACATCATAAACTAACAAATTCAAGATAGCACTTCAATGTAATATTAATTCTCATACTTCACAACCTATGAAGTATGTATAATCTATGACAATTTAGGTATTTAAGCTAATATACTAAGATTATCTTATACATCCACGCAATTTCAACATTTGGAATAGATATGTATATATATAGTCTCAACCAATAAGATCTCATAATAAATCACCCAAAGATCATGCAAGCTCCTTAAAATAAGAATGATCAAAAGATCAAACAAGCAAGTTCAACAAAACAAATAATTCATCTTTCCACAAGCACTTGCATTCAAATATGATTCAACATATAAAGATTAGACAAATAGAAATTAGCATGCCTAGAATTATAGCTCCAAATCAAAATGTTGCTTCCCAAGCTCAACTTCCACAATCACGCTTGTTGCTCCTTCTAAGCTCAACCTATCTCCAAACTCTAGCCTCTCACAAAAACTCTCAACAATTGCAAATCCACAAAACAACTCTCTTTCTCACAAAAGCTCTCAAAAACACACTTGCATTGAAAACTACTACAAAATAGCGAATGAAGAAATCAGAATGAATGAGTGTAACAAAAGGTAGAGAAGTTGCCTCTATTTATACTTAAACCTGAGCAACTCGATTCTATAAACAAGCTACTAAATCTGTCACCTTTTCTCTCCTTTCTACCACCACTTCAACAACAAACTAACAATGCATTGACAACCATTTAGAATGAAATGTGTCTGCTTTAAACTCATAATATGCAACACATAAATAGTCCAAATGTTTGCAGCCTCTTAAAATGGATGAGTCGCCCCTATTCAAGGGACAACAATGACCCTTTTACTGAGTCAAAGCATAGCAATGTATATCTACAGGTTTCCTAATTGTTATGCAAGTGGACTACCTTCATGAGCTTCAACCAACTCTATTTGACAAAGTCTCTATGCCTATTTAAGTTGTACATTGGTCTTTTAGACTTCTATTTGTTTTGTTCCACCAATTATGGCGTTGCACTTTCCACATCATCTTTGGTGTGCATTTATTCTAATATTATCAGCAACTTTAAAGGAAATGTATGCCTTTACATTAGCGCAGTTTTAGTGCCTTTACTCTCCTTTTATTATTACTCACTTTGCATATCATGAAATCTACTTTATTATCAACTATGCACTATACTCATGCACTGTATATTAGAACAGTATTAATCCTCTTCATCCTCTACATATGCGCTATATATTGGAACAGTATTAATCATCTATTTTATTATCATTCAATTGGTTGCATACATATCACATATTGGCATATGGGTGCATGTAGACATTTTCTGTCTACACATGCTCACACATTGATATGATCATATGTATGTGTTGTCGCACACATATTCAATTGGTTGCATACATATCACATATTGACGTATGGTTGCATGTAGACATTTTTTGTCTACATATGCTCACACATTGATATGATCATATGTATGTGTTGTCGCACATATACATACATATGTACTTTATACATAGACGCACTTATATACATATACATACTTATATACTTACGTAAATCCAATACACATTATGCAAGTAACTCATTAGAGGTATTCGACACTATGACTCATATCAAAGAAACAACAAAAGAAATCAAAGACATTAACTCAAACATTTCAATCATCCCCAAAAACTAAGACCAAGGGTTTACTTACCAATTCCCAAACTGACTTCACTCAACTTGGCCAAACTAGGATGTGAGAGTGTGATAGCTCAAATAGACATATTAGGATTACCAAACAAAGCTCCTCTTCTGAGTGATACTCCCCCTCTCTTACCTGAAGACTCGATTCCTTCTTGCATCAAAATGGTAGTTAGTTGAACACATGAAATCCATTTGCATCATCAAGGCATTAAAGTATCCACATTGCATTATGCATTCACTCATCACATTTCCATAATCATGTATTAAACATTTAGCAATCCCACAATGAACTGTAGCATATCAAAGTCATCATTTAATATCATATTTACTCATAAAGGTAAAAGTAATCTGGTAACTAAGAAACAGGGTGTAACAGTTTCACACTATCTCTATGATTCGCAGAGGCTTTAGTTTTGTCATTTTCAACCTCGCAAAACCCCGATAACACAATGGATGTCCAAATATTTCAATAGGCTAATGTTTTTTTCTAAAGTTTTATTTTCATTATGTCGAGCCTTATTGTCTAGTCTGTGGTAGGTCCCCTTCTTCCCTAGTCACTTTAAGTTGTTGAATTAAGCACGTGCATTTCGCAAAGGCTCTTCTTTTCGCGGAGTTCTCACATTTTGACACATTCCTCCCCACGAAATGGAAAAATCTCAACACATTTTATACTGTGTTAATTCCTATCGTGGATGCTCAAGCCTACGTGGAGCCGTGGTAGGACCAATCTTTGGTTGTTGTGAAGTTGCTAGATGGTTACAAGTGTCAACATAGAACTCTTCCTTCGTAGAGGCCTTACTTTTGTCTTATTATACCTTCGCAAGTCCACGAAATGGTGACACTTGTCCGCAAGATGACAAAAGGAGGTTGTCACTTCACAAAGGAAAATTCAAATCTGCGCGATGACCCTTGATCCACATTCAAAACTGGCCAACATCTCCTACTAGTCGCGCGTTCGAGCATGCAAAGGAGTAATGGCAGATGGGATCAATATCTGCCAAATTCAAGACAACCAAGATAAATTACTGATTCAATTTCATTTCATTCACAAATGCTAAGGTGATCAAATAGAGTGCTACAAAATTCTAGGGCAAACAAGGGTTTTTTGCTATGAAATTAGGGTTTTTGTCATTGAGTTGAGCAAGTAATTCAAACTTCAGACTTTAAATTTGAAGGATTTTTTGGATAAAGGGTGGTTTTGATTAGTTTGAAGGAAACGAAAAGTGAGTTACAGTGGGTATATACTGTCAAATTTTTGGTAGAATTCTGGTTTGTAGAAGAATTTGTTAAAACCCTAGATTTTAAACCCTACATTTAAAATGGTTGGAACATCTATTGGCAAGAGAAGGCCTCTAGACGAGGAAATCGTTGCATTGCTCCCAGGTTCAAGAAAGAGGTCAAAGGTTGGTCCAAGGTTGGGGGGTTTGACAAACAAGCTCCTTGATAAAAACAATGGGTGAAGAGACCCCATTATTACGGAACAGGGGTATTCACTGTTAAAACATGCATACAAGAAGGCTTACTTAGAATGTCCAATTTGCAATATTTGGAATTTGGGCTTGGGAAAATTAGTGGTGCCCAACATATTTGTAAATATGGAGTTGATCAGATAGTTGGCTATGGCATACAACCTTGACACTAGGTGTTCATGGCGGGTGGTCAAAGTTTGTTGCCACTATATAGAAATTAGATTTGCACAATCTTCCAATTGGACCCCAATGTACAACTTCCAATTGACTTAGGTGCATTGAGCAGAGAGCATGAAAGAAATAGGGACAACTACAAAGTGAGGTGGCTCCCATGCTTTAGGCCAAGAGGGTCGAGAAGAGATTTGCAAAGATTCAGTAAGGGTGATCTAGAGACCTTTGCCTATGATATTTTTGAGTCTTACTTCCAAAAGACATTTTTCCTTGTTGGGGTCCTAGGGATGGACAGTAAAATTCACATCCCTGCGAGTTTAATGGTTTTAGTAGTAGATATTCAGAGCAGGGATGTAAACATGCCCTGTAACTTTGCAGGGTATGTTGCAGATCAATTGCACAAGTCCCTTTGTGCAATTAAGAGAGATTTGTTTGGTGCCATGCACTTTAGGTAGTATTCTCTTCTACTGCATTTGATTTTGTATGCTAGAGTGCAAGTATGGCCTCCACAACTTTAGGTTAGGCCTACATTTGAGACAAGGACTGCAAGCAGTCCAACTACTCTACATTTGAAGAATTCTTTGTGAAGCCTTTGAGGAAAGGGCTAAGCTTCCCCACGGATTGGGGATTGTCTGAGGAAGTGAAGAGATTTTTGAGGCCAAAGGACCTCACCCTTGAAAAGAAGATTGATCACAATTGGGGTGAGTGGTTTTTCTATCTGGATGCCATTGTTATCAGGATGCATGGGACTTCAGTAGCACCCCATGTGCTACCTAAGGATGTCCTTTACAGGATTTCCTTTTTGGAAGTGATGTGAGAATTAAATGTTATCAGAAATAATAAAAAACATGCCCTCCTCCCTAGCTCAATTGCATTTTTTGATTTTGTTTCCTTATCAAGGGAAGGCATGGAAAGTTAGTTAAAGAGAAGTTGCTCCCATATAAAATGAAGGTTGATAAGGAAAGGAGTTTTGATCCAAAGGGCTTCATCAACCAGGAGAGAGGAATTTACAAGTCGTCTACCTATCTCCATCAGCCAGACAATATTGAGGACTTGATCAAGAATTGCTCTTCAGAGATTCAGGCTTCCAAAAGGAGATAATTGTGGGTCAAAATCCAGATTGCAAAAAACAAGAGGAAGAAGGTTGACCCATCTTTCCACAGGTCATTTATACATATAAGGGATCCCATAGTCAGAATGATGACTATGTTGGATAATGCCAACCAATTGTTGGCTAATGTTCCTCAAGTGCCTCCAAGCACACTAGGTGCTTCTTCTTCTAGAGCAGAGGTGCCAGCAAGTCAACAGCCAATCACTCCATTACAGATAGTTGCTCCAATGGCTAGACCTCTAGTGGATTATCCACTTGATCGAGAGGATATGAATGGGGATGCCCTCGTGGTACAACAAATGCTCCCCCCTCCTAGGATGTTAATTGAAAGGCCCACTGATGATAGGTTAGTCATCAATTTTGAAACTAATGGGCGGGTGGTTGATGATGTCAGGGCTAAGGCCTGTGAAGAATTCTCCACCTGAGAGTTTAAGGACTTTGTCCTTAAAAATAAAGGAGAAGAGTTAAGATTAACTCTTACAGCAAGTAGCTTCTCTGATAAAGAGAAGAAAGAGACCATTGACAAATTTTGGCAAAAGGTCGAGGAGATGTATACCATGACTCCTGAAAGGGGAAGAGAACTGGTGAGGAAGGTAGGATGGTTGTTGTTGCCTCGTTGGGACATCTCCTCAGCCATTGCATTTGATGCCATTAGAAGGCATGAGGGTGGGGATCCAATTTTGGGATCAAAAGAGCAAACAGAGGACCTATACTTTGGTTCTAGATTCCACCCTAGGCATGAGACTCTAGGTATTTAGTCAATTTTCCCTGAGACCAATATGCCCCAAGTAATAAGCAACCCCAATGAGTTTACATGCCATCCCATTGTTAGGAGGGTTAGTGATACAAGTGCAACTCAAGCAGCCTCCTTAACAGTTAATGTAGCCCTTTTAGCAAAGGCAACTGTTAAGAAGTTACAGGTAGATCTTGATAAGGAAAATTCCTTAAACCAAAGACTTGAGCAAAGGCTCAACACAATACAAGGGCTATTGCCCCCTCCACAACAGGTAAGTGAGGCACAAGCCTCATATGACAAGAATTAAATGAAGGTTGAAATAAAGGAATTGAGAGAGAAGCTAAAGCAAAGCAATGCAAAGGCTAGGACAACAAAAGAGGCATTAGTAAAGAAGGTCTTTGACTTAGTGGATAACATTTTGGGGTACAAGTTATCCAAGATCCTCTCCCAATTAAATAAAGTTTGGGATAGTTATAAAGTTTTGAAAGATGCATTTTCTGGCCACAATCAAATGTGGATGAGGTTTGATGGTAGCATGGTGTCTTACATTTTGATCAGGTTAGGTTTATTGGATGACATAACTAGTCATCATATAAGATATAGAGATATGATAAAGAGGGAGCTCAACACTTTTGAGGGCTTTGAGGAGTTTTATATGCCTCCAATTTTGACTGGTGATGGGGAGGTTATGGCATATGTGGAATGGAAATCAAAATTTGCCAACCTTCTCACTCCCATGTATAGTAGGATCAATAGAGAAGGGGAAGTGGATGTTGATCAGTTGAATGCCAATATAGATGCACTAGCCAAACTGAAATACAGTTTGTTAGGTTTCCCTAACCTAGTGCAAATTTTGATTGGTGAGGACTACAAAGCACATCTGGAAAGGGTTAGCAACTTTTTGCCACCAAGGACTGACACCTCAATAGGTCAAATAGAGCCCATGGAGGAATAGGATAGTGCAACTTGAGTTGCGTTTGAATTGGTCTCCAACAACTAGGTATAACTATTGCATGGACATGTCAGATGGAGAATGTCAGAGGTGTCCTATCTGCTACAAAAGGCAATTTTGAGATCTTCTGCCATACGTTGACTTTAATGTTACAAATGATCTCCAACTACTTTTGGGTGGCTATCAACTTTTTGAGCAAATTTTTGTCCTTGTAAATATTGCCACTGCCTGGATTTTTGTCTTCTAGTGACTAGGTGATTGAATGAGGCCTTTTGCTTGTTGCTTCCCTTATGTTTATAAAAGGGAATTTTGGGCCTCATTCAAAGGGTTCTACTTCTTAGAGTTTGTAAATCTTTGTATAGGTTTTAGGTTGAATAGGTAATTCCTCTTAAACTAAGAGAGGAAATGTTGTAATTTTGATCTATAATAACAACATATGACCTAAATACTCATTGTATTGCCCTACATTAATATCAAATTGTCATTCTCTCCACTATTGTACACACTACTTTTGAATCAATATAATCAAGGATTATCTGCTGGTTCTCATTTCACTTTTTGTGTTATGGATGTATGAATTGTTTGCTTCTATTGAAGGAATGGAGTAAATTTGCTTTCAGTTCATTTATCTGTGGTTGTGTTGTTATAATATGGATATGGATCTTCAAGTAGTTTGATAATATTGTTCATTTGTTGGTTTCTTACTTTAAGGCAATAAGGTTATTAGAAGCCAAAGATTGGTTTGTTGTAGGAGTTTACTTCATTTTAGACTTTGTGTGGATAAGGCACTGGTCAACCTAACTCTCAAAGTTTAAGTCTGAGACAGAATCAAATATAAAATCTAAAACAATCTTTACTTTATTGTATTTTTCATTGTGTTATGATTAAGTCCACACTACAAGTCATAATAAGATTATACAGGGGATTTTGAAGATGATTTAGCCCACCAAATACACCTCTTGCAAATTAGTGTGAAAATCTGTTAGCAAAAGCATCATTCCAAGTCATCATTGTTACATGATGTTATAGGGAAATCCACCTTGGTTTTGTAGAGCCTAAAGTGCAGAGGAGGACTTGTAAAATTTGTCTCATGTTCGCCGGCCACTGACTTCAGTTTCTGAGCACAAAACTAGCTAATTTTTAGGAAAGCCCAGACAATCAGTTGGAAACACCAACAGCTAATCAGGATACTCATATCTTGTTAAATATTGTTGTATTATAGTATATTTATAACCAAGGGATAATCATAATTCATAACTGAGAAGCAAAATCGATGTATCTGACAAGATTGTAGATGTCAACACATTCAACCATCTATGAACATGCTAGAACGACCCAAACTTGTTATTGAAAATAATTTAGTATAAACATAAGTTGCACTGCAGAAATATTTCACTGAGATGCACAAGGCACCATCCCAGGAAGTGTGAAAGGATCAACTGGGCTTAAAATTTAACCATATCAAAGCAGAGATTGTGTATTGTACAACATTGAGAAAAGCACGGTCCTCCTCCAAAATCTTGGTATAGCCGATGGCCATCACAACTTGACAATGTGGCTCTCTAAAACTGATGAAATGAGATCTTCTCTTGACTGTGACCGACGACTCTGCAGCCGTGTTTGACTTCTATGGGGAGTCCAGATGGTTCCAGAATCATTTTGGACCTGCCCCAAATTACAGTTTGAGAAATTTACTCCAATGGATGTAGGTGACTGATGCATTCCAGAATCAACATGCTGGACGCTTCCACCTGCAAGGGTCTGTCCGAGTCCAAACGGCTGCTGACATGAAGTTGAAGGACTATGAGGTATCTTTATTCTTCCATCAGCTGAGGGTGATAAAGATAAGAACGATGGTCACAAAAGAAAACAGAATGTGTTAAAATCAGACAACAGAATGCTTTGAAAAATTAATGCCATACGCATTTGACTACATTAAAACTTCCCAGACAGCATCAAAAATAACATATGCAATACCATTGTTAATAAATATGGCACATAAACAATATCATCATGGTTTAGTAATCTCCTCCAACATACTGACCATGACTAGTAGCACAGCATAGGTGAATTTGACATTTTCCTTTACTTTATCCTGTTTTGAATATTTACAGATAGGGTGTCCAACAAAACTAATGTTTTTCACATACACCGGGAATAAAAGTCAATTACAATCATCAATCATGACCATACAATAATCTGCAATGATTTGCAACAATTAAGTAATTATGATCTATTTCACAGACATGACAAAATGCTATAGGATAAATATATCAAAACAAAAAATCTTGTCCAAAAATAATGTTAGAATAAGAACCCAGATTGGTTACCAAAAAAAAATTTCTCTCTCGCTAACTGAGCTTTAAGCACTAAGCATGCTATCGTTAGAAGGAAGGAGCTTCTCCAGTAGAATGCTTTCTGGGAACAACATTACAATACAAAAAATGGGAAAAAGGGGGCAAAATAGGGAAAATTAAAAAATGGCAATGGGGCCCCCAAAAAAATATGCAATTCCCTAGCATTAAAGTTCAAAATTATCTTGCCGATAGGGCGTGGTTCGGTGGTCAAGTCGCTTGGTTGTAGTGACAGCCACTAGGGTCCAAACCCTCGCTGGGCCAAAGTGCTCGCAGGCCTTGTGCCTTCGCTGGGCCAATGTGCTCATGGGTTGGGTAGTTTCTTCTGGTTTCTTGTACCTGGTTCATAGCTCCGGTCAAAAGCGTTTACCCCTAATAATATGGGTGCATTGCACCTTTTTTTTAAAAAAAAGTTCAAAATTATCTTCAGCCATTACTTCAGTAATGGCATCTTCCACATTAAATCTTGGAATGATATCAAATTTTCCTAGCAACTGGATAAAAAAGAAATGCATCCCCTTGATTGAAGACAATGTCATTTAGGATAAACCACCACAATGGAAGGAAACTTTTGAATTTGAATTAAACGAGATGGAGGATTGGCAGGGTTAGCAGAAGTGCTAAGACTTTGTTTTGAATCATTCAAGTTTGATGACTGCCTGCTCTTCTCTACATTAGAATCATATAGAACACCAGAGAATATAGAACAAGAAGAGGGAGCAATGCTTCATTCATTAATGTTCAAGTCTACATTACATTTGGTGTGTTCTTCATCAATTGATTTAATACCCTCATTTAACGATCAAACACAACGCAATGTAAATACATCTCTAAACATGAAAATCTTGTCTGGTCTCGGTGATTTTCCCAAAAAAACAATGCTGCAGTTCAGGTTCAGGGTTCAACAAAATTTTCCCCGAATTCAACCATACTATATATATAGAACCATAATTTGCACACAAACAATTCTATATATATAACCATAATTTGCACAAAAATAATTCTATATATAACCATAATTTGCACAAAAATATTACAGCATTGAGAACACAGCCGTTTCTTGATCTTTTTTTAAACATTTTTTTAGATTTGTGTGGGTTTGCCCTGGATACACAAGGGCGATGGGACATACTTCCGACCTGTGCATTCTGCATTCAGATTGGGTATGTCTGATTCTGGACGCACCCAGCCTGGGATACAAACCAATACCCAAGCTGAATGCACAGGCCTGGGCATGCGCCCTGTGCATACCAAGGCACAGGGTGGACCCAGACTGGCTTACCTCATGTACAGCCAGGGATATGGAAGAACCAGGAACATAGAAGATATCAGCTGTTTGTTTCTTAGTTACATTAATGAGACTGTCTCCACTGTCAATGTGTTGTTGAATATGACAAAAATATACCATAACTATGTTACTGATTCATCAGAACAAAAGCCCAGATCATGGTCTGATTTGGACCAGTTACAGGTACTGAAATGGTGCACCTGCAGGGCCATCTAGGGTCCTGTCAAAAAGGCCTGGATTCAGCCAGAACAATCCCAGACAAAACCGCAGTTTAAAAACATGATAAAAATAAATAAATAAATCATTTTTTTGACTTAAAGTTTGACTGACGAACAAAAAATGGGCTCCAATCTGTGTGGCCACCAGCCTCTTCAGATTATCAATGGTGTCACACTCATTGTATTTCACCCTCACCTCCTACCCGCACCACCTCCAACACCATGAAATAATAATAATCCCTGCTAAAAAGGTAAAGGATTTCTTTTAACTGTATGGATATTGGGAAATAAACAGAGGGAATTTGTCCAGTGTATCTTACATAGATATATGGAATTTTGGACAACATGTGTTTATGATATTAGAATTTAGAGTTGCCTGTTTGCCTACAATACTCGTAATTTTATAAAATAAGGCCAGCTTTGGTTTTGTTCAGGCGTGGGTTTAATTTACAAAGTTCTTAATGGGAAAGATGTTACCTCGAGAAAAGTTAAAACAGGTATGGACATCCATAGTTCCTTTCCTTACTGTAATAAATGTTTAAGTATTTGTACATTAATTGTTTCCCTTGGCAAGATTACAGAGGGGATGAACTTAAACTTTCTGTACCATTCACAAATA
Source organism: Sequoia sempervirens (assembly GCA_007258455.2). Taxonomy (NCBI): domain Eukaryota; kingdom Viridiplantae; phylum Streptophyta; class Pinopsida; order Cupressales; family Cupressaceae; genus Sequoia; species Sequoia sempervirens. The sequence goes on along the minus strand of VDFB02049217.1, from coordinate 164,258,573 downwards.
AATGAATATTAAAGTGGCAGATTAAACTTGACTCACCTCTCCAAGTAGTTGGGGATCAAATTCTGACATGTAATAAGTGGGAATGAGTATCTGAACCTTAAACTTGGATTTTATGGTGAAGATGTGTGTTTTATAAAGGAGGTGCGTTTCCTTGTTAATGGGACACAAGTACAAGAATTAGAAAAGCAATATGTATATATTTCTGATTTTATACGTTTTTCACCAGACAAACCCAACCCCCAAAAAACTGTTGATGAATTCACATGGTTAAACCTGAAGCAGTAACTTAGTACCTCCAAATAGTTTTATGTGCACAAAAGACAGAATTCTCGTTCAGTTTGATTGAATTCTGCTTCTTGCAATGAATCTTCATTGCTCCCAATGAATGACTCGCAAATCAGCAAGCAATCTACTCAACTGCTCTATAAGCTGTGAGGGCAGTAGCTTTATACTCCACTTCATGTTTGGTATGTGTTGTGTACTTGGCATATTTCACACTCCTTAAATACTAAGTTACCGGTTCGGGTTCGGGGACGGGTTCGGGTACGAGAACCCGGTACGTGGGTACGGGCAAAATTTTTTTAGGGGTTTGGGTACGTATGGGTACGTGTGTATATATATATATATATATATAATAATTTAATATATTATAAATCTATATATATGTATTATATATACAAAAAAATAAGAGAAACATAGAGAATTGTAAAACTAAATCATTTCATAGTATGATACTTGATCATTGATCAATGCCAAATGCCAAAGATAAATATTAAATGCCAATTGATAGTTGAAAAATATTCAAATAAAATTACTGAATTACAAAAGTCAAAATGTAGTTCATGAAACATTGAAACATGATTCAATGTTCATTGTTCATGTGCTCATCAATCATCAAAAGGATTGTCAGAATCATCATGACTTGGATTTTGAGTGGTTTCAACTTCAAAATCATCATCATTTGAACCCAAAGCGGATCCAACACCATGTGATATGTCATCAATATCACCCACATCATCCATAGTGGCTCTAGCAAGATCCTGAATGGTTGCATCCAAGTCAGTAGACTCGGGTGCTACATCCCAAAGCCTCGCTGCCCCCTGCCTGTATTGAGGATCCTTACGTGACAGAAGACGCAAATTGGAATGAATATACACTAAGTCTTCAGCTCTTTTTGCAGCCAACCGGTTACGCTTCACTGAGTGGATAAAGGAGTATGTACTCCAATTCCGTTCAGCGGCAGAAGAGCTTGCAACTGGAGAGAAAACCAACAAAATTAAAAATAAAATAAAAAAATGCAAGATAAATTCAAGAATGTTAAGTGTTAAATTTTACAATACAAGTGGCCAAAAAAAAAAAACTTACTTGTGAGAGGATCTTGATTGCAAGAGGTTGGAGGTACATATAATCTTGACCATGAAGGTACCACCATGTAAGACCATCCATTTTGTATTGGTCTCTAGCAACAGAAGCATTATAATTTTTTGATTTTCCTGTGACAAACATTCCAAATTCTCTCATGACACTTGCATGCACTTCTGGATCACTGAACATTCTACTAAATGCCGTCTTATACCCATTAGCAACTTCACCATCTCTATATGGTGGTATTCTCCCTGGGATAGAAAGTACTTCAGTGGTATAGTACCTTGGAGATAGGGCATATGCAAGGAGGTGCAATGGAGTTGTCATCTTGTTCCAACGATGAAGAACAATTGCTTCCACCCTTTTGTACAAGGTGTCTTCAGGATCATTCTCTTTTTTTTGTATTTCTATTTTTATTTTTTCCAACATTGTGTCCATGCTATCATAGACATCCCCCAAGCATGGTTCATCTGTATCAGCAAACCGAAGCATAGACATGATAGGTTCGGTGAATTCCAATACATAATTCACACGATCCCACCAATCCTCATTCAAGATCAATGCCTTGACTTTTTGGGCCCTCTCTGAATTTGATTGCTTCCATATACTCCATTGGTTGCTAATAACCATTTGACTCAATGCATCTTTCACCTTCACAAGTCGTCTCAGAACAATTATGTGAGATGCAAACCGGGTCTCGGCAACCTAAGAACATGTTAATAGTAAGTTAATAACACATTTAAAATATGTAAATAATGCATAAAAATTATTTTATTCAATTATGTAAAACATGACATAAATGATAAATGAAACTAAATAAATTAAATTTTAAAATTTACCTTCAACAATTCCAATGTTGAAAAAGTTCTGAAAATTGCTTGTGACATATGGTGGTTTGTCACAAACATCTGGATCTCCTCAGACTCCTGGTATATTTCTTTCACCCACTCTATTTGGGTGCCAATTGCTTGCATCACCAAATTGAGGGAGTGTACGGTGCACGGTGTCCAAAAGATGTGCTCATATCTGGCCTCTACCAAAGCACCTGCAGCCCTGCAAACTTTTGCATTGTCCGTAATTACTTGGACAACATTTTCACTACCCACCATCTCTATGGAGTCAATGAGAATCCTGGAAATGAACACTGCATCTTTCACTTCCCCTTCACAGTCAACCGCCCTCAAAAACATTGCCCCCTTGGGGGACACTGCAATAACATTAATCAATGGACGGTTTTTGCAATCTTTCCATCCATCGGAAACAATAGATACACCTGTTTCAACCCAAGAATCTCTAATTGGTTTTAGTTGGGCCTCTACATATTTCCTCTCTTTTTGCAATAAGGTGGTACGCACCTTTTCATACCCAGGACTTGTGAAATCAGGAGGTGCACTATTTATTGCTGACACCATGTCCTTCCAATATGGTGATCTCACCAAGTTGAATGGAAGACCATTGGCATAGAGGCAACGTGCAATTTTTTCTTCAGCAATATCTCTTGCCTCCATTTTAAATGCTTTCTCTAATGGACCTCTCTTGCGGGTGGTGGTTTCTGGTTCTTCATCTTCTTCTTCCGTAGAGGGTATAGACAAGAAGGGATGTCTAGAGGGCCTAACTATCTGATGAGTGGGTAATGTTTGTTTTTTCTTTCCGGAACTATAACTAGTTTGTTTTCCTCTTGCAATTGAATTGTCAGCATCTTCTTGTTCTTTTATAAATGCTGCTATTTGTACAGCAGAAACCCCTTCTTATCTGGGCCCACACACATATTAATCCCTTTACCACCAGGGCCCATAAAATGAAGTTTCACTCGGTAGTAGGAGCTATTATATTGTACATTGCAAAAATTACACTTCCAAACAAACCCCCCACCTCCAGGAATTTGTGAAATTCGTGTGGTATGTCTCCATAAAGGAGATCCTTTATCAATTTTAAACTTTTGGCTTCCATCCCCACCCACTGAACTTTGACTACTGGCCATTGTTGCAATCTATAAAAAAAATGAAAAAAAAAATATATATTTGAAAAACTTCTTCACAAACTTGAAAAAATTCATCAAAAACTAAGAAACTTAAAAAAATTCATCAAAAGATTGAAGAATAGGGTTTAAATGCATACCTTGAACACTTAAATCTCCTTTGTAGAAGCTTTTTGCCACTCCACAATCGATCTCCTTCAAATGCAATCACCTCCCTTCAAAATGCTAAGATGGACAAAAAAAATGGAGAGAGCAAAATGAGAGGTAAAAATGAAATGTTTTAGTGTTGAAAGGCCTCATATTGGGTCGTTTTAGGGTTTAGAGGCAAAATAGAAATTAAAAAATTGTTTTTTTTTCACTTTTGGGCCCACTTTTTAAGAGCTGGGCAGTGGGTTCTCAAGGGTTCGCCCAGGTACGCGGCTGGTACCCCTGGGTCCACGTACCAAAGGGCATGGTACTTGCTGGGTACGCACAGGGTGCGTGCCCAGCCCTGTGGGTTCGCACCCGAACCGGGTTCAAGGCCTGTGGGTACGAATCCGGTAACACAGCTTAAATACTGTGCACCTTGCTATGATAGCAGGGTCCAAGAGGCGCTTGCACCCCGCTGGCTGGGATTATCAGGGCTAGTCTCCCAATGAGGGGGTTTGGAGGCAGGAGCTAACAAGGAAAACTTTTTAGGCACCTATGGGTAGATTTTTCCTATAGTTTTATATCGATCATATTGTAATACCACTTAGCAGTTTCCTGTATTGGTGTGCTTATAAATAACTTACTGTATTGTGAATGGTTGAATTAATATTGAGAATGCTATTTTTTCTAGCTTTTTTCCTGAACAGATTTCCAAGAGTAGACTCACTTGTTATATTGTGAGTGTAGCATTATTTCTTTCTGCTGCCTTTAAGATTTGTTACTTTTCTTTCTCCTGCATAGGTTTATTGGTATTTTTCTCTTTAATTCAGTGGAGGAAAGATAATTGTATTTTTTTTTTTTTTTGCTAGCTCATTGAACAAATCATGTTCCTGGGCCAAAAGCATGCCCAATTGTAGATTTCCTAACATTTATTGAATCTGCCCAACCCAGCATTGGTGAAACATACAACAAGCTCAAAATGATCAACCATACCATATGTGAAACTCCATTGTCTTAATACATATCTAAGAATTCATTTTATTGCCGTTCATTGTTCCATCTTGGATTCACTCATGAGCCTGTAAAGCTCACAGCAACACTGAGATCAGACCTTGCAGCTGTGAGAGATATCAAGTTGCCTACCAACTTCTGAAACGTGGGTCTCTTGAGAGTCACTATTGGCTGATAACTTCAAACCAACCTCCAGATGCCACTTCTTGTCATGCTTATAAAATTTCTTCAACAAATTCCAGGGATACTTCATTTAAGAAATGAAAATTCTATCATTAGTCTGTCAAAACTTTATTCCTAAACAGTGATAAAAGACAGCTTAATCTATCATGTCAAAAGTGCAGCAAAAAACTGATCTTACCTGCAGATATGCTCTGATCTTGTTCCATGTGATGAATATGTTATCCACAAATAAATTTGAATATCGTCACCTGAATTCATGACATGTTGATTTGGATGGAAGGGCAATTTAAGAATCCTGATCTAATAAGATGGAGATGGATTTTGATAGGCCAAGCTCATGGAGCCAGCTTCAAACTGCAAAGAGATTTGACTAGCTTACACATTAGATATTCTTGACGTGCAGCCTGGAGTCCTTGCAGCTGAGTAATATACACTGCCTCCAAATGCCCATTGAGGCATAGAAGTTCTCACAAAAATATCACAAGTTATCATTCCTTGTTGCAGGCACTTAAAAATTCACAAAAACATTGTGATATTTTGATTTAAAAAACTGGTCAAACAACATTTGGCCAAAATATTCCCAACATAATCTGAGAAGATCCAATATTAGCATTTTTAACTCATTCTGCTCTGAGACTTTTTACCATTATGGTCTACAATTTTGGAATTGTTAATTGTTTTTATCTAAGTTACCGGTTGGATTCATGTTCGAATTCAGGTACATCAGCACAACAAAAAGATGGAGTTGTATTTGTTTTGGGTATGTCCATACAAAAAACATATAAAAATCATAAATATATACATATTTACAGCCTACAAATAGAAATTAAGTTCAGAATATCACATAGCATGCATATAACAAACAAACCCACCATAAACAATAAAAATACTAGAATGTCATGATAGATATTCATTGTTCAATATTACAATAATAAAATCAGCAATCAACATCACATGATCCTTCATAAAGATTATCATCGTCATTGAGTCATTGACATTAGATGATATAGGTCGATTAGAAGAACCACAAGGAGTGCTAGTGTCAATCACACTAAAACTATGATGGCTATCTTACTCAAAAAATGAAGATTGTTGAGCAGTGGAAGAATCTAAGTTACTATGATTTGACTCTACATTCCACAACTTTGTTGCCCCTTACTTGTAGTCATCTGTTTGTGCGAAAGAAGATGCAAGTTGGAATGCACATGCACTAACTCCTTGACCTTAGTCAATGACAATCAATTGCACTTTACTGAATAATTGAATATGTACTCCAATTCTGCCCAAATGAAGACGAACTAACAACCTATTGAGACAAAGTTACATGGTTACAATAATAAAATTATCGACGACACTTCAAAATTGAAAGAATTTATTTCAAAAATAAAAAGAAATTCAATTCAAGAGAGTTTTAGATAAAAACTAAAAATCTTACTTGCGATAAAACTTTGATCGTAAGAGATTGTTAGTGTTGAAATGTTTGGCCGTGGAGGTACCACCAATTGTGAGCAGCCTCCTTATACTTGTTACAAAGAGTGAAAATACTATGACCATTGGAGCATGCAAAATCAGAAAATTCATACAAATTCGGATCAAGGAAGAATCTAGCAAATGCCAACTTGCACCCTTAGTTGATTTCCACGTTTATCTATGGTGCAAGCCTCCTTGACAAAAAGAGTATTTCAATATTGTAATATTTTGAAGTCAATGCAAAGGCAAGATGTAGTGGGGTGGTCATTTTGTTCCATCACTCAACAAGACTTATATCTATTTGAAGAAATTTTCTTCATAATCTTATTTTTTCTCATTTATGGCAATCTTCATTTTTTTTCAATTGTTTAGTCAATCCCATTATATGCCTCTCTCAAACATGGCTTATTCATATTAATATAATGGATTATACTCAAGATGGACTCAATGAAAATAAGATATTCCACACAATCCTAACAAGTCTCATCTAGGATCATCTACTTAATGTTCATTGAGCTCTAGCTATTGGATTGCCTCCATACAAAGTAAGTTGGCTAATGACATGCTAGAAAATGCCCCTTGCACCTTCACAAGTCATCATAAGATGATTCTTTTGGAGATGAATTGGGTCTCAAAACCCATTCAAAAATATTTTTTTTAAAATAAAAAATAAAGAAGAAAGCATACTAAGTTTTAAAGAATAAATTACTATGGTGAAACACAAAATTATATTGTTTTAGTTATCTTCAATATCTCAATTTCGAGAATGATTTAAATATGCCCTATGATGTGTGGTGGTTAATGATGAACATTTCGATCTCTTTGGCCTCAGCATACACCTATTTGATCCAATCAATCTTCTTGTCCATATTCTGTAACATAAGGTTGAGCAAGTGTACAACACAAGGTATCCAAAAGATTTGTGAATAACATGCTTCAACAAAACAACACAATCACTCCTATTTTTTTGGTTGTCCATTATGATTTGAACAATGTTACTAAGCCCCACTCTCTCAATGGTTCCTATGAAAATGTCAACAACAAATTGTGTATCATTTATCCACTCCTCACAATCCATGTCCTTCAAAAACATTGGCGCTGTTGATTTACAACGTCAAACTACTATGCTAAAATATTCAGAAAAGAGTATGCAAATCTGAAATTTGTTTAATTAACAAAGATTACCATACGATAAATATTATGTGATTGCAAAATCAGCAATAAGAGATAAACCAACAAACTGAAAGTGACAAGATTTATGTAGAGAAACCGTTTTAGGAAAAAACTCCACATGATAAAGAGGACAAATATGTATTAATCTTCAAAAAAGAGATGCGTCCACACACTAACACTCTGAACTCTGACAACACTTGTGTACGTGTAAAATAATCTCATAAAACTACAATCTCATGCCTCCAATTTGTAGAGGAATGGAAGAGAAATACCACGAATGGTTTCCCAAAACAATGTACCATCAAACCATGGTAAAACGCAAAAACACCCGAGTCCAAAATGAAGAGGCTCTTCCAAGAACAGTAAATATAGCTCCCAATGAACCATGAATAGAAAAAATAACCTTCATACTAACAATAGTCGGCATCTTTGACTTGTAACTCTTTAATAATGGCCCATATCCCGAGGTAGGCATCCGAAATCATCACCCACCTTATAAGGGACCCACAATAACATTCAAAATGCTCCACTACTCAATTCTCGCACCCAAGTTGAGAGATTTGCTAAAAATAAGTTTGTAACCACCACCACCAACTCCATCTTCTTCATGAATAGAATAACAACTAATATTAAGATTCCAAAAGAATATGAATTATAAATTAATTTTCCAATTACACCTTATGCATCCAAGGACACATTCCAAGAGTGTTGGAGACACATGAATAATACATAGGATTGCAAGGTAAATGACACCATAATCCTAACAAGCCCTTTAAGGGATGCTACAATCACATTAATCAAGAACCAATTTTCGGCATCCTTTCATCCATGGAAAAAATTGATTATGGTGAATCTTTTGCAAGTTCCACCTCAATTGCCAATAAACTGCCATGCACCTTCTTAAAACCTAGGCCCTTATAACTTTTTGGAGCATCATTAAATTTCTTCATCATCTTGCCAATTCGATGAGCAAACAACATTGAAATTCAAACCATTTATATAGATGCATCTTGCAATGTGCTGATCGGCAATCTCTTGGATGTCATTTTGAAATTACTTCTTTAATGCTCCCTTTGTTAACTTATGTGTAACATGTTCTTGATGCGGCCAAAAATGGGTGGCTCTCTACAACAACTTGGATGAGAAAGGAGGGGTCTTCACTGCTTGAGATCCTCTCCTTGCCAAAGGATGACCTATTCTATAGGCAATTGCTTCTTCTGCTTACTCTTACTCTAGTATATTCCAACACCATGTTGGCATGGCTACACCCTTCTTGCCTAGACAAACTTTTATGCTCATTCTAAGAATACCGCACAAATGGGCTTTCATCCAACCATACGAACTTGTATATTTTACATCACATTCATTGCAAACCCAAACATATAACCTACAGACTAGAACCTGCTAACTCATGTCAACATATTTCCACAATTGTGATATTGGGTCTGTTTATAGATAACCTAACTCATTTGATTTTTGAAACATAGAAGAATCAAACAAAACAAGAGAGTTCACTTGTAAAAGAAAAAAATGATGAAAGAAACCAAACAAAAATTCTGATAAGGGAGCCAAAATTGAAACATTTATGTAATTTTGTCAGTTAGACATCATTATTTTATTAGTGATGTACAACTCATAAGTCATAGGCTGCTATCAATAAATACACTCTTTTTATTGACAAGACAATCTATACAATATTAACTTCAATTTTCTTGGCATGCTTACAATTATATTTTTTATTTTATCTATGAAAATTATTAAAATTTATATTTTGAAACTCACAAATATATAATTTTAGTGTTTCTAGATGCTCCAATACCCTTTTAATAACAAATACTGTAAAATTGTGTAGTGTGCCTATCAGTATGTGTCAGATGCAGATTAAGACAGTTCACATTGGAATCAGAATTTTGATTCTGAAAATGTAATTTTGCTTTTCAGATGCAGAATTTGCTGTGGTTGGAACAACTGATGGCTTCATGTCCCAGAAAGGTTCTAGAACTTTCAAGGACATTAATCAAGCATGCAATGAAAATAAAGTTTTCAAAACAATGGAAAGAAAAGAACAAAAGATCAAATCTGCCATATCAAATATGTCAAAGCCCAACAAAATAGACAAAGAAAAATGAAATATAAAGTGAGAGCATGAATCTAGTTATGGTTACAAATGATTGAAATTATTGGAAGTTGATTGATTCCCCTTCAATGAAATGAAGTGACACATAGATCCAGAAATACATAAGGCAGCTTGGATAGTGGATTAATAGAAAAATGCCTAAACCAAGTAAACCCTTTGGACAAAAACAAATGCTAAATACGTTTCTTTGAAATAAGAATGTCCCCAAAGGATTTCTCTACTTTCAGATGTCATATACTATGAAAGACTAGTAAAGAACTATTGAAGATGAAAAAACATTTGTAAATGAGCTTACCAGAACGTCCTGCAGAAACACCATTGCTGGAAGGACTGCGTGATTGGAAGCGGAAAGGTGATGGAATTTTGGGGATGGGACTGCTGCTTGAAGTATAATGTCCAAAAAGAGGTAAATGCGGTTTACGCCATAACCTCAAAATCCATTTGCGGTGGCAAGACACAGCAAACATGATGATAATAAGAAATATAATGAACACTGCTGTTAGAGTAGTTAGATCTAGAAAAAAATGGTCATTTTTAAATATGTAAAGCCTAGCCTGGCTTCTTGTTCTCATCTTTCCTGAGAACAATGGTCCAGCTTCTAGCAATGCAGCACCTAAAGTCCAAGTAATACTGCCAGACCCAACAACTACTTGGTGATCCTTCAAATGTAAACCATCTCTTAGGAGTGATACCACATATGGTGCGCGAAAACAATATTGCTCTATGAAAGGCTGTTTAACTACACTCCGCTCGGCATCATGCCATGTTTTCTTGCAGAACAACCTCCCTTTCTCTATTATTTCATCAAGTGTTGCATCAGAAGATAGGTTAAAAAACTTGTACACAACAAAGAATCCTGACATTGCATAGAATTGGCCCTGAGGTTGTGGCTGATTCTTATTGAGAGCACAAGGGTCTTGCTTGCAATCTATCCCTGCAACTGATTGTGATGATTCGGAAGCATTAACAGTGGACTTTGCAAGTGCTTCACATTCTTCCCAGTTGGGACTACCAATTAACTCAATAATCACTTGAGAACCTTTGCCATTCATGTCCTTGCCACTGACTAAGGGACTTCCATCTTGATACAGGAAAGAACACTGAGAACATGAGTATTTCTGGATGTAGCCAACATGTAAGCAAGGATGGTGGAGCTGCAGTTGACCATCAATTATTTTCCGTCTGTGAACATTTGAAAATTTTCTAAGCAGAAGGACAACCGACCTCTCAAAAGCATCATTCAGGCCATAACCAGAAAGAGAATATGCATTAAGATGGTAGTCCATTGCTCCAATACTCAGATTCAAACCATAATCACCTTGCACTGCCTCTCCTGCCTCAAATGTGACCTGTAGGGATGAGCCCCCCAAGTCAAGTGCACCAAATGTTTCTTGCATTGGAAAACTTCCCAATCTATTCTTATTATAATTGAGAGCTACCCATCCATAGTAAGCCTCTTCTTCTCCAGTAATTATTCTAACCCAGCTTCTTCGACACATAAATGAAGATTCTTCTAATATTGACCATGCCTTGTCCAGAATCCATTCCGAATCACTAGTTTGCAACCTGCGAAGCCCTGCTGTAGCCAATAGGAAAAGAGGGCTGTTTCTATGAGCACGAGCTGGTATTTGCTTCTCCGCCCACTGAAGCAGTGGTTCTATGGCAGCCCTCAATCCTGATTCATTATGCAGTAATTTATCAAAACCAGGCTCAGTTTCCATGCGATGATAGGCACGGCCATTCTGCTGACCTGTCTTGCTATCAACCGATCGGGGAAATGGATGTAACACCATGGGGAGCTTTTCATGGCCCTTACCATCATTCTGAACCCACTCATACACATGAATTCGGGTACCAGTACTCCCACAGTCCAAAACAATAGAAAACTGTGAAGCCTCAGTTCTCCAATAAGATCTTAACTGTCCAAAACCTAAAAAAACCACAGTAAAAAGTATGAAAAGAAGTGAAACCCCCACAGCCATCTTTAGCCATCTTCGACTTTTCACTGATGTTGAAGGCAAGGCCTTTTCCTTCGAAAAACTACTGCCTCCCAAATTCCCTTCCCTTAACAACTGCAAAGGTGAAGGTTTTGACCGAAGCACACCAGCACCAACTCCCAGAGCTAAATCTGTTTCCTCTGCACTGACCTTGCGATAAGTTGAAAAATCTTGGAGAGATGATGAAAGTCGCAAACCACCTGTCCTTCCATGGCCAGCCCACGCAGACCTAAAGGGAGAACCCAATGGTGGCAATGTAGAAGTTGAAACAGAAGATCCTGAAGATGATGATACCGAGAAATGACTCAAAGTTGCAGCAAAAACTGCAGCCACTCGATCAAGCCCCATTCAAACTTTATTTTCTACTTATTTATGTGCCTTTCCAAGGCAGACCGAACTTAGAACTGTAAATAAATATTGCATGCCAATATTCAGATCATTGCTTATCCCAACGTACAACTCCTTCATCAAGCCATATGCTATAACACAACACAAAAAGCTACAGATCATGTTTCAACAAGAAGTTTGATACTGCATTACACCCGTTGCAACTGGGATGACCTGAATCCTGATAAAAGCCAATAAAATTATAAATGTAATGCTAAAAGCATTCAATTTTCAAATATTCAATAATGTGTTTCAAAAGTACCATTTATTAAATCAAATTTAAAATGAGCTTTCATTCTTATCTTATCATATCTATGGTTAGACACTAACGCCAACCACTGATATCAGAAAAGCAGAAAAGAAAGAATACAATGCACTCAGATACATGATCCTATAAAGGACTGATTTGAAATCCTTCTCACTCTTCTGATTTTGATGGTAATTATGTTCCAATTGTGCCTTTATGCAAGACTATAAGACAAGGTGTAAGGTGAATGTGATCGAGCCTCAGAAGCATTCTCATTTGAGGCAATATATAATAAATATTTCACACTTTTCTAGACATCTGTTACATTGCAGATATAACTGAACCTGTTTTGTAAACGTTCAAATATAATTTAATTGAAATTTGCAACTGAAATGAGCAAACACTCCTTAGTTTCCCCGTGATTCAGAACTGTTGAAAATATCTCAAATACAAACAAAATTTCAAATGGAACCTAGTCATACATCTCCTTCAATCAGATCTTCTAGATTCTTCATGCTAACAATCCATCCCTCTCCAAGAGAGGACTTGAGTAAATAACCAAATATAGCACCATGGTTAGCCAAAAATACAAAGTCTTGAACACTAGGAGTAAAGCACAAATAGTAATGGAATTCAATCCATGAAAATATATTCTTCTCAAAATGCCAGTCTTATGCTGCAAAATGATAGACCATATTTAAAAAACAATAAAAATGCTATAGTTTTCTGGCTAAAAATTGCAAAACTTAGAAACAAAAGCTCAGGCATCTAGGCAGATTTATAACTTCCTTGGAAAAGATAATACACATTTTACCTAAAGATATGTGATCAATTGCTGTGTGAACTTCTCCAACATCATAAGAACTAAAATAGGTAATTACATCTACAATAGGGATTCTCTAGGTAATTAGCCTCAAGAAGAACATTGGCAAGCTGCAAAACATGTTTTTTGGCATGTCAAAGGAACACTTACCTTTGGCATTGTTTCATCCAACTTCATTATGTCTGCTTATACTGACTCCAATTGGACTGGATCAATTGATACCCATCAATCTACAAATAGATATATCTTTACTCTGGGATCAAAATTAATTTCATGGCAGAGCAAGTTACAGTATACAATTGCCTTCAATTCCACTAAAGCAGAATATAAGACAGCTGTCAGTACAGGATGTGAAACAATATGGCTACAAAGGATCTTGGCTGATCTTTAACTTGGTCCCACTACACTGAATTCAATCTTTTCTGAGTCCTCAAGATGGTGAAGAATCCAGTCTCTCATGCCAGAACCAAACACATTGAAGTTCATCAGCATTACATCTGCCAGTTGGTAGATAATGAAAATGTTTGCCTTTAAAATTGTCCTATAGAAAAACAGATTGCAGAAATAATGACAAATCCACTTAGTAGAGATAAATTTCTCAAATTTATAGATAAGCTTGGTATTGTATCTAGTTTATTATTAAATGGGGCTGTTAGATATTTCGATATGGTGTTGTGGTTTCAACTGGGACTCAGATTAGGAGCATGGTTGCTACCTGGTTGAGATTTCTTTTGTTTGGTAATCTAGGTTGTTGCACAAATAGCCAACTTGCCTTCCCTTTGTAAACCTAGTTAATAGCCACAATTACAATGCAAATGTATGTACCACTTATTTGTGGCTTTTTTTGTGTGCTGAAGATCAATTACTCTAGTAAATTCTGGTAGTTCTTTACATCTGTTTCTAGAAACAGGCACAAGTGGATGGTTTAGGAGATTCCATGTAAAGCAAGATCTAAAATATAAGAGTCTGCAAAAAGTAAAGCAGCTACAAAAAGCAATGCAAAATTCAAATACTTAACTGACATTACAAGAAATATATTAATGAACAGTGTAAAAGGTTGTAAGAATTCTAAATAAAACAAAAGTTAAAGCAGTGCTTTACTCTAGAACTAGTAAATAGTTTATAAATTATAAAGTATTATGAAAATCAGTCACCACAAAATGTGTCTCATGATTTCTTTTCATCATCCATGATGTATATGCCATTAAATACCTGAAGGTTAATCTCATGGCTCCATCTCTTCTTATAAAATGTTCATTGACAAAAAGAGACACCCAGTGAACACAAACCCAAATGGACCCAAAGGAACAACAATAAGTGCCGAAGCTTATTATTATTGAACATTTTAACAGTTCAAAACATAGCCACATTCCAGCATTTTGCAAAAGGATTAAATCAATTTCAAATTATTTCAAACAATTTTCCTATGTTACTGGTCCGGCCCCTAGACAGCCCGGGTCCCAGTCTGATCCAGCCTGGGTTCAGGGTCCTGATCCGGTCCCCTATGGGTTCAGGAAGGGTGGGTCCTGCCCACAGTCTGTGGGTCTATCCTAGATGAACCTGAGCGAACTTGGGGAGGCACTTGGGTGGATTCCACAGAAAACAAGTGAATTTCGCCTTTTTCAAAAAAAAAAAAACAAATTGACTTTTTTTAGTCTAAAAAGTGCCATTCGCCCCCCAAACCCTAATATGATGTGCGCCATGAAGGTCTTAATTTGGGTCTTATTGTGAATGCAAAATGATGTACACCATGAAGATTTGTGTGGTTTTGAAGGTCTTAATTTGGGCTTGGTGGCGGGGGCTCCACCCCTCAACCCCACCTGTATTGTGACAGGGAGTGCACTAGGGATGCTGCCCCCAAACTCCACGAGGAGCACTGCCCCTCGATCCTATTGGGGGCATTGCCCCCAAACTCCCATTGAATTCATTTGATTTGCCAAGTACTCTCCAAGTACAAGTTTCCAAGTTTTCCTACAAGTCTTCATCTATAATATCGTCATCCAATTGGACAATCTTCACTGATGTTACTCGATGCTTACTTGCAAGGAGAAATGCAGCAATGTAGTTAATTTTAATATATAATATATATCATGACATTTGAGTTTGACTAATTGACATTCAGTGCACAGTTAACATGGGTGAATCACATATTCTAATGGTCACATTGTGAGAGCAACTACAAGCTTTAGGGAAGGAAAAAAAATTATAGACATTCTTTCCAGACTTCTTTTGTTGACAACCACAAGTATAACTGGTTATGTACATCTTATTTGTTGCATCAGTTTTCTATACATGGCCATAGTATTCCTTTATACATACATGATACATCATAGCCACATGTATGGCAAGTATTAAAAATTTCTTCCCACCAGATTGTCATAAACTTAATGCAAGAAATTACAGTTTTGATGTACAGGATGGTAATAACTTTGACATATGAGGAGTTAAGGGATTTGTGGCTAGTCAGTCCCAAAACAAGGAAATGAATAATAAAATTCCTATTGAAGATGAGGAATTTGGAAGCTTTTGTGATTATCCGCTTAACAACATGTAATGATATTGTTCCACCTAAGCAGAATCAAGACAATGCTAGAAAAGCGTTTGGCCAGAACTGAGGCCATTTTATGGGCCAACAAACTCTAGAAGAGTAACATACTTGGAGAATTAGATAATAAATTAAAGGTGAGAGGAGTCAATCTCAAGTAATACAACAAAATTGAAGAATAGATAGAATTGGCTGGTGGTGACTGGTGAGAAACTTGTCAAAGGAGAATTGTATCGATTCATTGAACAATCTACCAAAGTCATTGAGAACATTCACAGCACCAGTGACTGACAGCAAAGGTAATAGACAAGAAGTTTGAAACATCAGTAGAGCTAAACTTACTAGAAGATCAGAATAAAGGGAAAAGACTGCAAACAAAAAGAACTTGTAAGTCAAAAAAAGAGAAGTAAACATAAAACAGGGGGGTAAGGCAATCAATGTTATATACCTGTTGGAAAGACTGGGCATATGAAAATAGATTGTTTTAAACTGAAGCGACAAGTGGTGGCTTATTGTCATGTAGTGGCTCATTGTAGGTGTGAAGAATCAGTGTAACATATGTAATACCATTAGCTGGCTACAAATTGCAATCCAAGATAACTATCGGTATGTGAGACAAGGCTTCATAGAGAGTCAGGATATATGACAGAGCTTCATTGACACAAGTTGACAATATGGGTTTTCTTTGTCCTGCAACCACAAGGGTGATGAAGTTAATAACAGTACCAGGACTGGCAATTTTCTATGATGATTATTAAGGAAGTTGTTTGGGAAATTATCATCCATATGGATGTTGGTACTTTTGTGTTTTTTAGTAAATTGTGTAGAGATAAAAATGATCAAGTAGGTTATATAAAAAAGATTGGATGTTGCGTAGGTGTACACTCATAGGGATTTGGAAAATCACAAGGCATTGCATTGTACAAATCACTGGGTATTTTGTTAAAAAAAGCTCCAGAATTAATTGCAAAATATGACCTAGTACTGGAATATATTTACACTATTAAGTTTTACTGTGTGTTCATGGTTACTTTGATTCATTTGCAACATATCCATGTCCACATGTGTGTGTATCAAATTAGGTTTCCGTTTCCTCTATTTATATGCATGTGTATGTATCAAAGGGGTCTTATGGGCACTGGTTACAACTTGAAATTCTCTTTTGTCCTGACTCTTCTGTCCTTTTTTAAAGAGGATTTGGAATGCACATAAAACTGACATCGACAATAAAAATCCTCATAAGGTCTAGTAAGATTTATCATGAAAAGAGTTGAAGTAAACTTCCAATGGAAGCAACTTTTAAGTCCCTGCATCTCACAAGTAATTAATTGTAAAGTCCTAAATATTTAGTTTGTTATTTTGTGTCAAAAACTTCCGACATCAATTGATGTTTTTTCCAATCCCCATCTAAATAGACTCTTCTTCTTTTTGAGGCCTTCTCATTATCACAAGACTCTAACCATGCCTTCAAGTGCAAACTTGGTAAAAACGATTATTATTACCAAAACCAATCTGGCATGTGCATTCTTTTTATTCATGGAAAAAAATATCAATATCACCTACTTTGAACATCAAATTTGATAGACCGTCATTGTCACTGAACTGCTTAGCCAATCAAAGGAGTTCATGCTCAGTCCAACAGTTCTCTATGAGGACCTCTAGTTCATCTCATCACCACAGGGATTTTTAATGCTCGGCACTTTGACAAGTCATTTGTGATGCATAATGACTTCTAAAAGCATGCAATAGATGTCATTATAAAACAATGACACAAGGTGCTCCTTATTCCTCTTAAAAAGGGTAATGTGGAATTTTTAAGGCACCACATCTCCAAATCTAACAAACTTTCAAAATTTGTGAGCCAGCCTTTCTAGAAGATGAAGAGATTTTTCGCCTACTAGTTAAGTTTGTGCTTGGGCAGGGTTTCCTCTACCATAGTCCATCATCAGTGCATTTGTAGTCTAATGAATTGTAACTCCTATGTTTAGGTGTCATTGTAAATTTGTAACCATGTACATTACTTTCAAGTCATGTAACCTAACCATGTTCGAGAGACTTTCCTACAGAGCACAATATCTCTTGAATCCACAGTTTTAGGCACACAAACTTGTTTTTGTATCTTTGTGCTCTAAATAGATTTTGTTTGGAATGTCTCATCTTGCTCATATCACCAAGGTTCATTGAAAAGGTCTCACCATAGGACCAGAGTCCAGACATGGAAGAGGTGGCACTCATAGAGGTAATCCAAGATGACACAAATTCCCTTATTTTAGTTTAGACATCTACCGATCAGGAAATCCAACTCTGATGTCATTTTAGGTAGGCTCCTTAAAAGGATGATAATGATCCTCCTACTCAATCTGTGTGACTTGACAATTTTTTGTCGTCACTTCTAATTTTAGAGATGGTAAGCTAAGTCATTTTGTGCGATTACAATAGCAACTATGGATATGCCATCATGTCATCTACCTTTTATTTACAACTATGGTTGTCTCGTAGGCAACACAGTCCTCTTTTATATTTTGTTTTCCCTTGTTTGAAACAACATCCATTCTCATTCATTTAGAATCGGTAAACATTCTGCACATTCATTTCTTGACAAAAAAATATCCATTCTGTACCAATTTACATTCCAAATGCAACTGGTACATCTCTGAGAGATCAACCACAATGGCCATGTCTATGGAATGGACTCCCATATTCAAATCAAGCCCATTGGCAAGCAGCAAGAATACTTTTTTTCCAAGGCCATTGGTAAACAAAAGTTAAACCGAAAACAAGAAGCACTGTCATTTATGTTCAATAAATTTGTTACATGCACAAATTCATCAAAATGTAGCAGAACACCTACAATAAAAAATGATAGGTTTAACTTTTTAACACGTATCACATATCGCCATCTATCAATTTCCCATTCTTGTCACAACCAAATTAACTGAAAGCAAACAATTGTATCACATGAAAAACTTCACAATATTGGCAAACTGTACCGAGAAATTCGAGAAGAACACCACAGATCGAGAAAACCTGCAAAAATTCCAGCAAAAACGAGACAAAAATGGCAAAACAAGCTTCCTCGGTGTCTAATTCTGAATTTCCGATACACATTTACCGTTAATCACATGAATTGGGACCTAATTTGCATGACCTATGGAGCATAATAACCTAGGGTACAATAAGAATGACTACCCTTCAACTCCGGCTGGCGAAAGCCGTGCATAGCAACAAAAACAAATCTAAGGGAATTTCTGATCCAAGTCAATAGAAGTGGATCAACCTTCCTAAGGAAGCAACATTGTTCTAAATGTCCAACCCTAAAGATAACTGTAACCTTTGTGGCGACGTAAACCGGTGGACCTCGTAGGCATTCAAACAATCTGATTAATATCACATTTGCACCAAAAATACAATTCCACACGGAAGAAATTCGCATTCTCAACGAAAACTCAGCGGACATAACCCGACCTTAAATCTGAGAAAAGCCGAAACCAAAAGTGCTAACCCTAGATCAGACTCACCTGTTCCCAACGCTGCAACTATCCTTTTCCTTTCGTCTGATCATGGCGCCACTTTTGCCGTGAACAAAAATTGCTGGGGCGCAACATCAGCGCCCCAGCGATTCGAACCTGCGTTGGACACTCCGCCCTTTTTGCTCCACAAACAGGTTCCCCACAATTCTCTTCTCAGATCCCCTGAAAGTTTTTTTTGGCCTTGAAAACAGCGTGTTGCAGCTTTTGCTTGCTCGATTGTTTATTTAATTAATTTACTGCATCGGTTAGATTTTAACAGCGTTTTACGTTTTGTGTAATAATGGATAGATGTTTTGGAATAAGAATGACAGAATTATTGTCCGACTAGGTACGCTACTTTTATAGTGTGGCCAGACGAGGCCACGTGGAAGACATGTTCAAACGGTCACCCAGTCAAATTCCGCGGATACGTTGCATTATGCTATTGGCGCCGACTCCTTGCCCCTTATTCCCATTGCCTAACTTCGAAACTTAAAATATAATTTAATAGAAGATTTTTAACGATTATAAAGATAGTTTATTCAATTCATAATGAATTTTTATTTATTTGTTGAATAGATTTTGAAATGAAATTGTAGTTAAATTATTTGTGTAATTTATCAAAGTCTTACATTTTAAAATAAAGTGTTTTTCAATTCTATTGTCTTGATTATGTAAAAGAGACAAACTCTCTCTTCTCATTTCTCTTTTAGTATTTTTCATCTACTTATTTCATGCTAAAAATGATGTGAGTTAGTTCTTAATTAAGCTATAAGAATCTTTGCTCTCCAAAAGATATTAGCCTTTGAGTAGGTTGGTTGAAAGGGTTTGAATTCATCAAGGTGATATTTATTCTTTCTCCTTAATGCATTTTCTTGCATAGCCTTGTGAAACTTCTCTATGGTAAATATCTTTATTTATTTGTCATTATTAGAGCAAACTTTCAAGTGAATGTGTAATTTTCTCATCCACCTGTAGTTTTGCTTCATCCATGACTTCTTTCTTTTGCTCAAGACATCTTTAAAGACAACATTAGGCCATCGATTTGCCTCTAGTTGCTCATTTTTTCATTTAATAGACACATCATAACAATGGCTTCAATAAGAACTATAAGGGAAAATTTTGGAATCAATTATAAACAATAAAACCCACAATACTAATGAAATACGATTGGAAACAAGTTATAAACCTAAACAACGATTAATCAATTCAGAAAATACAATTAAATCTAAAACCAAAACAACCTTACCATCCATTTCGAAGTAACTTGTGTTGTTTGATATGTTGGATTGCTTCAGAGTTGCAAAAATTTGATGTAAGGTGATGACCTAGATGCTATGATAAATAATTATCAATCACTCAAGAATCAAATAGACAAGGCTTTGCTATGAAAATTCTAGGTTATGATTATGGAGGATGGAGGGTTATTTTATAGATTTTAGGAAATTAGATCAATAGTTTGGATTAAAAGGTGTTGATTTGAGGTCAAAGGTTGAGAATTAATGAGAGAATTTGATTGCCCAGTTAACTAGTTACACAAGATATTGATTGAAGTGTTAAGAGAAGTGATTGATTGAAGTGTTAAGAGAAGTGATTGATTAGAAGAGTGGTCAAACAATATCAGTTGACTGAAAGAGAGTTTTAGTTAAGATTTGAGAGAATAATGCATGATATAATTAATTAATTATTGGACGAACGTGCAATTAGTTAATTATCGGACAAACGTGGAATTAATTAATTATTGGACAAACGCGCAAAATAAGATTGAGATAGAATATGAGTTTGATTTTTGCATGATAAGATAATTAAAGTAATTAATTAATTGAGGAACATGCAAAGATAAGATAGATTAATAAATAATATTTATTTAGGGATGATGTTTGAGATTAAAGAGGAGAATTAAACAATTAATGTAATTGATTAATTTAGAAGAAGTGTGAATGTGAGGGATTAAATAATTAAAGTAATTATTTAATGTATGCATGATGAAAAAGGTCAATTAAATAATTAAAAATAATCATTTAATTTATGTATGATGGTGAATGTTTAACTAGCATACATATATTAAATATTAATATGAATGTTTAACTATCATACATATATTAAATATTAATATATATATAAAATATATGGAGAGTTATCATAAATATTATTTATTTATTTATTTGTTCTTTTAGCTTATTCAAATATTTGAATTTTTTTAATTATTTATTTATTTGTTTGTTCTTTTTGTTTCATCAAATCTCTTTGATTTGATTTTTTTGTTTCATCAAATCTCTTTTATTTGATTTTTGTGTTTCATCAAATCTCTTTTATTTGTTTTTTGTGTTTCATCAAATCTCTTTTATTTGATTTCTTTGTTTCATCAAATCTACTATAGTTGCACATGACTTCCACATGTCTGTCATTTTAGATGCGGCTTCAAAAACTTTACACAAATTGTTGGATGCCACTATACCTCTCGACGTAATTAAACAATTACTCGTAATTATTTAATTAGAATAGAGGAATAAGTAAAGTTAGTTTTTTGCATGAGAAAACAATAATGAATTAAAATAATTAATTATTAGTGCATGTGCAAATGAGGATAAATAAATAAAATAATGAATTTTATTTATTTAGAAGATGGCTAAAATTAGCTAAAATAAATAATTAAAATAATTATTTAATTTAGAGATGTGTGCATGACTAATTAAATAATTAAAGATAATTATTTAACTATAGAAGAAAAAGCTTAATGAATAATTAAATAATTAAACAATCACTCATAATGAATAATTAAATAAATAATGATTTATTTAATTAATAGAAGAATATGGAATAAATGAATAATTAAATAATTAGAAATTATTTAAGTGTGAGTTAACTAGTTGCATGAGAAGTGAAGTGGAAGAGAGTGGTGGTTAGAAGATAAATTTAGATTTGCATGAGAGGATAATAATTAATTAATTATTGAGGAATGTGCAAGTGGGAATTAGATTATTCATGATGAATGGATAATATTGAGAGAAAATGAGATAATTAAATAATTAAAGTAATTACTTAATTTAGGAAGTGCAAATGTGGAGAATTAAATAATTAAAGCAATTATTTAACTCATCAAGAGGAATAAATAATTAAGGATATAATTAAATAATAAATATGATTTATTTAACTAATCAAGAAGATTGCTTCAACTAAAGATATAACTAGCATACCTATATTTTAAAAATATATGTAAAGTACGCCAAAAGATATCCTTCTTCTCAAGGCGCCTATTTTTAATCAATTGAAGCTTAACCCTAACCATAAAGCTATTTGAACCCTAATCGTAACCCTATTTGAAGTTGATTCGGATTACTAGCTCATAGACAAGGAGAAATTCTCACGTCAAATGTTTCCAAAGTATTTGATACAATATTATTGCAATCCCACGAGTAAGATTCACAAAGCTAACAATAATAATAGAGAATTAGGAAATATTGGCAGCTATGTTTCCTAGATAAGCACATAATGGATTCATTGAAAAGGCTTTAATTTGCTAAGTTAGGGAAAAACATCCTGAGGCAATAATGATGAGTGAGTTATTCCTAGCATTATAAAGTATTAGCAACCATTCCGATCAGCCGATAAATCACCCTAACAAAAGAATATTTAACATTCTAAATGCAATAATTATAACACTCTAAACAAATAGTTTTAGCCTAAACCTTGCACGCAAATACGACATACTTATCCAAGAGAATAACTCTTAAGTTGCTTTTAATAATTGATTTTCTTTGCTATTTCTCAACAAACAAGAAGTACAAACTTGTTGCAAACAACAAAAATTTAGAGACAACTAAATATACGTTGGATTACAGATCATTAAAAGGAAACTTGCAAAACTATTTTGATAGTAAAGAAGAAGCGATGTAACCACAGATATAAAATCGGCCAAGAGTGGAAGAGAAACTATGGAGACGACTTTCAATTCTTTTTGTCCATACGCACAACATGAAACTGTATGGTTGTGAGAGGCTTCAAATAATAAATAATTTAGTAAAAGTTATAGAACAAAGCCTGGCAAATAAAAACACGTGAGTTAGGAGCATGTTTCAATAAAAAAATAACAGTATAAAAAGACTAAAACACACCATTTTATGGCTTAAAACAGGTAAACCAAGCATGGTTATGAAAACACATACAAACTCTAGAAACATGCACATTTCACATTCATAAACTATTGATTGAAGAGACTGCAACCTTACTGTCATAAATATACATACATATTTCTTTATTACACGGAGATGCTATCAATGCAAAAGAAGAAACTTATAGCTCACAGCACCCTAAACTCCTTTAATCAAGACTGTGTGTTTCCAGCTACGCCCTCTCCATACAAGATATCCCCTTCCACATTGCTTAAGATGGCGAAATCGAGAGGCATTCTTGATAACCACAAAATGAGTGGAAACACCTAATAATTGCAAGAGCTCATAAATAGAATTATTTCAAAAATGATTACTTGAATACTTAAATAAGATTCTATTGTATACAAATGCAAAAGTAGGCTTCATCGGCTGGGAAAAAGAAGATAAATTATAGAGTCATCTAGACATGAAGCTACATAAGAGGAATGAGTTCATACTATCTACTAATAAGGAATGAAGTTGAATAGAAAGCATTACTTCATAAATCGTATGAACACGACTTTATACAATTGGAAACTACTATTAAGATGCAGATGAATGCAATTGAAGCGCAACAAGAATACATGTTATACAATCAGAAAAAAAATAAAATAAACTAACTCCAAATCCCATTTAATCTAAATTCAGAGCATACATCTACAACAAATAAACTCGATCTGTTTTACCTATATCCTCAAATTTTATGTATATCAAGAATGGGAAGCGGCTCATGTGTCTGAGGGTTTCAGACCTCTGAATTTCATTTTCTTTGATCGATGATTTGAACACAGCGGCAATAAATCGAATGCAGCTAGAGATAGATAGTTAGAATAACGGTTTTATTTTATCCATGCAAAGATTGGAACATAATTAATAATATCGAATGAATAATTTAATGAACATAATGTAATGAGCAATACATTGAGAGAAGTTCACCATCGTACATAAAATCTATGAAACATTAGTTTTTTTCCCATTTCAAGGCTTGTTAATTTATAAGTTGAATACACTATGAATAAAATTGCTATCAATTATGACCGTTGTCCATATTCATCAATATGCTCTATAATTTATAAAAGTAATTCCAAGCTAATATAGGAAAACAGAGGAAGAAAGCTAACTGTCTCAGAAATTACTAGAAATTTAAAATTGTGATTGGAACCCAAAATTTCCAACCTGTAAACCAAGCAGAGAAAAAGTAATTAGCAAATCCAGTAACATATCATGAAAACAAATGAACCAATATAGCATCATTTTGGTATTGTGTGGGAAGCTCTTTAAGCTTTCTTAACCAGAGACTATTCCATGCAAAAATAACTCCTACTACACAAGGACCAACAATAATTTGATTCAAAGCCACCTAAAAAAGAAGGTGAAAATTTAGATGTTTAGTGAAGCTGAAACAAGTCTATAATATTATGAATTAAAACTAATCGAATATCTAATTACAAGCATACTCTCAACATGAAATTCAAAAAGCTTAGTAAAAACTAAAAACTCTCCTTGTCTCTAAACTTAGTGTCTATGAATTGTTTGCAGTTACAGTATAGATATTGCATGAGAAGACAAAATTCTAAATAAAATATGTAGTACTTGGTTGATATTAACAAATCTAAATAAGAACTGCTACATGCTAAATATAAATTGCAATAAATATTCTCTCCATTTTCTAAAGTTTAATATTGTTTCCTTTCAATTTGAAAATTAAATGTGTAATTTAAAATCTGGCCAATAGAGAGTAAATCCACTTTATCATTTACCTTTATAGAAAGGTTTCTCAGAGACTGCCCTACAAATACTATGTCAAGCAACTCATACCATGCCTGAGTACCTGGGCCATACAATAGGAAACCATAGGATGTCACCCTCAACGCCCTTAGCCAATCATGAGTATATAAGGTCTTCTACAAAATACCTTGTTTATAATTTTTTTTTGCATTAGCAAGGAGTATTTTAAAAAGTGTAAGATTAAGTTGAAATCAATACTCTTATCCAATCATGACCCATCTTTCTCAACCTCTTCATTAGAATACTTTTTAACAAAACTATTTTACAAAAGCAATATCTTGAAAGAGCCCTAATAAGCATTGTGATCACTTGAAATTAACGCTCTTAGCTATTCATAACTTCATAATCTTTTCATAAGATCCCACTGTTTATCAAAATTTATGCAATTAAGATGACTGTTTTTGCAAGGTCTTAAGAGATTTTTTAATTATTTAACCTCAATCCTCTTAGCTAGTCATGTTCTTCGTCAAGAAACACTGATTGTAAATTTTTCAGAGAAGCAACTGCAAGTATGGTAAAAATTCCCCTTATTTTAAAGAGAAAAAATAAAATAAAATGGGTGTTGGTTAAGTACAACCCTAAACAATACCAATGATCATTCCCAATAATGACAATGTGAGATCTTTATCATATGCTGTTATTTTTCCAATAATAGCAAAGAGTGTTTTTATTAAGAGTTTGTTATTAATTCACAATTAGTAATTTTGAATAGGCATAAATGATTTTACTTCATTTTATTTTTTTGTCACCAACAACAAAGGAATAAATAAAGACTTCATTAACGTGTTCATACCCTAATATTATTAAAAAAAAATTTATTGCCTCACACTAAAGGAATGTGGGAATAGGTTTCAAGTAAATCTGGTGTCTTACTCTCATTAGTTTATAAAAGGAAAATCCTTAAAGTATCTGGGGCATAAAGCTCTCGAATCCACCAATGGTGGGCACTACAAATATATTTAGATTTAAAAACCATGATAAGCCAAGA
Organism: Sequoia sempervirens; assembly: GCA_007258455.2. Taxonomy (NCBI): domain Eukaryota; kingdom Viridiplantae; phylum Streptophyta; class Pinopsida; order Cupressales; family Cupressaceae; genus Sequoia; species Sequoia sempervirens. The sequence goes on along the minus strand of VDFB02049217.1, from coordinate 164,232,692 downwards.
TACAAAAGCACTTTGGTCTGCTATATTCGAGCCTTAAATAATTCATCTGACTTAAAACTGCTCACTCAGCCACACTGTAATTAAGAAATTAAGCTTGCTCTTTTTTTAAACTGATAATTCATCAGACTTAAAATTGCTCACCCAGCCACATTATAATCCTTAAAGTCATATCAAAATTTGGATTTAATATATTTTTTCAAACACTTGCAGATAAAGGAACAACAAATGACTTTTTGATTTTTGATATTATTACACACACAGCAATATTCATGGGCGTTAATGGCACAAGTAAATATTGTAGGAATAAAACACTTACCTCAATATTTTGCACAAATTGAATCATACAGATTTAAAGTCAGTATGACCTTTGCTAGCATTCTCTCTCCCTACACCAAAATGAAAGCTTTCGAATATGGGAATCAACGTCCCCTCCCTTCAACTTGCAACTACCCTGGAGAATAATTATGCAAAAGAAAATGTGTGCATAAACAAGGTGCGTGGACTATTTTCCCGAAAAGCTCAATAAAACGTGGTCTCCGACATTCTCCCTTCGTGAAAATCGAGAAACATGCAAAAGGGGCATAAGGACTGCTTGACAGAATGCCTTCCTTTCACCGATGACAACAGAACTCTCTGGAATCAAACAAAATGCCACATTAAAATCCTCTGGCCACGGGTAGATATAGATATTAATTTGAGTTGCAGTTTTCATTTCAGAGGGGTTTTTAGTTTTCTCATTGAATTTGTTATCACTTGCAGCTTCCACAACCATCCCATCTAGAATCTTCAAAGTTCCCTCATTCAATTCACCATTGTCCACAACATCTTTAACCATAATAGGAGATGAAGAGCCTTAGCAGATATGTGACACCGACATGTCTTGCATGACTCTTCTACGTTGCAGGTTCATGAGCAACTGCGTATCACAAGGGGTGGCAGGTTCAAACAAATTGTTCATACGATGTACTCAACGGAGGATTTGTTGGCATTATTTGCAATATTCAACACAAAAAATCAGTTAATTGACTGTCTTTAACCACATCCTCCAACCTCCACCATTTTCCTCTACACTTAAAAAATGGCATTCAGAGTTTTCATGTACTCAGATGAAATGTCGCTGCAGTGAACACCTTATGGTGTAATTAGCTATTGTCAACCATACATGCAAGGAAAAGATGGGGAATTCGTAGTACATACCCGTTAGTGAGTTGCTTCATTGTTGGCATTACCGTCTGAAAAGGAACTAAACCGCTCTGGTATATGAACATCGTAAGCATGAAAAAGAAGCACATTTGGTCTTGTAGAAGCTTCAACATATACATTCTTCTTGAAACATCCAGCTTCCATATACACAACAAAGCAAAGAGAATTTTTGAGAGGTTATAGAAGTTCGGAAGCAGCAATTTAAAAGAATTCCAGTTTCTCAAAGTAAAATGATTTATTTTTTTAAGGGGGCTTACATGAAAGACTATTTTTTGGCCTAGTTTGTCAACTTCAGAACCCTGAGAAGTGCTATTTCCGTAGTACTAACATTTCAATGTCAACCTATGTTATGACAGAATCGCCGTCCAGAGTCGCAGAATCATCGAGGTTCGAAGTCACTTCAAGTTGTGCGATATTCGCTTTAATGTCCTTCACCTGCTTCTGCAAGTCCTGTACATAGCTGATGGTGTCCCCAACAATTGATGTCTTGTCCATCTACAAAAGCAAAAACAAAACCCCCTTTAGTTTTAGAATAAACAAACACACAGAGAATCTTTAAAAATAAAGGAGAAAAAATAGAGAAACCCTTCAGTTTGCAGAGCAAGAGTGGTGATGTTTTCACATTGCTTTGAATAAATGTAAAATGAAATATCAATTCCATTAAAAATCATTTGTAAAATGGTTTGTAACCGCTAGCACTAATGACAAATTTAAGGTTTTTATTGATACATTTTGTTTTCACACATGACTTCCACCTGCCTGTCATTTTCAATACAGCTTCAAAAACTTTACGGAGAATATTCCTTCATTGCTTTCATTGTATAACGCCTTCGGCGTAATTAAATAAATAGGATTTATTTATTTAATAAAAAAGAATAAAGAATTAAGATATAATTAAATAAATAGAATTTATTTGTTTAATCAAGAAGAACAAAGAATTAAGATATAATTAAATAAATAGGATTTATTTATTTAATCAAGAAGATTAATTGAAATAAATTAATTAAATAACATAGTCATTTAATTAATAGTGGAAATATGATTTTAGATAATAATTAAATAATTGAACATTATTTAATCATTAGGGAAAAATGGATATTAGTGTTAAAATGCTAATTCGCAAGCTAGGACAATTTTAGGTATCTACATTTTACCCCTCTTTAATACAATGCGATTTTGAGCTTTGTCTCAAAGAAAATTTAGAAATTCCTGCTCAAGAATTACCCCAGTATGTCCCAGTGACGGTGGGATAGGATGATGCCCTCTCAGGAAATTTGGTAAAAAATTTGGATAATGAGCCAAATTTTTTGACAAGCTAATGTGATACATTTAAGTGCAAGGACTAAAAAAAGAAATGTTTGACTAGAAGAAAATGTTAGTAAGATTTAGAGGATAGAAAAAATTGGATGATGTTGATCTAATCATCGAAAATCCATAGATTATGATTGTAGATGTGGATGAATTGATGAATGATTGATAATGATTTGATGATGTGTAAAACATGATGAGTTTGCCTTTGCTTCATGGAGAGACTAAGTATAGCAATCCTTATTAATTTAGCAAATAGGCACAATGCACTAGGGTATTAATGACTAAGGTGGCTTTGTATTTATTGTGTGGAATTTGAATCTGCAAACAAGGAGTATTCTTGCTCATACTAGACATATAAAAAACCTTGTTAGAGTAATGTGAGAGAATAAAGCCATTGAAGTAAGGAGACTAATACACAAAAGGTATGAAGAACCTGGTATGCACCGGACTTGTATTACTCGAGACTATCCCTACACACACAAAGAAAGTATTCACCATGGTCGTATTGCAAAAAATATCCAACATACAGGTGCTCCCACAATAGTGGTTTACAATTTTTGGCCAAATTAGACACTTAAATTATTATTTTGAACTAAATCTTCACTTTTGGGCACCTATAGCGGCTAAACCGTGACAAATTTCAAGATGATGCAAACTAGAGTTTCATGAAATTTTGTCTATAGATTCTAAATATATTTTTTTTCAAAATTTTTGGAATCAGATTGCACTTCTTTTTCCATCTCCCTAGAAAACTAGTTTTTTTCATAAAACAACATTTTTAAAAAGTGATTCTCACCGTATAACGCATACCTATTTTTTCATGAAGGATAAAATTCTAATTCTTTCGAATTTAGATCTATAACTCTGATATCTAGTGCTTCCACTTGGTTAGATAGTTTTTTATTGAATACTTTTTCTTTAATCAAGTTTCGAAGTCAAACCAATTACAATTCAGACATAGTGCGACCGTATAACGCGTAACTTTTTTTGTATGTATCGAAATTCAATTTTTTTGGTTGGATCAAGGACTTCAATTTCTAGTGCACTCATATTTTTCAAAAAAAATTTGATAATCTGTTATTTTTCCACATATGCAAAATAAAGAGCTTGATTTTCGGTGAAAAACCTATGTTTAATAAAACTAAAAAAACAAATACATAATAAAACCAAAACATATTAAAATTATATTAATTGGATAGCTCGTTTCGAGGACTACCTGATTCCAATTGGGTCTATGAATTCTCCGCCATTTTCATGTTCAAACCGAGCTCCGAAGTGCAAAAATTTTGATTTTTTTGTGAAAAAGGTCAAAAATCAGGGAAACGGGGGGTTCGCTCGAACCAGGGGGGTTCGAGTGAACCCTCAGGGGTTCAAGTGAACCAGGGTTCATTCGAACCCCCTTCCCAAAAGGGTTTTTCATTTAATTTTTGTCCGTGCATGCATTAAATGGGTTCGCTCGAACCCTTTTTTGGTTTGTTTGAACCCCTAGAATGAAATTTTTTGGCATGGGGTCATTTTTTACAAGTTTTCCTTCCTCATTCGAATTGTAAACCACTTTTGTGGGTTTACCCATACATGTGTCGCCAAAAAATGTATAGTTGGACTTTTTACGCTCACTTGAGTCTTTCTTATGGACTTTGACTTGATTTTGCCTAGATTTAATGTTATAATGTGGTCAACACATTCACATTAGGTCTTGGATCCTTGAGAATCATTAAGAATTCTAGGATGTCTTGTACAAGTGTTGTAACCCACTTTCACACTTTTCTAGGACCCTTTCATTATAATTTACCTAAATAACCCCTTTTTATCACTTACCAAGTCTTATTTCAAAGTATTGTAAAGAGTTGTAACAAACTCTCGTGCTTTTCTAGACTTTTCATCACTAATTCAACCCTTTCTTATGTTTAAATGACCCCTCAATACACTTTTTGGCCCTACTTAAGTGTATTTTTTAGAATATTCTCGTTAAACCTTATTAAATGCACTTTAATTCCCGACACCCTATAAAATTTCCCTGGCGGGACTAAGTTGCCACCTAGGGCGACTTAGTTCTCCCACTGGGCACAAAAATCAAAATAATTTCAAAATTCTAGCAGGATTTTATTCTCTTAACCTTGAGGTCAGTCTGTGATGTGTTATTTTCAAGAAATATTGGAAAATCAAGTATAAATAAAGGTTTTTTTCTATCATTTTCACCCCCATTTATTCACTCAAGCAATTCATCCATTTACTTAATCATTCTCAAGAATTCTAAGCACTCTAAGCACTTTCAAGCATCCATTGGAGCATCTTGTTGCATGTCTTCAGATTTCAACATCAAGGGTTTGGTGAGTTTATGACATTCCATATTATTCATTCATCATTCTCTCTTTATTTCATTTCATTTTCTAGGGTTTGATTAGCAAATTGGGGTTTGACTAAGGCAAACCCCTATACTCTAACCCTTAACCCTTTTCCCCCTCTTTGCATGTGTGTTTGTAGGTCTTGTATGCAATTTTTCAAAGAGTTTGGTGTTAAAAAGTGGTCAACAATCCGTCAAAGTCATAAAAGTCAACAAAGCCCTAATTGAAGCTTGGAGACCTCTTTCAGCCCATTTTCTGCAGAATTTGAACCAGACACCTATTAGGAAGGGAAGTGCAAATCGAAAGCTACAAATTCCTATCCCAAATTTCTCAAGATTCCAAGGTGGACTAAGTCACCATCTATGGAAAATTAGTCCCACTTCCAGGCCTGAAAAGTGATTTTTACATTTCTGAGTACCCATTTGGTAGAAACTTGTTTCGACAAAATCTCCCTGAAACAGGACTAAGTCACCCAACTTGGCATAAGTGTCCTAGTTATCTTTTCCAATCAAATCTATAGGATTCCAGAGCCTCTCCACATCACATTTCAGTTTCCAAGTGCACCTCTCCAGTCTTGTTCAATTATGTTATTGTTTACTTGCATTCTTAGGTCATTTTGCATATCACAATGTGTTTTCAAACAACTTGCATTTCTTAGGCTTTTCATTAATAAATCATTCTTGTTACCAGTTATTTTCATTTAGGACATTTCATTTAGTCATATTTCAATCATTCTATCATTATTCTTTAGTGAACATCCAAGTTTTTGTGGGATACCTTTCTCCTTTTAGGTGAAAAACCTTAGAAGTGTAAGAGAGCAACCTCCTACAAAAATTTGCGGTTCATTTTGGTGAACCCAACTTTTGAACACTTTATTTTTTATTTCAAGTGCATTTTCATCCTAGGTATAACTTTCATCAACATTGCATGAGGTGTTACATTGTTTAATTTGCATCCTAGGGTTTTAAAAATTGCACTAGTGAAAAGTTCATATAGCTTGCATTTTTGCATTTTATTTCATTGGAAAATAACAAAATTCTACATTTTCATACTGTAGTTGCATATGAACATATGAAAAACATCAAATTGCATTTAAAATTTCTAAAAAATCTCAAAAAAATCATCACTGGGACTAATTCGCCACATTGGGCGAATTAGTCCTCCTACACATTTTGCACTATAATTTCTAGCATTTTCTGCATTTTTGTTTTTTGTTACTGCATCGCTATTACGGTTTCCATAATTTTAGTTATTACCATTTTATTGCTCTTAGTTTCATTGCATTTCAATTCACCCGCATTTAGAAACCTTTGCATGAGTGTTTGGTGTCCTATTGCTAATACCTTAGTGAGAAGAAGCTCAAGACTCATGTTATACCATGATCAAACACTCATTGTGGATCTTGGATTGTCTAACGCTTCCACTCCTAGTATTGCAACTAGTACACTAGGCATGGACCCTACCTTTAGCAATGCTTTTCCTTCTAATAACATGCAAGTTGACACACAAAACAATCACATCCCGCAAGACAAAGTCATTAAAATTCATGAGGACTTAATACATGTCTTCAACATAACTTGTGTCTTGAAAACATTTCAACCATTACGATTCTTGCTATAGAAAACATCCATCGCCTGATTGAAAGTGACGAAGGCCTAAACGTTATGAAACAAATTGTTGAGATATACCACAAACATGCTCCTTCCACCTCTAGTACATTTCAATAAGCAAACATTGTGGTTAGTCAAAGAGGACCTAATACTCCTCCTCCTTCAACAGTAGCATCCATACCTACCTATACCACTCCTCAAGTCACAACCACAATGCAACAGGTTAGCAATGTGATACCTTCCTCGACTATTCCTGCTAGCATTCCTTATTCTTATGTGGCATCGCATGTTCTCTCCTCTTCCACCATACCATCTATAAGTATTTCATTCACTTGCCCTACCACTACATACACCCCATCACCACTTTCCCTTTCACCTCATACCACTTACATTGACCCTCTCATAACACAACTTTTCCAAACCATCTCCTCCATATAAAAACAAATATCCACCATAAACCAAAACTAGAATGGACCACCCACCTATTATGTTCATAGCAACCCACTATCTCTAGATATACTGTGAACACTGATGCCACAAGGAATAGAGATGCCGATATTTGAGAAATATGGTGGAAAGGGAGATCCTTCTAATCATGTTAATGCTTACACAACCTTATGTAGTGACTTCATCCTTGACAATAAATTGTTAGCCAAACTGTTTCCTAGGACTTTAAAAGACACCACCTTAGAATGGTTTTCATCCTTACCAAACAATTCAATTTGTTCATTCAATGAACTAGTTGATGCATTTATAAATCATTTTCAAGTGCATATGACTCCAAAAAAGACCTTGGCCGATTTGATGAGATGCAAACAACATGAAGAAGAAAAGACAACTGATTTTATCTCACGATATCAATCACTTTACTCTCAAATTGATGTCAAGATTCTTGATCCACATCTTCAAAAGATGTTTATTGAAAACTTGCAAACTCAACTTCAGGATAAAATCACAATGATGAAATTTCCCTCTTTTATGCACTTGTGTACCGCCCTTTGCGATTATCACGATTTAGTTAGTAGTCGCGATGCAAAGTCCACTTCTAATCAAGCTAAAAAATCTGAACATGGCACTTCAAACAATTCACAACCCTTTAGAAAGAAAAACAAAGGATTTTTATAGTTCAATCTCCCTCAACAACCAACTCAACCCATCAATAACCAAGTAGCAGTTGTTAAAGTTGCAATACCTTATAGTTATGGAGATATGAAATGACAGTTTACACCTTTACTAGATACTCTTCATAACACAATGTCCCAACTTTTGCAGCAACAGATGATTACTTTACCTACTATTAAACCACTAGATCCTACTAAGCCTTTACCTCCAATCTTTAAACCCAATGCTTATTGCCATTATCATAGACAAAATGGATATGACACAAAAAATTGTAAGCGTCTTAAACACCTTGTGCAAGACCTCATTGATTTTGACCATCTATCTGTTTCAAATGTTAATGTTCAAGTCAATAAGTTTGTTGCCCCACCCAATCAAAATTTGAAATTTTTGACCGATCTAATGCCCAAACATAATGTGTCATTTGTCAAAGCTAGTGAAACTCAAAACAATGATGTGATGAATGTTCATACATCTATTGAACATCCTGATCCTATTCCACATACTGGTTATGCCCATAAAATGATATAAAAGTCACAGCATAACTAAACTTGGGAATTGGACATTCCAGCAGGCGATTGACATCTTTTTATGGACGTTCATTTGCTTTGTCAAACCAGGGCACATTTACTTTAAATGCAGCAGCACGGTATGTGCACTAAGAACTAGTTTCCAGTCATCATCTATAGAAAACAAATGCTTAATAGAAATGCAACACAAAGCTTTTTAACTCAAACACGACTCAGCTAAAACATAAATCATAGCAGCTATTATTAAAGAACAAACTGTGAATTGGCCTTATGCTGCAGGAACAGACACAGGGATGGATTCCCAATGCTACAGGAGCAATACAAAACTAAGTTTGCGTTGAAATCTACAAAAATAGACTCTAACTGGTAATCAACATGAGATGAATAGTTAACTATAACAACTTGCTACAGAATACTTACTAAGTGGGCCCCCTTAGCAAGCATCAACTAGATTACACAAGAAGTTGACTCAAAGCTTCATTTGAATTTTATTCTTACTCAGAACCAGGATACATCGATTACTCTGTTTTGAAAGTAAAAACTTAACACTGAACTCTATTGCTTCTTCAACCTAATTTTAATACATACTATTTTTCATCCTCATTCACTCACGCAGGAGGAACGATTATTTAAATGAAAAAGGCAACTAACTAACTAACAAAGGAAGTCGTGATCATAAATACATTCTGAATCCGCAGAACAGATATTCATAAATGAAATTCTATTTGCTCGACGCGACCCAGAGAGAATATAGCATCACACACTTCCTAGATCAAAGGACCGTTTGAGCTCCTTCCCAAAGATTCGGTCAAAGAGTTATTACTGAAACAACTTCTTCAACAGAACCGAAATTCTTTGCGCTTGATCAGCTCCAGCTCCCTCCAACAACCTGCAATAAGTGACAGAAGTGAAGGAAAGCATACACACAAGTGACATGAAATCCATTCATTAATCACACGTTAATCCTATTCCATTATCCAAAATCATAAGCATACATCAACCATGCGGGAGGTCAAAAAGGTAATTAATGAAGTTGTCAAGCTACAGGAATATGGAATTTGTTGCTACAGGATACAACCCAAAAAGTCTTAATCAACAAGTTTAAACAACAATTAAACAAAAGTAAGAGTATCAAAGATTTCAAACTATGAGCATATTTAAGGCTCATCACATACCACGACTATTAATCCTATGAATGAAATGGTAGGTGCGATAGACATTATCCCTCGTAAGGGCCAACCTAAGAAATCTCTTGATATTACTTTCTCTTCTAAGGACATACTTTTGAATCTTCCTGATGGTCCTCTTTACATAGTAGACTGTATTTATGATAAGCCCACTAATGGGATACTCATAGATCCCGCCTGTGGAGAGAATGCGATTGCTGAAGAATTTTTGGTATTACATGATCTTTATCAAGATGATTATGAAAAATTGAGAGCATGGATCAAAACACATAATGGTTTTGCTTGCCCTATGATAAGATCGATCATCCTTCCATTATAGATAGGACCTAAAACAGTGGATGTTACATTCTGCATCATCCCGCAGTTGGACCAGTTTCGTTTGCGGCTAGGCCATCCATGGCTTCGCTCAATGAAAGTTGTCCCTTTGGTCATACACAAATTTTTAAAGTTTCCTCTTGACAATGACATATTCATTGTTCACCATAGTGGCTTTAACCCTTTGTCTTCTAAAGGAAACTTCTCCTTAGAAGCCTTTTGGCCCGAGCCTATGGAACCTATCACACCTCGCAAAGACTTCTTTTTCATTGCTTACCAAAATTTTAAAGCAAAGAAAATTATTGAATTGTCTCTTCGCAACATGTCCCCGTCCACTTCCAACACTCCTATCCTGGATGAAACAATGCTTCAACCCGAACAAGAACCAACCCATCAAACTCAACCAACACCTGAAACTTCCCTCACATCGTCTAAACGACCACACGATAATGATAACAACCCTGTCTTGCCTCCTCATATAAAACAAGTTTATAAAGCAAAGGAGAAAGTGGATGAACAACCTTCCATGGTTCCTTTTGTTCCTCCCCTTAGGGAAGAACAACAACCAATGGTTGATCAACCTGCTCCTTCACAAACACAACTTGACAATAAAACCAAAAGAAACAAACGAGCTAGGGAGTGTAGGCGTAGATGTCGTGCCCTTGCTCACAAATTACAAAATAAAGAAAACAAAGAAAATCAAAATTCATACTTGACATAAGCAATGCATGACAACCCTCCTCCCCAATCACAACAAATTGATCCAATACAACAACCACAACTCGTGATACACTCTTCATTGGACATTATCATCCATCCTCCTGTTGTGATTAATCTGGATGATGATGATGAGATCACTAAAATAGAAAAAGAGGTGCATAATGATCTGAATACATTATTCTCCTCTTCCATGCTCGCTTAAATGACAAATCTCCTACAACAAGTGTAGAACCTGGTACTTCCCCTAGTTCGGCACTTGCACTTGTCCATTTGGCTAGTTTTTTTCTCTCGACGCATCATGAACATGATAGGGAGGTAGATGACTTGCTTGATGGTTGAATTGCATTTTCCTTACTAGTATTCTTTTTTTCCTTTTCTTTTGTGTGTGCATGTGCATATCATGTTCCCCTATGTTGTGGCATTTTTGATGTTCTCCTCTCTTTATGACATTCCTCTATTTGTACCTTCATTCTTCTATATGTCATACATCGCTTTTTCCTTTGCCTTTTCTTTTTCTTGTGTTTTCCTTTTGGGGATGATGCAAGGCATTGAGACCACAATGTCTCTTTCATGTTGACCCAAAAGGACCCTTTTCCTTTTCTTTGTCTTTTGTCTTTTTTCTTGTATTTTCCTTTTGGGGATGATGCAAAGCATTGAGACGCGTTATGTATCTTCCATGTTGACCCAAAAGGTCTTTCTATTTTATTTTTCACTTCTTTTTTTCCTTTTGGGGATGACACAAGGCATTGAGACATTCATGTCTCCTTCATGTTGACCCAAAAGCTTTTCCTTTTTCTTTCTCCTTTTCATTTTTAGTTTGCTTGTGTTTTCCTTTTGGGGATGATGCAAAGTGTCGAGACATACTATGTCTCTTCCATATTGACCCAAACAAATCTTTCTTTTTCTTTGTTTTCATTCTCTTTGTGTCATTCTTCTAGTTCTATGTATTTGAGGAATGATGACAATTCCAAGCTCTCTAATAAAACACTGCAGTGAAGACCATACTGACCTCAAATCCATAGATCCCTTATGTGTTTGGTGTTTTCATTTTGGGGGAAACTCCTTCATTTTTCTTTTCCTTTCCTTCACATGATATAGCCTTACTCGAAAATATATGACTTGGCATAGGGGCTTTCCAAGTTGGCTCTCATGTCTTCTTTCTTTTTGCATTTTTCATTTGCTACTTTAAAGTAATTGCTCACAGTACGGTGTGTAGCAATTCCTTTAAAGTGGGGGCATACATTGGCATTATTCATTTTGCATTTTTCTTTTTCTTGGTTCTTAGTGCAGCCTTCTTGTTTCATACGATGTGTTTGTCACTTTGTGGATGGCATTGGGTATAGTGTCCTTCATAAGCGTGATCTATCTTAACATATTACATTCCTCTTAGTGGCTTGATGTGACACACTGCATCTCCTATGTTATGAATTTTCTATTCTTTGATTGGTCCTCTCTTGGAGACATTAGACACAATGTTCCCTAAGTCATAGACCTCGCATGAACTAAGTAAGACTCCTTTGAACATTCTCGTGAAGCTCAAAATGTCATTTTCTTTTGTGGCGCCTTATTAAAGTTATTAGGAGGTATAACTTTGGTATGGTTGAGCGGGAAGCCCATTTCGAGGCATGACTTTTCCCCATAGCCACTTGTGTGTGTGTGAGTGCATACCAGCCATGAGTGTATGTTTCTCACCTTTTAGGCATTCTCACCCAATGGAAAGCCATGAGTTTTGTCGCCTCATAGTGAGTATACATTTATTTTTCTAAACAAATAGCCTAGATCTGATCCACAACAAGATGGAAAAAAGGATTGAAGCTTGATTTGACTTTCTTTCCTTTCTTTCAATTTCTCTCTTTCATTCTTTTTCATCATTTTCATGTGTATTCCTTTATGCTTATGTTTGGCTTGCCATGGGATCTTGATCCTGGGGGCTTGATCATCCCTCTTGATTATTGTTGTCTCATCTTACCAGCATGAGTACATTTGGATCCCTCTTGATGTGCATATTAGGCTACTTTAGTGTGAGTTTGAAGCAAGTTCATCCTCTCACTAAAGTGGGGGCTTAATGTGTCACCAAAAAATGTATAGTTGGACATTTTTACGCTCACTTGAGTCTTTCTTATGGACTTTGGCTTGATTTTGCCTAGATTTAATGTTGTAATGTGGTCAACACATTCACATTAGGTCTTGGACCCTTGAGAATCATTAAGAATTCTAGGATGTCTTGTAAAAGTGTTGTGAAGTGTTGTAACCCACTTTCACACTTTTCTAGGACCCTTTCATTATAATTTACCTAAATAACCCCTTTTTATCACTTGCTAAATCTTATTTCAAAGTGTTGTAAAGAGTTGTAACAAACTATCATGCATTTCTAGACTTGTCATCACTAATTCAACCCTTTCTTATGTTTAAATGACCCCTTAATACACTTTTTGGCCCTACTTAAGTGTATTTTGGAGAATATTCCCGTTAAACCTTATTAAATGCACTTTAATTCCTGACACCTAGTAAAATTTCCCTGGTGGGACTAAGTCGCCACTTGGGGCGACTTAGTCCCACTAGGCACAAAAATTAAAATAATTTCAAAATTCTAATAGGATTTTATTCTCTTAACCTTGAGGTCGGCCTGTGATGTGCTATTTTCAGGAAATATTGAAAAATCGAGTATAAATAAAGGGTTTTTTCTCTCATTTTCACCCCCATTCATTCACTCAAGCAATTCATCCATTTACTTAATCATTCTCAAGCATTATAAGCACTTTCAAGCATCCATTGGAGCATCTTGTTGCATATCTTCAGATTTCAACATCAAGGGTTTGGTGAGTTTATGAAATTGCATGTTATTCATTCATCATTCTCTCTTTATTTCATTTCATTTTCTAGGTTTTGATTACCAAATTGGGGTTTGACTAAGGCAAACCCCTATACTCTAACCCTTAACCCTTTTCCCCCTCTTTGCATGTGTGTTTGCAGGTCTTGTATGCAAATTTGTCAAAGAGTTTGGTGTTAAAAAGTGGTCAACAATCCATCAAAGTCATAAAAGTCAACAAAGCCCTAATTGAAGCTTGGAGACCTCTTTTAGCTCATTTTCTACAAAATCTGAACTAGATACTTGTTGGGAAGGGAAGTGCAGATTGAAAGCTACAAATTCCTATCCCAAATTTCTCGAGATTCCCAGGTGGACTAAGTCACCATCTATGGTGAATTAGTCCCACTTCTAGGCCTAAAAAGTGATTTTTATATTTCTGAGTACCCATTTGGTAGAAACTTGTTCCGACAGAATCTCTCCAAAATAGGACTAAGCCGCCTAGCTTGGCGTAAGTGTCCCAGTTAGCTTTTCTAGTCAAATCTACAAGATTCTAGATCCTCTCCACATCACATTTCAGTTTCCAGGCGCACCTCTCTAGTATTGTTCAATTCTGTTATTATTTACTTGCATTCTTAGGTCATTTTGCATATCATAATGTGTTTTCAAACAACTTGTATTTCTTAGTTTTTGCATTAATAAATCATTATTTTTATCAGTTCTTTGCATTTAGGACATTGCATTTAGTCATATTTCAATCATGGGCATGTGTAGGATCATCATGGAAAAAGCAGGCCCTTAAGTGGCAAAAAATTCAAAAAAATCAGAGTTAGGCAACTTGGCGTAAAAATTTGGATAAGTTATTTATCTATATTATTTCAAAAATATGTAAGAACAGAATTTGTAGCAAATTGAATGAAATTTCTAAACTACTAGGTTTATTTTTTTTAAAACAAAATCTATTTGGTGAAAATTTTAAATTTCAATGCAAGTACTTAAATTTCGGGAAAAATAAGTAGGTGTATGTCTGACCACTAACCACAATAAAATGATAATATTTTTTTATAAGATTTTAGATATAAGTAGAGGACTCATGTCCCGATCTGATGCATATTTTTTTGTAATTTTTTTCCAAGAAAATAATTAATTATGATTTTTTTATTACAAATTTTAAAAAATATAAAAACTTGTACATCTAACCACCTTAACTTGGTCAAAACTTCATGAAATTCAATTTTTTTTTTAATTCTATAGTATACGAAGCATAGAATGTGACACATGTTTCGGATTTAAAAAATGTGATACCGTTTGAAAGCTATAGATGTTTTTCAATCAGCCTATCAAATAGGACTTTAGTCATAATTTGAATAGAAAATAAATAATAATAATTTATTAAATTCAAAGTAAAGCATAATTTATATTGGTGGAAAGTTGAGAATATCCTTTAAAAACCCTTTTCATTTCATTAATTTTGGATAAAAGAAAGTCGTCAGGCACATACCCTACAAATACCCATCATATCGCCACTTTTTGGCCCATCATGATCCTGCACATACCCTCATACTAGCATTAGTATTTAGTGAACCTCCAAGTTTTTGTGGGATACCTTTCTCCTTTTAGGTGAAAAACCCTAGAAGTGTAAGAGAGAAACCTCCTACAAAAATTTGTGGTTCAATACAAAGCATACGAAATCAACAATCAATACCCCATTCCATAATGAATTTTTATTTATTTGTTGAATATATTTTGAAATGAATTTTTTGTTAAATTATTTGTGTAATTTATCTTATTGTGGATATCACTGGAAGTCTTACATTTTAAAATAAAGTGTTTTTCAATTTCTATTGTCTCGATTATGCAAAGGAGACAAACTCTCTCTTCTCATATCTCTTTTAGTGTTTTTCATCTACTTATTTCATACTAAAGATGATGTGTGTTAGTTCTTAATTAAGCTATAAGAATATTTGCTCTCCAAGGGATATTAGCCTTTAAGTAGGTTGATCGAAAGGGTTTGAATTCATCGAGGTAATATTTATTCTTTCTCCTTAATGCATTTTCTCACATAGCCTTGTGAAACTTCTCTATGGTAAATATCTTTATTTATTTGTCATTATTAGAGAAAACATTCAAGTGAATGTGTGTTTTCTCATCCACCTGTAGTTTTGCTTCATCCACAACTTCTTTATTTTTCTCAAGACATCTTTAAAGACAACATTAGGCCATCGATTTTCCTCTAGTTTCCTATTCTTTTCACTTAATAAACACATCATGGAAATGGCTTCAATAAGAACTATACCCCATTTCAACAAGAAGAATATCCTAGGGGACCAAAGTTTTTAATTTGATTTTTCTTGTGATCATGCATTTTTGAATTCTTTACATGCATCCATTCGGTGTTTTAAAATTTTCTTGCCCATATTTCACACCCATAAAACACCACCATAATTACTAATAGCCCAAATTAAGTACAAATAGTTTTCCAGTCCTATAACTCTACTTCTTTGCATCTATTTTGAAGGGAAAAAGTGCTCTCCACCCTCCCAAAGTTCTCTTCCTTATGCAAGTTTTCCAATTAATCTTGTTGTTGAAGTCAATCCCAAGGTATTCATATTTTGTCACTTCTTCTAGAATGTTTCCTTCAAAATAAAAGTCAAATTGGCTCATGTTCTCTCTATTGGAGAAGATCATTATTTTAGTCTTACTAGTGTTAACTTGTATACCCACATCTTTGTAAAAGTGTTTAAGGAACAAACAAATGCTATTGTAACCCTTGAGTGGGCTTAGGAATTGTACTGTCGTAAATTGTCACCCTTGACAATTTCACACTAGGTTTTGCTCCCCTTAAATTATTGAGCCTAATTGGGTCCCTAATTTCCTAAATCATGTGTCATAACAACTAAGTTATCATATTGTAGCTCACACATATAACACTAGAAACAATAAGCAACCAAAACAAACTTCAACATCCATCCCATTGCCTCATATCTCCCACTTGCACCTAACATTCTGCAGTGTAGTGGTAAAGAATTTGATCTTGTTGAGAAACTTCGTAACACTCTTGCTAAGATATCCTTGTGGGATTTGATTCAAACATCACCTTTTTATCATGGTATTCTTCAAAATGCTTTACAAAAAGTTTTCATCCCTCATAGTGTGCATCCAAAGGATGTAGAAACCTTCATTGAGGGTATGAATTTGGTTAATGTGGATATTGTCTTTCATCAAAGAGAATTACCTCCTTTGGAAACACAAAAGAAATGATGTTTTGATGATAATGGCTATTATTAACAAGGTTGGGATTAGACGTACCCTTATTGACAATGGTCCAGGTCTAGGGCTTAATGTTTGTAGTGTTCATCTTTTGGATAAAATTAGAATGGACAAAAATTTAATTCAACCCATTGATTTGTCGATCAAAGGTTTTGATAATGTGGGAAGACAACCGCTTGGAGTGATAACGTTACCTATTAAATTTGGTCAGGTTGTGTTACAAACTCCCATCCATGTCATGCCACATGATATTTCATACAATATTCTTTTGGGTAGACCATAGATTCATGAAATAAAAGGAGTTCCTTCAACGCTTCATCATTCAATGAAATACATATACAACAATAAGGTTTACATGATAAATTTGATCCTAAATCTGAACATTGTTTGCAAATTGAAACAGGAATAAAGAATCCTCTTAGCACATTGACACCAACTCAAAAGTGAAACCTTTACAAGTTGAGGACAAAGATAAGTGTCTTTCATTGGTGACAAAGTTGTTAGATGATGAGTGGGGGTCATTAGATTTCACACCTACATTGATGGGGGAGTACAAGATTACACAATCAAAATCAAAGAAAGAGAAAGAGGTTGCATCCTCTACAACTACTAGAAAAGAAGAAAACATAAATTACACATCCACTTATGATGAAGATGATCATGAAAAGCTACCTTCTTTGAAAGAAATAGAAGCCATTTATGGAAGAGGGTATCAAATTTTGAAATAACTTGGCTATAATGGAAAAGGATGTGGTGTAAAATAACAAGGTATCTATGTCCCCAAAAAACCTAACATGCAAGAAACAACAAAAGGTATTGGATATTGTCCTTTAAAGATAACAAAAACATCAAAAAGACCTTCATTTAATCATGAAAAATAGTATTAGGTGTTGCTCCTTACCATGTGGTAGTTGTATTATCACACAATACTCACTACCATGCATGAGAGTATAAACTTGGCTTTATGCAATCATATTTCATTTTTTGCAAGGCGTAGCATGTAATCATTCATCTTGTCTCACCTTTGTCCTTACACTTGGGGGGAAAGGGGTTAGGTAGCCTTAGGTGCATTCCTTCTAGTAAGGGGTCCCTTTGTGTCTCCTTAAAATGTTAGTGTAGCAAGTACACTAACATTTTGAGGGGGCACATATAGTCCCCTGCTCATTGTTGGCATAAGAAATGGTCCCTTCTTAGCAATGATAACATACATCTCTTGGGAAGTGTGGCCTTCTTGATCTATGTGAGTGTCTCTTTGGTGGTGATATTAGGCTTGATATATCTTAAGAGTGTGACGTTTCCTGGCATATGATGTTCCCCTTGGTGGTAATGTTATGACTAGTATTCCCTAAGGTGTGATTCTTATATTCCATGACTAGTCCTCTCTTAGTGATGATGTTATGTGTGATATTCCCTAAGGTGTGACCTTTATGTTGGAAGAATGAGGATTTTTTCATTGATACAGTTGTTGGAAACATGAGCACGAGGGATAAGCACAAGGTACATATAGTTATACTTTGTGGTGTTGTCATTGATGTCAACATTGTATCTTGATATGGAGTTCATGGTGTAGATCATTTTGATTGGTTCTAAAATATTTTGGGATGTTTGTGGAAGACAATTTTGCAAAAATGTTTGATTTGGTGAATATAATTATGATGAAAAATGACTAAGTGTTTATACCAATGTTTCTAGATATAGAGCATCCAATTTTTGGCTCCACACTAGTCTGCGAACTAACATTTCACTCCATGGTTCTAGTATGTTTTTGTTGGCTGATAGAAGCATCTAATTCTAGAATTCCATCTTGTTTTGGCTTTTGATTTGAAAGTTATGAATGATAGAAGTTTGGCCTGGTAGTTACAGTCATTTCTTGTACAATGCATATGAGTTGGAGAGTCTGCACTTCTTCGTAGATAGGATTTTGGTTTTGCAGATTTAAGGAGATGCTAACATATTTCAATAGAGTGTGAATTCTATATGGCATAGTATTTTGAGGTTCGCGTGTTCGAATATGGGTATACTGTTGAAGAATTTTTGTATTAGGTCTTCTGTGGTGCTGCTCTAATAGGTGTGAAGGTATGTTAAGGTTAAGTAAGTATTGTGGAGTTATGTGGGAGATATTATAGGTCCATGCCAACCTATTTCAATCTTTTTAAAGGATTGAATCTTGGCACGAAGTGTGTGTGGAAGGATTTGAGCCAACAAGTCATATATTGTCCATTTTGTATGATACATCTAATTAGGCCAATCTAATTGATGTTATTCTTGAAGTGGATAAATAAGTTAGATCATTTTTGGTGTTTTGAGATATGAAAAATATGTGAGTGATGCGAATAATGTGAATTGAGAAAATACATTGTGAATCTAAGTTGTGAATGTTGAGCAAAATATTAGAGTGATGCAAATGCAAAGGAAAGTAGAGTTTTAGACCAGAATCAAATGAAGTGTGTAAAGTTAGTTTATTGAGCTTCATTGGAATTTTATCTCATGCATATGATAGATGCAATTGTAATAGTTCAATCTAGGTTGTGAGCCACAAAATTTCTTCTATCTCTCTTTCTCTCAGTGGACAGTGAGTCCACCTACAGTGAGAACTTTTGTAAATATACTATAACCGGTTATAATATATTATGAACTAATCCTCATCGTGGTTTTCCCCATTTTGGGTTTTCCATGTAAAAATCCTGATGTTCATGTGTTATGTGATGTTGTTGGATGTTTCATGATTTCTTTCACTTACTGCAATTGAACATGCTATGTGGATTAGATGTTTAAATGTTTGAATGGTGTAAAAGGATACTAATTCACCCCCCTCTTAGTATTTCGAGTGTTCAACACTTTCATGTATTGAGAAAAGCCCCTTTGTTGTTTTTGTAAATCACCTTTTGTGGTGGTGTTGTGATAACACCCCTTGAGGTTTTAGCCTTACCCTATCATCATTTATGCACTCCCTGAGGTGAGTTTTGTTCATTCCCTGAGATGTTAAACTTTGTGCACCCCTTGAGGTGAGTTTTGTTCATCCCTCGTGATGTTAAACTTTATACATCCCCTGAGGTGAGTTTTGTTCGTCCCCCATGGCATTAAAATTTATGCACCCTCTAAGGTGAGTTTGGTTTTTCCCTTGAGACATTTAACTTTGTGCACCCCTTGATGTGAGTTTTATGTGCTCCATAAAGCAAGATGTTGCAATATAGTTCATGGATTCAACATAATGGAGCTTGTTGGGTCATGAACTTGAGCACCCCTTTTTAACATGGCCACCTAGCATAACATAACTTGCTTTCCGGTGGAGCCATGTATCTCATGAGTGATGTGGCATAACACAAATTTCTAGTTCTCATGGGATCATTCATTTGTTTGATGGATGACGTTTGGTATTTGATACAATTTAAGAATGAGGTCTCTTTTCCTTATCGAATCAAATCCTTTAGTACTAATCTTGTGTTTTGTGTGTGTCTTTTGTGTATTTTCTTCGTGTTTACATCATTTTTGTTTTCATTTCATTGTCATCTTTATGTTTCATCATGCCATGTGTTTTCATCATGGATGCTTCATTTTTTTGACATGTATGTTTATGTATGTTGTCTTGATGTATTTCATACATATGTGTGTTCCTTTGTGCTTATGTTGTCTTTCCATGGGATCTTGGATCCTAGGGGCTTGTGCACTCCTCCCTAGATCCTTAGTCATCCTATCCCTTCAACATTTGGATAATTAGATCCCTCTTGACATAGATTTTCTACTTTAGTGTGAGTTTGAGCGTAAGTTCATACTCTCACTAAATTAGGGGCTAAATGTACTATCGTAAATTATCACCCTTGACAATTTCACACTAGGTTAAATTTCTCCCCCTAAATTATTGAGCCTAATTGGGTCCCTAATTTCCTAAATTATGCATTCTATAGCCCATTTGTACCACTTTCTAAGAAATTGAAAGCATTGAACAAATGCATCCAGTTAATATTTTTTCCCCGACACTTAATGTCCTAGAAAATATGGACAAGATCCATTCACCCTAGGGCGTATGGGTCCCCCTATTTTTTTGGGGACCAATTTTGGATATGTTGGTGTCAACATTTTAACATTTAAAAATTAAGTTGCAAATGTCGGCTATCAGGATTTAATTCTCAAGAAATTAGAGAAATTCCTATAAATACCTAGATATTGCATCATTTGAAATCTAAGCGAAATAATCTAGCAAGAGGTGAAGATTAAGAGCATTCAAGAGTAAGTCAAGAGTATCATTTCAGAGCTTTATTGCAACAATTTAAGATCCAAAAATCATGTCAAATCCTATGTGAGTTTATGTATGTTCATGTTATCATCATTTTGTGAAGGCTGACACTTTTGTAGGTCTCCAAAATATTCAAGAAAATCAAGCAAGCAAGATCCAATACCTTGAGGTGATGTGCATTACTTCAGTCCTTCAAGGAAGCCATTGAAGGGTAGTTTTAGGTTTAAAGAGGATTGAGGGAAGCTTGAAGACAAATTATTTATTGTTACATTTGAAGCCCTACATCTTTTCAACTCACAAAAACTCACCTATAAAATTATCCGATAGTGTTCCGACAACTTTGCAAGCGGAAATGAAGGTCACAAATTTGTCATCAGAGGACCTCAAAAGTAGAGCAGGAGTAGCACACAAGGACCCATATGCCCTAGGGTGACTCTTTCCTCCTATAGTGATTAGAACCAATATTTTTAGGTAGGTACACAGTCCTCTACACTTCCCAGATCTGCTTGCAAGTTACTATTTTAGTTTTCTATTTGTCGAATAATTGCATTTTACATATTAGGGAACATAGTGTAATTAGGTTAATCATAGTCAATCGATTCCAAATCATTCCAATCCCCAAATTGATGGAGATCCAAGTCTGATTGGCTCGCCTTCATGGTTGAAAATCAATCTATACACCTTGTTGATCTCCATCTCAATGAAACCCTAGGAAAAGGCCTTGAATCCTATTATTCTAAGGACTTATGACTTAGGATCACCTTTTTCTATATTTCAAGAATAAAAATAAGATCATCAATCTATAAAAAATCCTAACAACATATTCCCCCAAAACACCATCCCCACCTTTCAAATTCAATCATTCTTCAAGTTTATCGATATATAGGCCAAAAAGTGTAGGAGAAAATAGGCAACCTTGCTTAACTCTGATGTTGCTTGTAATTTTTTTTGAAGTACCTACTTGAGTTCTGATTTTCACAAAATCATCCTCATAGAGTGTATAGATAGCCACTCTAAATTATAGTGGGATACCAAGATCATTCATTTTATAGCTCATAAGTTATTGCTAAGAATCATGTGAAAAACCGTATTGAAATCAACAAAATAATAATTAGTATCTTCTTTCACATACCAAATTTTTTTAATGATATGCCTCAAATGTGATTCCATGATCAATTATTGAGTATTTTGGCTTGATTTATTTTTTTCCCTTTTGCTTTCTTGTTTTTATTTTTTGCACTTGCAAATTTTGTGCTCAACCATGCTTCCAAATAAATTTGCAAATAAATGATTAATCATGATGGTCCAATAGTTGGATGGATTGTTAAAATCCCCACTCTTACAAGAGGGTATTTTTAAGTTGGCAATCCAATCTCTTGGAAACTCATGTTGAATGATATTGTTAAAAAAATTCACAATGCGAGGGGTGAGGGTTTTCATCCCCCATTTAAGTTACTCAACTTGAAGCTCAAACATGTAACTAGCCTTTCCTACACCCAATTTCTGAATACCTTAACCTCTTGCAAAATAAATATATTTTTTATCATGTTGATCCTAGGGGGACCACAACCCTTCACTCTTTCACATACAATTGTTCTAAATATTCAAACCATTGAGTGGTTGTCATGTTAATCTCTATTTGTTCCTTTCTTGATTGAAGTTACCTCCAAAATTTTTTTGGGTTATTCTTCCTTAGATATATTATCTCTTCTCTCCTCATGTCTATGAATACCCTTTTCTTAATTTTACAATATACTTTTATAACTTTATGTGCTCCTTCTCCTTGTTTGAATCCTTAAGAACTCTCCTTGTAGCTTACAATCCTCATCAAACCAAGCATTTGTTAGAAAAAAGATTTATTTTATTCCTCTTGCTCTTTGTCCATTTACACTCTCAAGTGTAATGCTTATTAGCTCATGAATTTTAAGACCTTGTGATCTTTTTATTTCTTTGTTCATTAATTGTCTTAATATTTCCTTGAAGATATTATAATTTTATTAGGTTATTTTTTTTTCCTTTTGTTGAAGGTTGATGGATGGGTTATTACTATAGTATATGCTAAATTTTCTATTGAAAGACAATAAAATGTGAATTGGATTATGGTATGATCTTAAATAACAACTTCTATTATCTTATCAATCAAGCTTTGCAAACAAATGGCATAATTTAGCACATGTTATGTTGTAGATCTTGCATACATAGTTTATGGGGATCTTCCATTTACCTGTACCAATAAAAATAATAAAATCATAATTGCTACATAAAGCAATTAATTCTTCACCAAAATGGTTAATATCCTCATTATTCACTTAACACCCTGACCATTAGTGATTTTTCTCTTTAGTAAGCCATAAAGGATTGTTATCCTCCTTGTTGCATAAGATTATAGTTTGTTCATTAGTTGTCCTTGCATTGAAATCACCTAATAGAAGAACTTCTCCTTGTTGGGAGAAAGATGAAATATATTTTTGGTGTTGTAAAAAGGTCCTTACAATACAACCCATTTTTTATAGGTTTTTGACACCTAAGGTACAAAATCACACACTGCAATTCTTAACGGCTTGCTATTCTCAATAATTTTAAACCAAATTTATTGCTTATTTGGGTCTTCTTTTTCCAACTAAATGTTTCTTCCCCATGCTTCTTTTATTAGGGTTATTATGCCACCATAACCTTTGGCATTTATAGTTGCATCATTTCTATAGACACCTAAATTTGGACACTTAATTTATCCCCCTTCGTCTAAACATCCTATTATTTGCATTAATTAAGTAATATTACTATTATTTAATTAATATCCTTAATTCTGCCAAATCCCTAAGGTATTTAATTAAATACCTTACCCTCATTAATCCTTTTTTTTCATCAAATGAATTAAATAAATATTACATTTATTTAATTCCTCACATGTCATTTTCATCTAATCCTAATCCATCTCGTAATCTCTTCATTAAGAATGTGCACATGCCTAATCCTTGATTAGGATGTGTCACAACCTCCAACTTTTGCAAGTTGGCTTCTAATCTTCATTAACCCCTAATTATCCTCTAAATTACTAATTAGTTAAACCTAATTAGTACCTTGGTCAACTCTCCCCATCCCCCGAGGAATTTTTAATTCCTTTTTATTCATCCAATGCTCCTCTCTTCCCCATGTGAATTTTTAAATTCAATTTTATTCCTCCTAGAATCCCCTTTTCCCATGCATCTTCTAGAATCTTTGACTTGTCACATCAAGTCACATGTGACAAACTCCCACCTTTTTGGAGACCCTCTCTTATCCACTAGATTCTCCCAAGCACGTGAATTTTTAATTCACATTTATTCCTCTAGGGAATCTTCTCATCTCCCAATGTACTTCCAAGGTACATGTCCTTCCTCCACATCATGTACTCTCCTTCCACATCACCTACACATCATCTCACCCTTAGCCACTTCACATTCCACATGTCAAGATGTGAGGGCTTGTGAGTCCTCAACTCACCTTAGCCCTTCATCTTGGCCTTGTTGGATAAATCTCAACCATTGAATTCTCTAGAGAATTCAAATTATTCTATAAATACCCCCTCCTCTAAGGCATTTTGGGGGAACACTTAGCCATTTTGCAACTAAATGCTGCCATTTTTTGCACTCATCTAGCCATCAATTTCATATATTTGCATTTTCATTCAAGCACATAGTCAAGTCTTTCATTTAGTTGTATCAAGAGCCATCAAGGAGCATACAAACCAAATCAAAATCAAGGGCCAACCAAGGAGTTTCAGCTGTAAAGGGGAAGTATATCTATTTGTCATCATTTTACACTTTTTCTCTTTGCTTTTACAAATTCCTTAGGCTAATCTTGAGGTGTTTCTTTGTGTTTTTCCATTGCATTTTAGTTGCTTAGAATAGGTTAAACATTAGGATATCACAATTTCAAACTATAAATTTTGTATGTTCCAAATGCAGGCATCTTGTACCCATTGTGCTAATGAGTTTTCTTGACATATTATGTCTCTTCCATCAACAATAGGCCCTAACCTAAGTCCCCTGCTCCATGGGTAACATCTACACTTCTAACACACTAACTTTAAGTGCTCCTAGGGGGGACTACTTGTTATTTGTCTTGGGGCTAAAGGCTCGAGGTAGAATCCTTACCTTTTTATCTTTTTTACATTATCTACTACTATTGTTACCTTTGCTTTCCCTTTGCCACCCTCAATTTATATTGATGCGTTTATGGACAATAAATTGGTAATGATAGGTTTTCCATTTTGCAACCATGCCCTTTTAACTTTGTCTCTTTCTACTTTTACTTTGGTGAATTCCACTCTTCTTGTCTCTTAATCTTACATTGAGGTTAGATCTTCATCCAAAAAGAAACACAAGCCTTTAGAATCCTCTTTTTTCTTAGAAGTTGGTATTATTCTTCTATACTCTACAAGGAAACATTGATAGTTCTAATACCCTCTTCATTTAACTTTCCAACCCTTATTGCTTTAGATATTTGTCCCCTCCAATACAAGTTGTCCCTTATGAAATCACTTGTAAGATTAAAATTACTTTCAATTTTTTTCAATATCTTACCCTTCTAATAATTAATTTTTTTTCAATATCTTACACATCTAATAATTATATTTTTTACTCTTTCCTACCTTACCTTGTGTTCTTTCTCTTTTGTTATTTTATCATTTTCCCTTTCCTCTTGTATCTTGCTAGTTAGGCCTTTAACTACTTGATCCCATGATTTAACTTCCTTTGAGTTAATTCTCTTGTTATTTTCTTTTTTCTCCAGCCCTTGAATGCTTGTTTGTTGTAAGGATTGTGTTCCACCCTTTACTGGTTTTAAATATTCCAAGTCTATGTTTATTTATTGATTCATGCATGGTTTTCCATGCTTGTTTCATAGGTTGTCATTCATGCTTCTCTATTTCTATAACCATCTATGGTTAAGTGCACCAAGATGGTGCACAAAAAGAGAGTCAAAAGTGGTCACTTTTATTCTAAAATCAGTTAAACCTGAACTTGGAGGAGTAATTTGAGATTCATGCACTCAAAATTTGAAGATACCAAAAGAATAAGAATTGTAGTACTCTAAATATAGTTTTTAAACTACTAAAGTTTTTCGAAAATAGATAAGATTAAGATGATAAAATGATTTGTGCACACAAAAGTGTTCCTACTTTATCAGTAAAACATAACATAGTGTCTGGCATGCACCCCTCAATTTTTCTAGTTGCATTTAGTGTTTTCAAAAACCCATTGGTAGAAATATAGTTAAGAGTGCGTACTAGAAGTATTTTTTTGTAATTTTTTATTGAGTATTTTTTTAATGATTTTTCAAAGTAGATGCATCCTGAAAATTGCATCACTGAGCGTGCGTATCACATAACTTGCACCAAAATAATCGAAAATGTAAAAAAAACAATCCAATGTTTAAAGAATGAAGTGTAGAACAATATTATATGATTTTTTTTCAAATTTGGACAAGTAGGTGAAAATTTATTAAAAAAGTCAATACATATGTCTTTGATAACTATGGAAACATTAGTGAAAGAAATTAAAAATAAATGTGTTAATGTAGCTCAAAACAAAAAATAATATGGTTACAAATCTTAGAAGATGTGTGAAATTATGGTGGTAATTTTAATAAGATTTGATTTATAATTTGTGAACCTGATGACAAGCAAGTTGAAAAATGAGAATGGAAGAAAAAATCACCTAAAAATGAGGCAAATGAACCATCCAAGCCTAAGTACAAGCCAAAACACGTACGTGTTTTGTGTAAGACAAAATATGTACATGTTTTGTGTAAGTCAAAACTCTTATGCGTTTTGTGTAAGCCAAAACACGTATGCATTTTGTGCAAGCCAAAACACATATGTGTTTTGTGCAATGTGTTTTGTGCAAGCCAAAACACGTATGTGTTTTGTAAAAGACAAAACACGTACATGTTTGGTGCAAGCCAAAACATGTACATGTTTTGTAAAGAGTATCTTATTTTAGAGGAAATTATTATGAACTTCAATTCTTAATGTAGCTTCAATAAAAATTCTATTTACATATTTATCCTTTCTGTTTAAGGAATATTTCCATTCATCAAGTATAGTAGGAATTACTATATATATATAGTTTAAATTTAAGAAACTATGTATTTATGTATGCAAAGACAAATCAACACAATCTCAATTTCATGTTTAAGTGCCACTATTGATATCTAAAATCTATTGTTACTTTCTCACTTCGATAATATATATGTCAATATTAAATCATAAATCAAACAAGATAGTAATCGATTAATATAAGCATTATAAGTGTGTATTCAATTAGCTTTCATTTTTGCAATAGGAGGATTTTAAGACTGTTAGTTCTATTATAGAGTTAATTTGTCCACTTACATAAAAATAATAATAATACCCCTTTTGTAGTAAGATCGTTTGGAGTAAATTAGTCCTCTTAAGTGGTTTTCCTTTAATAAACCATAAGGATGACCTTCGGTAATAATCCATAGATATTTTTTTTTATAATGAATTGATAAACACTATATATATATATCTAAATTTTGATCTACTCACTATATTTTGTAGTTAGCCTTATAGAGTTGTATAATATATTGGCTAATTGCCAAAGGTGAGCGTGTTTTGGCCTGCACTAAAAGCATCATGTTCTTGAATCTAACTATCCAATTCTCTCCCTCCACCTCAGTATCTAACTCTCTCTACATCTCTCTAAGTATCATGTTCTTGATGGTTTATGATGGAGAGTTGAGAGTTAAGGGTTTAGGGATTAAATTTAATTATGTAGGTTTTAGTGTTAAATTATTAATGTTGGATTTTAGGGTTTAACATATAGGGTATAAGGTTTATGTATTAGGATTTATGTCATAGGGTGTAGGGTTTACAGTTGATGATATAGGGTATAGGGTATAGGGTTTAGGGTTGAGAGTATAAGATTGAGTTATAAGGTTTAGGTTTGAGGGTATAAGAACCTTGAGGGTTGAAGGTATAAGGTTTAGGGTAGAGTGTATAGGTTTTATGACCTAGGCCTGAGTGTAGGGTTTAAAGTTGAGGGTATATGATATAGTGTATAGGGTTGAGGGTATATCATTTAGGATTAGTGTATAGGTTTGAGGGTTCATACCCTAGGCTTTAGGGCCTAGGGTTGAGGGATATGGTTTAGGGTTGAGGGTATATGATATAGGGTTTAGGGTTGAGTGTATATGGTCGAGAGTTTATTATATATGCCTTAGGGCCCAAGGTTGAGGGATAGGATTTAGGGTCAAGAGGGTATATGGTATAGGGTTGAGGATTGAGGGTTTAGCCTATAGGATTTAGGCCTAGGGTTGAGATATAGGGTTTAGGATTGAGGGTATAGGGTATAAGGTTTAGGGTTGAGGGTATAGGGTTTAGGGTTGAGTATATGGTGAAGGGTTTAAACTATTGGATTTAGTTCCTAGGGTTGAGGGATAGCGTTTAGGAAATTGACGTTATAGGGTATATGGTTTCAGGTTATCGGTATAGAGTTTAGGGTTGAAGGTATAAGGTCTAGGGTAGAGTGTATAGGCTTTGTGTCCTAGGGCTAAGTGTAGGGTTTAGGGTTGAGGATAGGGTTTAGGGTTGACGGTATAGGGTATCTAGGGTTTAGGGTTATGTGTATAGTTTTTATTGTTAAGTGTATAGGTGTAAGGGTTAAGTGCAAAGGGTTTTGGTTAGTTAAATCCATTATAAGCCCAAAACTAAGCAAAAAACGTATGTGTTTTTCTAAGTTAAAAGAACATACATGTTTTGTAAAGATATATAGATCACTCGAGGGCTGGGACATCTATATTAGCTAGATCAAGGAGGTCGAGGAGATCAACTATATGATGATTAGGAATGGCTTATGTTAATGATGATTATGATATCAATGTACTAATAATGATGTTTGTAAGGTGTATGTGATTTATGACATATGTAGGTGAATGTTAATGTAGATATGTATATGGTTTAAAATGAATATAGAATGTATCTAATTAAGAATGTATATGTATGTTGTGGATATGAAATGTAATAAACACATAAGATGATAAGATTCTTAGAATAAAAAATATAAACACTTAAGATCAAAAGACAATGATGATAAGATGCTTAAAATAACAAATCTAAATACTTAAAATGAAAATGAAATGATGATAAGATGCTTATAATAATAATTCTAAATACTTCAGATAAAAATGCAATGATGATAAGATGCTTTGAATAACAAATATAAACACTTCAGACAAAAATGCAATGATGATAAGATACTTAAAATAACAAATCTAAAAACTTAAGATGAAAATGCAATGATGAGAATATGTTTAGAATAATAAATGTAAAGAATTAAGATGAAAATGTAATGATGAGATGAGTTGGATGGAGATGAAGAGTAGGTGACCATCTTAATACATTGAGTATAGGGACATATGAAAGAAACAAAGAATGAATGTGCACATACAATCCATGATTAGGAAAGAGAAAAATGATGGTGACGAGAAAGAAGGGATGGGATGGGATTAGGTGTATTTGGAATGCAATAATTGAACTACAATGTAGAGATTACTTAATTTGATAATGCATTCGATACTATACATCAAGGTATGAGGAACCAAGGTGATTGTGTATTGCATGCATAGGACTGACATAAGGGTTTTTGGGTTGAGGGTATATGATATAGGAGTGTGTATATGGTTGAGGGTTTATTATATAGGCCTTAGGGCCCAATGTTGAGGGATAGGGTTTAGGGTCAAGAGGGTATGTGGTATAGGGTTGAGGGTTTAGGCTATAAACTTTAGGGCCTAGGGTTGAGGGTATAGGGTATAAGGTTTAGGGTTTAGGGTATAAGGTATAAGGTCAAGAGTATATGGTTAAGGGTTTAACCTATTGGTTTTAGTTCCTAGGGTTGAGGGATAAGGTTTAGGGAACTGATAGTATCAAGGGTATAGGATTTCGAGTTATGGGTATAAATTTTAGGGTTAAGTCTCACATCTCCCCCTCTTTACTCTCCTCCCCATCTCTATTGTTATCTATCTTGAGCACTTCTCTCTCTCCTCTAGATCTACCTCTCTCTATCTAACCTCTCTCTCCACTATCTACCTAGATTTCTCTATCTCAACTTTCTATCTATCTCCCCTTCTTACCTCTCCCCTCTTCCCTCCTTATCTTCCTCTCCCTCATTCCCTATGTAGATCTCTTTTCTCTTTGTCTCACAAATATCTTTTTCTTTTTCTCTCTTCTCTATATCTCACCTCTCTCTATCTCTCTTTCATGTCTCTCTCCTCTCTCCCTTTAATATCTCTAAATTATTCATTATTTAGGGTGTAAGGCCTATGGTTTATGGGTTTAGGGTTGAGGGTATAGGGTTGAGTATATGGTTAAGGGTTTAACCTATTGGCTTTAGATCCTAAGGTTGAGGGATAAGGTTTAGGGTTGATGGTATAGGGTATAGGATTTAGTTCCCTAGAACTACCTCTATCTGTCTAACCTCTCTCTCTATGGTTTAGGGTTGAGGGTTAAGGGATAGGGTTCAAGGTTGATTGTATAGGGTATCTAGGGTTTAGGGTTATGGGTATAGAGTTTAGGGTTAAGTGTATAGGTGTTAGGGTTAAGAGCATAGGGTTTTGGTAAATTAAATCCATGATAAGCCCAAAACTAAGCAAAGCACATAATTTTTTTTGTAAAGGTAAATCCATTGCTCAAACCCAAAACTAGGCAAAACACATATGTGTTTTGTTAAGTTAAAAGCATGTATGTTTTTTGTAAAGGTAAATCTATCCTCCAAACCTGAAACTAAGCAAAACACGTATGTGTTTTGTAAAGTTAAAATCACGTACATTTTTTGCTAAGTTAAAAGTGTGTATGTGTTTTTTACACTATAGGCATTTCTAAATGGAGGCCAAAGTGCAAACACTTAAGTTTAGGGACCAATAACATGTACTCATTTTGTTTAATTTATATAGATTTTTAATGGAGCTAAAAAATCACATGATAGTCGTGCTGAAGGTCCCACTGCAATAGGCTTGACTTTCTGTGCATGTTTTTCTGACTATGTAAGAGATTTATTTGTTTTATTTGACTTCAAATGATTGAAATGCATTGGAATGTGCCAATTAACTGATTGTTTAATGTTTTTTTATTTGTATAACACCTTTTATTGTCAATTTTAATGACTATTTCATATTTTATTGATAATTTGTTAACTTGATTAAGCAATTTATCATTTAGATGTCAAAGAAGAGTAATTTGTTTAATTAATTTCATATATGTTTAAGTAATTTCATATATGTTTAAGTAATTTCACATATGTTTAAGTAATTTGATTAAGCAAATCATTTTTGTTCAAATTATGAAATTTATTAACATATAGTCATAATTTTTTATTTAGGAACAATTGATATTAACCATGTGAAGGAATAAGTAAGGACCGCCCAAACAAATTGATGTAAAAAAGAAAAAACAAAGGGAGTGCATGAAAAGACTATGTGAATGAGAAAAGTTGGAGGAGAAGGTGCATCATCTATACCAACTGAAATTAATGTAGAATCAAATATTGAAACACCTATTGAAGATATAAATGATGGATCAAATTTACCAAATGCGAACCAAGAACAAGCGCCAATAATCACACCTATTGAGACAAGGAATGATCAATCAAATATACCAAATGAAAACCAAGAACACACACCAATCATAACACCTCCTTGAATTATTCATAAAAAAACTAAATTATCTAATGATATAGATGAAAACATTTTGAAAACAATGCTCGGAAAATTCCTAATCACACTTGTAGAAGAATGGCTAATAAAATATGGAAAAACTATTTTGAGAGCTGAAGTGAAATTGGAAGGTGCCAATTGTTTGTTAAAATGATTAAAAATATTAATTTTAGGGACACTATGAAGATCCTTGGCTTAAGATCATCAAATACTAATGGTGAAAGAACTATTGTAAGAAATATAATTAGTGTGTATTAATCAATAGGTTCAACATTACACACTAAAGATAGAAACGTTTCCCAACGTGTTCTTACATCAACTAGAGTAAGCAACAAAACTAAAAAATCTTGTTTGAATACCAAAACAAGTAGGTCACTAAAAATAAGTAGAACACTATTAAATGCCATTAGGAGACGTGAAACAATTAAGGATCCTAATAGTAATTCTCTATGGGAATTTTGGGTAGACTTCCATGCAAAGACAAAGTTGTTGATGCATTAAGAGCATTAATTGAATTATTTTTGGAAAGATAACACAAGAGTTTCACCCAATCAAAGAGATATTAGAATGAGAATAGGATCTTGAAATCATGAACCACATCCTAAACACTTTTTGGATATGACTCAAACTCAATTTTATGAAAAGTTTATTCAAAGTTATCCTCAAGTGAGAATTAGTCAAATGTTTTTTGAAATGGTCAAACCTTTTTATGTTAAGATAAGTCATGCACTCACTACATGTTGTTGGATGCATATTGAATTTTCCATGCATTACGATATTTATCATCATATGTGTTACTTTGTATACTAACAATGTTTTGTAGGAATGTGGTTTACAAGTCTCTCCTAAATCATCAAGAGATTTTATTTCAAGTGTATTATGTAGAAGAGATGATGGCCAATTTTTTTTATAAGAATTTGTGTTTGAAAGGATCATGTGTTACTTGTGGTGGTTTGAAACATTTCCAAAAATGTTTACATTTAGAGAGCACACATGAAATTAAAAAAAAAATAGTTACTTTTAGAAAATACAAGACAGTGAGATACAGGGTTAAAGATGGAAAAGAGTTGAAGAAATGTGAGTTAGTGAATACATATATTTTTGTGGCTGAATTTATGAGGATTTTTCAAGAGAAAATAGTTTATGAGTATGCAATGCATACACATAGAGCTCGATGGTTGGATGAGTAATGAAAGTTATGTAAGGATACATTTCCTCTTGGTACCATTATTTCTATTGTAGATTTTGCTGAGAATTATATATTGCAACCACAAAATGAAGTATAATCTCAATGTTACAACTCTATTCAGGTTACTATTTTGGTACACATAACATTCATGCATGCACATGATAGCATAAAGAAAGACAAAAAGATATTAAGAGAGTATCACTTCTACATCAGTGATGATCGTACTCATTCCATAGAGTTTGTGCAAGGTTTCTTTCAAAATTTCTATGATAATTTAAGGGAAAGAAATATGAGATATAATCAACACATCATATGGTTAGATAACTACACATCACAATTCAAGAATTCAAGGATGTTCTATTGGTTGACTAGGATGCATGTGACAAGTGGTGTTCAATATTTTTGGAATTTCACTAAAGTTGGACATGGAAAGGGAGAGCATGATGGTGTAGGAGCATGTGTACAAAGAGCCCTAGCTAGAGAGGAGTTGAAGTACCAAGGTGATGCTAAATTGACCGATGTAGCAACAATTGTGCAATGGTGTAACTCCAGAATGGGACCAGGTAATCAAGGTAAGTCTATGGTCTCTAGATATTTTTGGTTGGTAAATGAATCTAATATTGCAAACTACCAAGATTGTTGTACAGTTATAGGATCAAGTGAGTTGCACTCATTTAGAAGTTCAAATGTAAGTTTATTGCTTATTTATATGAGATATTGCATATTTTTGTTCTTCATATATGGATTTTGTTTGGGAAGTTTGTGAGTCAAAAGAGTGGTTGACGAATGGTCTTGTAGACATTTAGTTCCCATTGACACATATCGAGTTCCACAAATAATAGTTGAACCAAATTGAAGTATTAGTAGACTTTGACCATGTATCTAACCTCGTGCAACCAAGTATTGTGATTTATTAATTAGTTGAAATAAATTTTTTAAGTCATTTTATTACATTTTACATAGTTTTTGGAATTAATTTATTTTTTCAATGAAATGCAGGTCATGTGTATGTAGTTATTGCTGATGAGAATAATGAATAAGGAATAAATTATTTTTTGTGCTGTTGTATAGAGGGGATAAAAAATTTAACTACCACAATCACTGATGGAGAGGGTATTGAGTATCCAATAGGGTTTGTTGTTGTCACAAAAACATGGCTTAGAAGGTACCCTATTAAGAAATCAAATGTTTGGTTCTTCGAGGACTTTGACACACATAGGAATATTCTTCATTACTCTAACCTTGTTGTTGCAATGAATATTCAATTGATTAAATATCATGGTAAACCACTTAATAAGAATTTATGGAAAGCTTGCGAAGCTAATCATGAGGCAATTCTTGACACTATAAGGGTTAGAGTTGATCCACAAGGGTCAGTAGATTGAACTTGGGCCAATTTCAAGTATTCAATGTGTTGGAGCATTGGATCAAATTGATTCTATGAAAGAGTAGAATAATTTTGAAAGTCATATATATTATTGGTTGATTGAAAAATCACCTATTCATTATACTAATTGTACGAAATGCATTCTTTTTGCAAATATCGTCAATTGATTTGTATCTATGTATAACTAAAATTATATATATATATATATATATATATATATATATATAAACGACCAAGATTCTACGAAATATTGGAAACACAATTTTTTTCTAAATATTGTCAGTTGATTTATATCTATGTACAACTGAAATTTTGTATATATGAATGACCAAGATTCTACCATGATTGTACTGGTTGATTGTAAATGCATGAGTTTTGTACATTTTGTTAGATGGTTTGTATATATGTATAGTTGACATTTTTCATTGAACATTTTGAAAAATTTGTACATTTTGTTAGTTACTCACACTCCATGATCACCAACACCCATAATACTAGATCCTCAAGATATTTTTTTCCCAAGAGTATGCGTGCTTAGACATGACACAACCCTAATCATTAATTAACACATACAATGGAACATTGACACACAGTATGCAAAATAAAATGTTTCATTTTTTAAATATGAAGATTTTTTATAGATTGAAGACAAAAACTAACTAAATAAAACCTTTAATAATGCTAAAAACTATTGAAAATTGGACAACAGGGATCTTAAGAGAAAGTGTTGGCACAATGTAGCTCAAAATTTTTGGGAGAGTTGAGGTACAAAATAGAACAATTCCTAGCATAGATGTGCCCACTCAAACATGTTGGTATTGATGGTTTGGGCCCCTGAAGAAGAAAACAAAAATTAGGCTACCTTGCAACTTAACATTACATGTATCTAACGATTTTTAGGACAACAAAAAAGTTTCACCACAACCAAATTAATTGAAGATATGAAAAAATAAGAGAGGCTATTATAGAGGGACCCTACATGACCATGTAACTTTAGACAAAATGTTTATAAGTGCCACAATTTTCAAGAAACAACTCATCAAAGTTTGCCACTTTTTGGCATTTAGGGCTCTTAAGAGAAAGCATCAATACAATGTAGCCTGGAATGATTCGACATGCTAGTGTGTGAAATAGGATCTTTCCTAGTATAAACCTTCCCACTCAGATGTGTTGGCACTATCGATTTGGATGCATGATGAACAAAAAAAAAATTGGGCTACCTTGCAACTTGACATTGCATGTATTTAATGGTTTTTGGGGTAACAGAAAAACTTTCACCAAGGTCAAATGTATTGGCGATATGAAAATTGAGAGAGGTTATTATAGAGGGACCCTACAAGACCCTGTACCTTTAGACAAAAAATTTTAAAGTACCATGTTTTTTGAGAAACAACTCATCAAAGTTCACCACTTTTTGGCATTTTGGCCTCTTAAGAGAAAGTGCTAGTATAATGTAGCCTAGAACGATCTAACATGCTGGGGTGTGAAACAAGATATTTCCTAGCATAAACCCACCCACTAGGATGTGTTGGAACTGACGGTTCGAACCCATGATAAATGAAATGAAAGTTATGCAACATTATAACTTTTCATTGAATGCGTTTGATAATTTTTTGGGCAGCAAAAAACTTTCACCACGGCCAAATGGATTGGAGATATGAAAAACCAAGAGAGGTTATTGTAGAGGGACCCTACAGCTCCCTGTATCTTCAAACATAAATTTTTTAAGTGCCACAATTTCCTCAAAACAATAATTGAATAAACTCAAAAGTTCACAAATATATATAAACAACAAATTTGAAATTTACAAAAACAAACTTAAATATGTTATACTATACTTGTGTAAATCTAATGCCACAAGCATACATGGCAACATGTGTACTATATGGTGTTGCAATGCCCACCTATTCAATAAAAATATATATTTTAAATTATTAAATATTATTTTGAATAGAAAGTATTATTTTATTTTGATATATTATACAAATTTTACCTCTGATACAGATGCAAGTGTACAAGTTGTTGCAAGAATGCTTGATGATGTACCAAAATATAGAATTGCACCTTGAAATGCATAATTTTTGCATCAATTTAATTCATTCTATAATTAAAAATCTATTTAAATTTATAATTTTTAAGTATTTAATTATAGATAAAATGTTATAAATTCAAATCAACATACCTACATTTGACCAGCATACACCTCATTCAACAACTCATCTATCATCACCATATTATTTGATGCACCACCATGATGACCCTCGCTACTCTCATGAAATCTATACTGACAATGAGAACATACATGGGAGGTGGAACCATCTACACCGTCTGCATCACTATCTCTCCCAAAGCATAGATTACAATAGTTTGGGCATATATGAGAGCTAGGGGCACTAGAGCTAGATGGTTGAGTAGTTGCATCATCATGTGAGGTAAAAGGCTGAGATATTTGTGTGCCATGCTCTATAATGGTGTCTATCAGTCTAACAATTGCATGGAGAGTTTGTACCTCCATACTCTCCCTGATAGCTACTAGAACCGTCACATGACAAATAGGTCTTTGTGCTAGTGTTCTTCAATGTGCACGGTTATCTACCCGATGATCTCCTAGTCTATTTTGGGTAGAGCCTCCACCTCTACCTTGAAACACCCTCATATCAAAATAATTGGGAATTTGATGAAGGATAAACTCATAGTATAGTTTTCTTAGAAAATATAGTGACACCTCATAATTATTACATGGAGATTGGTCAAAGACCATCCACCACCTATCCCAAAAATTATCTTATCTCATCATTGATTGCACCAATGTATTGGAAACCTCTTTGAATATAGAGGAATAGGTTCATTGGTTCTAGGATCTGTAAAAAGAAGACATATGCTTTCTTTGCTTATGTCTTTTTTTTCACTTCATCATAGGACAATTTTGTTGCATAATATTAACATCATGAATCTCTATAAGTTTTATATTGATTTATTTGATTTGTGACTATGTCA
The DNA here is from genome assembly GCA_007258455.2 of Sequoia sempervirens. NCBI lineage: Eukaryota > Viridiplantae > Streptophyta > Pinopsida > Cupressales > Cupressaceae > Sequoia > Sequoia sempervirens. The sequence goes on along the minus strand of VDFB02049217.1, from coordinate 164,195,756 downwards.
ACATTCACCATCATGGCTTCCAATGTTGAGGCAAGGGATTGGTGATGCTGGTTTGATGTTGAACCCCTCAAATTTGAAACTAATTCATGAATTGCAACTTTGTTTTGCTCTAGATGCCCTAACAAATCCTCTTGGCTTTGTCCAAGGTTTGTTGGAAGGGTAGGAAGAGGGTTAGACATCCTAGGGTTTTCCTCAGGAAATTCATCATTTAAATTTGGTTGTGTCTCAAGGTTTACATGATCTGTTATATAATTTAAAAAACATGAAATTGATAAAAAAAAATAGTCCATTTTTTCTAGTGCAAACAAAATTTAAATTTAATGCAAAAAAAATCACTTACCTCTTCTTTGGTGTGGCATTGTGAAGCTAGGTTGCAAAGGGAAAAACACATTTGTGTTATGTAGAGTTGAGGGAAAGAAAACAGTTATAAAAAATGCGGGTTGTGGGTAAGCAAAATGATAGGTTTTTTCTTTTTATCTTTATTGAGCAAAACACGTACGTGTTTTGATTTTATAAAAGCACACACGAGTTTTGATTTCAGAAAAATGCATACATGTTTTCCTTTCATAATAATGTGTGCACGTTATGTGTTTAAATAATGTGCTCGTGTTATGGCTTAGATTTTTTGAGCCATAACATGAGCACGTTATTTGAATTCCTTCAAAATGCCAGCACACTTTGCTCGCTTTTGGGAATTTGGCCACTTTTTTGTGCCCCATCTTGGCACACATTCCCTTATAATAATACCATCTATTCCTTTAGCACTTTGTTTTATTCTACTAAAAATTGGTTTTTCATTATGATCTCACATAGCTTGCAGTTACTTTCTAGCTCTCTTACTTGAATACGTTGTAGTTTATTTTTTACATTTACTAACTCAAACATACAAATTTTTTGACCAAGTTAAGATGATTTGAAGTAGAGTTATAAAAATTTGTCACATTGTAGATTGATTGAATTTTATTCCTTTGAACATTCATCATATTTTTCTCCTTTTGTACCTATTTTTCTTTTTTATTGTTCTAATTTCACTCAATATAATATACATCTTAAATACCTTGATAATGCAATTTTTACTTACCCTAGATGGTTTTCCTCCATAAATTTGACAACTTTATTTTCAAATTTCAAGTTTGGTGATAGTTCGCTTCCTATTACAAATATCCTTGAAAATAATGTGTAGAGAAAAAGAACAAAAGTAAAAAGGTGAGAAAGGGAAAAAAAAATGACCTAACTTGAGGACCCCGAGGAAGAAACAATGCCCTTAAAACCATCACCTAGCTTGGTCCTTACTAGCTTCACCCTTTGGAACCACTTTCCACTATCAACCCAAGTTTTATAGAAAAAATGACACAATCTTTCAAAGTTGTGCCATTCATTCCTTGATTTCCCCACTATTTTTCCTAGTTCATGTTCTTGTCACATGATGATATGAAATTCCAACAATTTTTTTTCACTTCCTTGTTACAAATTTTGAAGCCTTTACACATGCACAAATATATAATAACAACTGAGTATTGCAGCTATGCCCACAACTAAATATTGAAGATTAAATGGTCTATTATTGAGTAGAAAAGTATACTCTCTTTTGTGGGTATTTTAAATGTATGGTTTTAGTTTTTATTTTAATTTTTAAGTATGTTTATTAACCTTAAATTTAAACTTGTTATTTTTTTAAGTTAGTTATTTTTCTTATAATGTTTTTTTAAATATTTCTCAACTTCTTTCTTATTTAATATTGGATTGTATTTATGATTTTATCCTTAAGACTAGGTTAAAAGTGTGATCTTGTCTCTAGTTTTTAAGCTATTTTTTTCTTTGTTCAAGATTGATAATCACAAGATTTGATAGTTTTTTATTAACAAGAAAAATAGGTTTCTATAAGGGACTCAAAACCCCAAATTACAAAACATTGATACATCAAATAAAGTCACAACCAACCAGCAACAAAACCACAACTAACCAAAAGCAACAAAATAGACAGTAGCCAAACAAAAAACAACTAAACAATAGACTAATTTGTGTTCTTGAGGGTGTCTTCCACCTCTAGTTCATGGTCATAGTGTTAATTAAAACCAGGGTAAGAAGTTCTTCCTTTTCTTCATCAAAGGTCTTCTTTTTTCCATGAGTGCAAACACTTGGACCTTTTTAACCCTCTATCGCCAAATTTTTACCTTTTTCATTTACAAGCATCTCCTTCACCCTACTTGGATTCCCATCAACTATCTACTCTTCTCTTGAAATTCCCTTAACTTATCTATGAGATTTTTTAGCATTTTCGCACTATTCTTAATAGAACATTGGTTGATCTTTAAGAGATTTTCCATGTTGGTTTTGATCTATTGAACTATTTTTTCAATGTCCCGAATGTAGAGATCATAGCCTAGTTTGATCTCACAGATAGTATTCTCCACATCCAAAATTCTTTTCTTTAACTCTTTAATCCCAAAAATCTGCTAGATGGAATTTGTTTCGGCAACCTTCTCTTGTAAACCATATACTTTCACATTGACTTTATTCAGTTCCAACAAGAACCACTTAGTCAATCTGAAGTGACTAGTCACAATTTCTCTTGAAACAATTAAAATATCCATTATTAGTTCCCTTTTAGCACGCAAGTAAGAAAAATCCTTCGAGAAGGGGTCAAAATTGACAACATCACCAGAGTCCTTGGTCAGGTCCAACACAAGAGAATTATCCACCACCACTCTGGCTTCCTCTTTTTCCATGATAGTTTCCTCAACCGTCTTCTCTTTCCCTTTGTTTCCACCACTCCTAAGAGTAGACAAAAGTTGTTTACCCCACCTTTGGTTTCTGCACCCTACCTCATCAATACCCAACCTTTGTTTGTTGCACCCAACCTCCTCATCCCCTATCTAGGACCCTTCCAACCATGAGATGAACTTTCTAGATTTCTTCTTAGGTCTATTTTTTTAGATGAAGCCTTCCTTTTCTTCTTCCCTCTTGAGTCTGAGGTGGAAGAAGAAAGGAACTCAACAAATCCCCCCCAATCTCCATCTCCTACCACTCCTCATCATCAACATCCTCTGAAGAGTCCAACCCTGTATCAAAAAGCATCAATTGTTGCTTCTTTTTACCACCCTCTTTACCTTTTAGAGGCTTGACTGGTATATGGGATTTTTCATACTCCATCAATAACAACACCAGACCCTCATGCAACATAAGTGCATTAGGGTTTTTAAGATGGTCTTTAATAGATGAGTCTAGGGATGCAAGAAAATAAAACGAGAAAGAGATCGGTAAATTATGTCTAAAGTGGTTAAGAAAATTGAAATGAACACCAATGATAATCATAAACCTACCATCAAGGGTGATATATCTCATGATCAACTCAACAATCTTGACCCAAATGGGCTTAATGGACATTCTATCATAGCCCCACAAGGAAAGTTTCACAAGTTTCTCTCTCATCCCCTGTAAGAAACTGGTTCAAAGCCTCCTTGTTAGCCTTTCGATCCTTGAAGAATTTTCTTCCTTGTAATTGAAGTCCAAAGACTTCCACTATCAATTCCTCGGAGATAGTGAATTCAACACCTTGAACTATCAATGTTCAATTCCTCCATCCCTTGACAAACATTTTAGTGGCTTCATGGTCATAACCATGGAGTCTCTCCATGTATGATGTGAGCCCACCCTCCTCCAAAATCCTCCACACCTTAGGTTTTTCACCTGAACCCATTGCATGATAGTGGCTTCACCTGATTTCGGTCACCCGCCATATTCACCAAGAGTTCTTTGCAGTTCTTCCTCAAGAAGCTTCCTGAAGTTGAAAAATAGATGAACTCCAAAATACCCACAGAGCGTGCGACAACATTGAAACTTATTAACATCCCAACCCCTCTTTGTTAGAACCTGTGAATACCATCATTATTTAGAATGGTACTTGTACTTCGACTAGTATTGACAAGTACCTTTACCACACTTTTAAGGGACAAAAGTTTAACCCCTTCATTGGCATAAAAATATGCCAACATATTTTCCTCCCTAAAAACATGAGTAATTATGACATCCTCAAAATATTTAATCATGTCTATGGAATCATTAATAAGCGATTCAATTGTCCAACTAGGGGGGCTCAAATTAAGCAAACACTTTATAATATTAGCCGAGTCCCCCTCAATCCACACTTTTTTAAAACCCCTATCAAATGCCAACTTAATGACATTGAAAGCTGCCTCAACTTCAACTAAGTGGTTAGTTCGAGTTCCCAATGGGAGTGCCACCATTGATATAAGCCCGCCCTCATCATCTCTTAACACCCCCCACACCCTGCATGCCCAAGATATGATAGTTATTAATGGTATGAAAACCAAAAAGTTTAAATTGTTGTAACATCCTTCATTTTGGGTCCTTTTTAATTAAAATATTTCAAGAACTAGTAAAAGCATGCCTAAAGGTGCTATCAAATGGTTGATAGGTGCATACTTTTTAAGGGGCATTTTAATGCAATTCCTAACCGATATTGTATATTCAATCTTGTTAATCTATCAATACTTAATTTATATAATATTGAATAAATTTATATTGGAAAGAGCAATTAATACTACTTTTAAAAATGGATATTCAATGTCTTACAAATGTATTAATCTACTATAATATAATCACTAAAAATATGAATCATGAATAATTATTTCAATTGGATACACAAGAAATACATAGGGAAGTGTCTTATCATTTGAGTATATGTTCATGTTCAAAATTAGCTATTGAGTATATAAGGTCTACATAGAAGTATCTCACTACATATCTCCATGGATGACTAACTTTTAAAAAATTGGATATTAAGTAAATTTATGTAAACCAATCAAGAATTATTTTATTTAATGGTAAATACACTTCATGAATATCAAACATTTATGGAAGTTCATTCCTTGTTCTAAAGATCTCATTTTGGCATAGGTGGAAAGGATGTTGGGAAAGGTTGTAGATTTAGTTTTTCATGAGATTACATTTGTTTGAAATTATAATGCCCCGAGCATACACTTCAGACATTAACAAACAAAAAATAGATGAAAAAATTGCATGTTACAAAGGTGAAACCAAACGTTTCTTTACACTCTCATGTACCTAAGATGCTATAATACTATGCAAAAACACACCTATCATGCACACCAATACACTATGTAGAGGGAATTTTGGTTGTGGTTTATGGTAATATTCTAGTTGTGTGCCTAGATACTTTTAGAGCTTTTGATTTCATAGTTGGGCTTTAACATGAGAAGGTAAGTTGTGCACCTGTTTCTACTAGTCAAATTTGGGTGGGGTTGGAGATATTTTTTTTATGAGGATCATGTGTTGAAACAATGACTCTTTGATGAGGCTTCAATAGAAAGATTAAGGAGCCTTAATCTAGAGATAGATGTGAGTTCAACATGGACTTGATGAGGAGATTGTTTATGGAGAGTCTATGTGGATCAATGAATCTTAAGAGGACAAATCTCATTCTCTACTCTTGGTCCACTTAATAAAGAATTATCTAAGAGTTATTTCCCATCGAGTATTCAAATGTGTTCTATTTTTTATGCTATATTTTCTTAGGGAACAATTCTTAAGTTATGGATGTTATTTTTGGAGGGTGTCTTTTTCTTTTTATTTTTTTATGGAGTTGAGCTCCAAAGTGTCCTTTGTACTAGGATCTAGAGCAGGAGTGCCCTTCAAACTAATCTTCAAAGTGAGAGAAAGCTCCAAAATAAAATTTGGAGTGAGCTCTATAGTGTGTATTTTTGGTTATAAGTGTGAAGGATAGTTTTGAGCATAATATATGGTCATAGGAATGGTTTTTATTTTGATATTCCTTCACTTGAGAAGCTTAAATTCTTTTTGGTTTATTCATTTATTACTATTATGTTTGAATTTAAAATTGATTAGTTGGATGTTAATTCTTTTATATTTGTGGTTTCAAAATTGAAGATCTTACATGTCATAGCTTGAGCACTTGATGGTGTTGGTGGAAGGATATGACATGTGATATGGTTTGTAGTTTCTCTCTCTAATATGGTCTAGTGTTTCTTCCTAGAGGTTTCTATTCATGATGTTGGATTTGAAGTTGTGTGGAACTATTATGATCACTAGGTTTGTGGTCATTTAATATTGTTCTACTTTATTATTTTTTAGAAATTGTATGAGCTCTTTTATCGTTATCTTTTTTAACGTGGAGAAATTATGATAGTTGAGGAGATAAAATGTGAGAGTGAGTAGAAAAATATTTGAGAAAGTATGCTATATATTGTAGCATTTTGGTTACAGTGTGAAAATTATTGTTGTGTTATTTGATATTGGTTTTGATAAATGAGCCATACCTTATATGAGAGTAATTTTGGTAGACCTTTTTTTGCTATGGTTAGCACTTGATTAAAAATTTCCTATGAAATGGGAGTTAAATAGGAGGTATATGTGTTCTTGGTGGATAGGTTTCATTAGACTACAATATCAAGGCTTTTTATGTTTTTCACCTATTGGTGTGTTTGTTAATGTAGAAAATGGTAACCTTGATCATGATAATGGGCTATATAAGGACATGATCTATATAGTTTGGGTAGGATATGTAATGAATATAAGGTCTACAAATTATTAGGGCTAGTTGGATGTGAGTGACTAGTTGTGTATTTGTTTAGATTATGCTAGAAGATGAGGCTAAGATTGTCTATAGTGAGCGTGATTTGGATCATTTGTATAATTTAGAGTTGAGTATGCTCCAAAGTTGGTTTATTTGGCTCTCGAGTATGCTACAAAGTTGGTTTCTTTAGAGTTGGTTAAGTGGCTTGGTGTGTGCCTCAAATTTGATGTTATATATGATTGTATGAAGCCTATGAGTATAGTAGATTTTAGTTGTGATAACATGGTGGTATCCTTGGTAGTTCATAGATTTGTTGGATCTTCCTTTTTATCTTGCAAGGTATATGAAAATTGGTAGAATTTTTGGATTAGGTGTGTCATGCACCATACAAGTCACATTTGAAATATTTATTTATTTATAGTTATTAAGTATTTTTTCCTCATTAGTAATAAAAAATCTCACTTTGAGCTGACAATTTTGGCCACATGTTAGCTATCTTGGAATGTATGTAAGACACTATTTAAGAGAATGATTAGAGGGAACTAAAAAGTGTACCAATAATCTTGACCAACATTATGATAGTCTATGATGCATGCCATAACAATCTTTGAATGAGAGAATGATGTAAAAAAGGAGTGACAAAGTTGGAGGGTGAAATATGACAAATTTATGACATCTTATGATGACTGGTTTTAGCTTGTTGGACCCATCATGAAAGAAGGGATTTGGAATGTGGGCCATGGAATTTAGACACCATTATTCCTTTGGTTGGGTCATTGTTTTCCTAAACCACTTGGCATTTCCTTATTGATGTTTTCTTATTTATTGGATTCTTAGATTGTGATGCTTTGATGAGGATTTTTCATTGCAAGGTTATACTATTGAATTTCCTCCAAATGAGTAGGATGCTATTCTTTAGGTTAAGGCAAGAGCTTTGGAAAATGAAGATTTTTACTTAAAATAGTTTTATCCATGTATATCGATGTCTCTTCTCTTTTGTATATGTTTCTTCTTTTATTTTCTTATTCTTGTTTTTGAAGTGTTATTTTACATGCCATTACACTACTAAAATTTTCATGGATTTAAGATCTACACTTCTTTCTTGTAAGGGTTAATGTGGGAAGTGAATATGTGTCCTTATTCCACTTCACGAGGATAGTTTTTTTGTACTTGTATAAGATTTTTTGTTCAGTAAACCTTATAGTAATAGAGGTACATATGGGTATTTTCCTAATGTTCAATACTCATGTTTTTTCTAGACTATCCCACATCATTGTTTCTAACCTCCCCATACTAGTCAATCTTGTCACCTCTTGGACTTAAGGACTTTTATAATCAAGATTTTTTCATTTGCAATGGTATAAATAAATTAGTTTGTTATTGTGTCTAGTAGTATTTGAGTCTTTGTAACTAGGATATTGTGTTGTTTATAATGATTTTTCTAGTTTGGTTTTTGTTCCAAGTTTTTTCCTTTTAATTCAACTACTATGGAATAAAACCAATACATTGAGATATTTTAATTCATATAAATACATATTTTGAAAATTTGGTATTTGAGTCTAACTATTCATTCTATACATGTAACATGGTGAATATTTGTGCTAGTCTCATTGATCAATTTTTTAATGATTACATTATCTTGAGTCTTCAATTATGTAATGAAAATCATGTTGGCGATGGTTTCCCATGTAGGTTTTTCTCCTTCAACTAATCAAGGTTGGTTTTGGGATAAAATAGGTCCATTTCTCTCTAACCCTTTAATATTTTGGTATTTATTTAGATTAAATAGATTAGTGCTAGGAAAAATGATGTCTCAAACTTGCAATTATAAAAGGTTAATATATTTGAGCATAGTGGGGTGCAGAGGGGGGGAGGGTCTTAGAGCTACGTGCCTCATATGTGGGTTTGGGGGTAGTTCCCCTTAAAGCCACATTTTATGTATATTTTATTATTTTATGTATTTTGTTGGCTTGTTTTACCCTAGAAGGCAATCCTATTTTATGAGGGCATTGTATTATGACTGTTCATTATGGTGTATTATAAGAGTCCGATAGCTATTGTGTTACCTTTGGATCTTTGGTTGGTGATACTCCTATGAGAAGCTTGTTCTACAAGTATATTGTAATCTTCATGATTTTTGAATAATATATTGGGTGGTTTTTGGAGTGTGGGGTTTTTCTTTTGAAAGGGTTTCCCCCACATGAATCATTATGCTATGGTATGCATGATATTTATGTTTATTTTTGTTTAAGTTTTTGTAATTGTTGTAAAGATCTATAAAAAATTTGCATTATCCTCCTCTAAACATTAGTGTAGGAAGTGGTTCCACTACCTTAGATTAATTAAAATTGGTATCAGAGTTTGATCACCTTTGGTTTTAGCTATGGGTTGTTGGGTTTTTTGAACGAATACATATATTTGAGTGCGAGCTTGTGTAGTAGATACTTTATGATTTTTTTGCAGGAATTTTCAAATGATAAGTTCATTAGGGAGAATAGAGGAGGATACATTTTTTGGAAATAATTTTAAGATGTGGAAATTGAAGATGGAGGATCTATTGGTAGATTGAGATATGTGGGATGCTATTGATGAGAATTTTTTAAGGCCCATAGATCCTACTTTATTTTCTCAATATGATATTATGGACTATAAAGCCAAGGGTCTAATTAGATTGTTCTTAGTAGACTTTGTTTTAATCAATTTCCATGAAGAGATCTCTGTATAGAAACTATGGAAGATACATGGTGAGAAGTATCAAACAAAATCTTTAGTGAATAAGAGTTTCTTGAGGAAGAAATTGTATTCCTTAAGAATGGAGGAGGGTGGAAGAATTACATATCACCTGGAAGCATTCAATCTGTTGGTGGTTCAATTTGAATTAGTTGGTGTCAAAATGGATGAGGAGGAGAGATGCTGGATATTTCTTTGTTCTTTGCTTGATTCATGGGATTCTCTTGTTATGGCTATTAGGAGTGATTATGTTACCTTAAATGCTGAAGATGTGGTGGGTTCTTTGCTTTTTAAAGAGATGAGGAGGAAGATATCCATGTTCCAATGAGGTCTTAAATGTTCATGAAAGAACTAAGGAAAAATACAAGCACGATAAATCCAAGTCTAAGGGGAGATCCAAATCTCTTGGAAAGTCCAAAGTTATTTGCTGGAATTGTGGTAAGCCTGGACACTTCCATAAGGAGTGAAAAGAAGAAGAAAAAGAAGAATTTTGATTTTGATTTTGAGTCTGAGAAGGAAGATGGTGATGCATTCATTGTAGCTTTAGCAACTTGTGCAAGTAATGATGCATGGTTAATTGAATTAGGTGTATCTTTCCATATGACCTCTAATAGAGATTGGTTTTTTGAATATGAAGAACACGATGGAGGTAAGGTGTACTTGGGTGATAATTCTTGATTAAATATTGTTGGTTATGGTAAAATTAGATTCAAGTTACCTTTAGAATCAAGTTACCTGATGATGTAATAAAAAGGATTAATGGTGTATTTCATATCCTCAGATTAGCACAAAATTTATTATTAGTGAGCAAACTAATAGATGCAGTGTGCAAGTAGTATTTTATGATGCAAGATACAAGATGGTTAGAGATGCTATTGTTATTTATAGAGGTTTCAGATATGACACATATAAGTTTGATGCATGCACTATTGAGTGTAATAATACTTCTATAAAAAAATAAGTACATGGCTACTTCGTTGGAAGAGGTGAGGGTTTCATCTTTAGCAAATGGTCATGAATTTTGGGTATCCAAGGCTGCTATTTATTTTGAATCAAAGTTACCTGCAAAGAAGACTATGTTATGGCACCATAGACTTGGCCATATTGGAGAAAAGTGTCTAAAGACCTTAAAAAATAAAAATCTTGTTAAAGGGTTGTTTGATTGTAATCTTGAATTTGATTTATGTGAGAATTTGATTTATGGAAAGCACAACTACATTTAATTTTACTAGAGTTCTCATAAATATTGTGGTGTATTGGATCTTATTTATTCTGATTTGTTTGGTCTTGTAGATGTTATTTCTATTGAAAAATCCACATATTTGATTTACATATTGGAAATAAAATAACATGCTTGAGGATTGATAATGGTAGTGAATTTTTCTCTAATGATTTTGATATATTCTATAAATATTATGGAATTCATATACAAAAGACAACTCCATATTCTCTACAACAAAATGGAGTTGCAGAAAGAATGAACATAACATTGATGGAGAAGGCTAGGAGTATGCTAAGTGGTTCTAGTCTAGAACAAAGGTTGGTTGAAGCTGTTGCCACTGCTTGTTACTTGATTAATATGTCTTTTACATAAACTCTTGTTGATAAGACACCTATAGAGGTATGGTTGGGTCACAAGACTTCACTGGGACATGTTAGAGTTTTTGGTTGCAAGACATATGCACATGTGCCAAAGGAGAAGTGAACAAAGTTGGAGAATATGACTATGAAATGTATCTTCATCAAATACAGTTATGGTATGAAAGGATACAAGTTTTGGGATTTTGTTGCACAGAAGGTAATATATAGTAGAAGTGTTATTTTAGAGAAGCCAAGCCTTCGTTCTATTACAATGTAATCAGAACAAACTGAACAAGAATATTTGATTCAACTTCCCTCTACACCTAAAAATGTTGAATCGAGACCCCTAGATAGATATGAAGTTGATGAGATCTCATATAGATTTGAATCTTCAGAAGAGGAGGAAGAACCTCCAACTCAACTTGTTCATGGGTCTGCAAGGCATATACAACCACTTGAAAGGTATTCATTTGATGATTGGAGATGCATTTGTGCTTTAAATACTAACATGAATGAACCCAAATCTATAGAAGAGGCATTAGGTATGAATGATGCAAAATCTTGGAACATTGCTATGGATGATCAAATGGAAGCTTTAAAAAAAGATGATACATAAGATCTTGTACCATTTCCTGAAGGATGAAGATTTTTTGGTTGCAAATGGGTGTTTAAGAAAAAGATTAGTTAGATGGAGATATTGAGAAGTGCAAAGCACGGTTGGTTGCAAAGGTTACTCTCAGGTTGAGGGTGTTGATTATGGTGAGATATTTTCTTCTGTTGTATAAATGACATCCATTAGATTTTTACTTTCTATTTTTTTTTGCTTATGATCTAGAGGTTGAGAGAATGGATGAAAACAAATTTCTAAATCATGACGATTTAGAGGAGGATATTTATATGAAACAACCAGAGCACTACATGATGAAAGTAAAATTAATCTAGTTTTCAAATTGAAGAAATATTTGTATGGCCTCAAATAAAGTCCTAGAATGTGGTACCAAAAAATTGATACATATGTGTTGAGTTTGAGATTTGAGAGTTTTAAATCAGATCATTGTGTTTATTATAAGATTGATGGTGATTGTCTCATGTTTATTACATTATATATTGATGATATATTATTTATTGCTAAAGGGAAATGAATGATTTCAAAACTAAAGTCTCAACTTACAACTAAATTTAAATAAAAGATCTTGGTACAACTAAACACATTATTAGGTTAGAAATTAGAAGAGATAGAGCAACATAAAGCTATGGCTTGGCTAGAGTAAGTATGTCAATTTAGTTTTACATAGATTTAACATGCATGATTGTAGTCCATTATATGTTCCTTTTATAGATGGAATGAAGTTATTTGTTTTAGATTGTCCAACATCCCCATTGGAGATGGAAGACATGAGTAGAGTGCCTTACCAAAATACAGTTGGAAGTTTGATGTATGCTATGATCTACACTAGACTAGACATTACCAAAGCAACAAGATCTCTTTCCAGATATATGTCTAATCCTAGTAGAGTTCATTGGGATGCAGTTAAAAGAGTCTTTAGATATTTGTGGGGTAACTCAAAATATTCCTTGTGTTATCATGGTAATTTGATAGTAGATAGTATTTCCCTTGATATTCATGGTTATGTGGATTCAAATTGGGTAGGTCATGTTGATAAAAGATGATCCACCATTGCTTATGTGTTTAATTTATTTGCTGGTGCAATCAATTGGATGAGTAAGCGACATGATGTGGTTGCTTTGTCCACTATTAAAGCTAGGTATATGATAGCTACTCATTCAATGTACGAAAAACATTTGACTTAGATTGTGCTCATATGTTGGAATACAACAAGATACAATGACAATTTATTGTGACAACCAAAGTGCGATCTTCCTAGATAAGAACCCAACATTTCATGCTAGGACCAAGCACATTGATGTACAATATCATTTTATCAAAGATATGGTCGAGGATGACATGGTGAAGCTAGTTAAGGTAGAGACTTTGATGAGTGTTGCAAATTTTTTAAGCTGTGAGCAAAGATAAGTTCATATGGTGTTCAAATTCTATGTGCCTCTCGACCCCTAGAAATTAAATCATGTGGTATTAATCCTCTCGTTGCTTTTGCAAGGTGTTCAACAAGTGGGAGAATGCTAGGAAAAATGGTGTCTCAACCTTAAGATTATAAAAGGTTAATCTATTTGAGCGTGGGGGGTGTAGGGGGTTTGAGGGCCACATGCTTTAGTAGGAGTTTAGGGAGAGGCCCCCCAAAAGGCACATTTTATGCATATTTTATTATTATAAATTTTGATCATTCATCATTAGGTCTTAGGTGTAACAATAGATATTTTATTGGTTTGTCTTGTCCTAGAAGGCAACCCTATGTTATGAGGGCATTGTCTTACGACTATGCATTGTGATGTATTCTAAGAGTTTGATAGTTGTTGTGTTGCCTTTGGATCTCTGGTTGGTGACACTTTTGTGAGAAGCTTGCTCTGCAAGTATAATGTAATCTTCATGATTTTTGAATAATATATTGGGCGACTTTTGGAGTGTGGGGTTTTTCTCTCAAAAGGATTTTCCTCACGTAAATCATTATGTTGTGTTATGCATGATATTTAAATGTTTAAGAAATTCTATAACTATTGTAAAGATCTATAAATTTTTTGTATTACCCTCCTCTCAAGATTAGTGTATGAAGTTGTTATGCTACCTTAGCTTCCTTACAATTAGGAATTAGTTAGTGTTGATTTTAATTTTCTTTGAACATTGTTGATAAAGACTAGTTTCTATGCATTTAATGATATCATTTATCTTGTTGTCGACCTTTATCATATTTATTTTTGAAGTGAACATGTCATGTGGACATAATTGAATCAATATTATTTCTATGTGTGCTTAATACATTCCATCTTTTGGTCCCTAAAATTATACTTTGAATAAACTTTATATAACATTTTCTCTTAGATTCAATTAGGCCCCTTGTAAGACAACTTTATCTCTACCACTAGGTTATCTTGCATGCTAAGAACCGATGAAATTGTTGGGATCTCAACAGGATTAAATAATTAAGCTAAATCAACTATAAATGTAGATATAAAAATTAAATGATAAAATAAAAGAAATTCACATAGGCACAATTTTTTTAATGTGGTTCACCCTTTGGGATACATCCACAAACAACAGTCCAATATTTTATTAAACTCCAACAATGAAATCAAGTTACATAAACATGCAAAAATTTCTACAGCTGCATGCAACTACTCCAAAAACACCGTCATGTTTTGTTTGCACAACACACTTGTTGCTGCATGCTCGTTACTAAAACTGCAATACACTTCCATACACTCTGCTGCGTGTTCATTTTTCAAATCACAACCTTCAACACTCTAATTCGTGCTATTGTGAGTTGATTCAACTTCTCACGCCCATGCCTCTTGGCATCCTGAATTGGTAGCAAAGAAATCTTCTTGTCCCAACTAGTTACAAATAGTTTCATAACTATATTTTATAACCAAAAATATTTTATTAAAAATCATCAATTTTTCCTTTGAGGGTGCTTTCCCCATCAGCCCCCACTAGGGCCGTTGAACCTAGACCCCCTAGACCCTGTAGGAAGGGCTTCACCCCCCCCTACACTCCCCCGTAATTATTTTGGGGGGAAACCATGGCTAGCAAAGTCTCTAAAATATTAACCTAGAGCATAATCAGATTCCACATACCAGCAAAGATTAAATCTTTGGGAGACTTTCTTTTGTTTCCTTTAAGAGAGGGGGTGTCTCCCAATCCCTCTTGACATTAGTGATTGTTTTGTATGAGAAAAATATCAATGGTAGAGGATATTTTCTACTAATCATGTCATTTGATTAACCAACAAGGATTAGGTTAGGTTCTTTTTAATTTCTAACTTTTATATAAAAACATGATACTTGTACACTAGTCATTACATGTAGAGTAGACAAGTTAAAGTGAGTTCAAAACTGAAAGAAAAAGTGCAAGGTACAATTTTCATGCTTACAATTATAAAAATACAGTTTTAAAATATTATAAAAATTATCTTGAACCAAATTTGTATAAATATCAAAGATTGTGTTCCTTTATATAATTGCATTGAGAGGTGCAACTACACTCACAACAAGTAGTGGATTGTAATAGTTCATAAGTGTATTAACAAAAATTCCTGAACCATTTACATTCAAATTATTAATCTTTAATAATAAATATAATAATAACATGGATATCTTAAATATATCTGTTAGAGAGAACCGAAAAAATCCCCTCCAATGCGAGAGCTCAATCTCTTAAATCTATCTGATTAACCCAAATAGAAGTAGAGAATGGGAGAACCTAAAACAGATATAATCTTATAAATCCCCATATTAAATTTGTTTAAAAAATTCAATATCAACATATTGTAAATAAATGTTCAAAATATCTATGCTAATATATAATCATTTTAAACTAAATAATTGCTTTTACTTAGTTGTTCTCATCATTTATAATCTTCGAGGAGGCAGTAAAATTTATAGCTCTTCGAAATGCAATTTAAAGTAGTTATTTTGTAGCTCTCAAAATGCGATTTGAGGCCCCAAGACCTGGATTTTCAAAGAGACGCTCATCGTATTTGGTCGGCATTATTTTGGCTGATACAATTGAAAATATTGAGTGAATGTGCAATGAATAGGAAGAGAATGGATTGAATCACAATGTTATTATTTAAGGTCAAATGTGCATCCAGTATACTGATAGACATTGCCTTCTGGGTCACAACGATATTTTGATTGCCACGAGATCCGAAATAATGTTCTTTCATTTCCACGCATTTAGCAACCTGTCACTTTTTTGAATCACAGCTGACCTTTCGGTTGTCAATTTTTGAATGGAAAAAGTATTTGATTATCTTTGCAAATGCCCGATTGGGGATGTTTGTTTTAGGTGATGCTGATTAAAAGGCAAAAAATGGGGGAGAATAAACAAGGGGGAGTAGAGACTGATTTGGAGATGAGCAGTGGTGAAGGTGCAGGGAACCAAGCCACTAATCAAGTTATAAATTCTGCTAAGCTGCAGGTACCCACTTACAATTTGTACTTTCAAATTCAGGACTCCTTTTCAATGATTAGCTCTTCAAGGCAATACTTTAGGAACACTATTTTCTTTACTAACTCTTTCTAAGTTTGCAGAAGAGTGGGTGGAGAAAATTTCTAGCATATGTAGGACCGGGTTTTCTGGTGTGCATTGCATACGTTGATCCTGGAAATTGTAAGTCATGCGGATTGTATTGTTTTTGATTTGATTAATTTTAACGGGATCCGAAATCCTTAAACAAAATGTAGACTTAAAATAATTAGAGATAAACAAAATGTAGATCGTATTGTTAATACGAACCTTGTATTCCTTTTTTTTGAAAGGTAATTAGGGACCTCATTCCATCTTAGACATTATCACCCTTGTTCATCCTTGCATTAATAGATACAAGCGATGCAAACCCAGTAAAGGCACAAGGCTCCCTTCATTGATTAAACCTGTGAGTCGACTCCCTTCATTGATCTAAACTCGTGAGGTCAGCAACTCAACAAAGGAAAATGAATTTGAACCTTGGTGAATTGGTCATCATGCCGCGTTTTTAACCAATCACACTATGCTCCTAACGTTATGAATATTGTATTCTTGTGAATTATCAAAGTTACTTTAGTTAGGAATTTGAACTTGGCTCCCTTCATTGATTAAACCCGTGAGCTCACTCCCTTCATTGATCTAAACTTGTGAGGTCAGCAACTCAACGAAGGAAAATGAATTTGAACCTTGGTGAATTGGTCATCATGCCATGTTTTTAACCAATCACACCATGCTCCTAACGTTATGAATATTGTATTCTTGTTAATTATCAAAGTTACTTTAGTTAGGAATTTGAACTTGGCTCCCTTCATTGATTAAACCTGTGAGCTTGGCTCCCTTCATTGACCTGAACTTGTGAGCTCAGCAACTCAACAAAGGCAAATGAATTTGAACCTTGGTGAATTTGTCAACATGCCACGTTTTTAATCAATCACACCATGCTCCTAACGTCATGAATGTTTTATTCTATTAATTATCAAAGTTAATTTAATCAGAAATATGAACCTTGATGAATTGGTTGATATCCCACATTTTTAACCATCACACCTATATTCTTATTAATTATCAAGTTAGTTTGGTCTTTTGTTTTTGAATTTATACTTCTTCACCTTAAATTATTGTTGAGATATGGGTTTGGGTATTGCTTGCAGTGCAATCTGATTTGCAGGCAGGAGCTCGCTACAAGTATGAGGTATATGAGCTTTCAATCTAAGCAACTAGGTAGTAATAGCAAGGCATTGATAGTGATACCGTGTTAGTGTAGGTGTATTAATTTATTGATAACAAGATTGTTATAGCTGTCTATATTTAAATCTAAATGTAGAAGGAATAAATCTATAGCCGTCTATATTTAAATCTAAATGTAGAAGGAATCTTGTAAACCAGAATTAAGCTGCAAGAATATTGTCCAGACAATTTTGTTTACACATCAGTCTCGTTCATTCCTTAATAAGTTAAAGAGGTTAAATTATTTTTCACAACTATAGTCGTCCCTTGGAAATTTCATTCCTTTTAAGAAAGGATATGAATTTTCTTTCTAAGAAAATATAGACTATGCATTCCAACAGTTTTAGATATTGAATTTTATAATCATTTGCTTTATATTTTAACATGACATGTAAGAATATCCATTGTAGAAACTCTAATTGTTTAATCAATCTAAGAAGCTCTGAAAACAAATGGTCAGTAACCTACAATAGCTAATATTTAAAAAGTTTTGTGAATAAGTTAATTGTTGAAGAAGCTTTATAACTAGGAGGTTGGAAGTTGAGCATCCCTTAAATATCAGTAAAAATCTATAGTTCAAGTGCGTTACTGTTCACTAAGTCCAAGTTTATTTCACTGGTTTCAACCCCATAGTTTAACTTTTGTGGTGTGCTCACCAATTTTATCAGTGCCTGCTGTTCATTTAGCTAGTTTTAATATTGATACTTAGCTCATATGAACATCACATCTGATTACAAAAAGAACAAATCAGAGTATTGAATACTTCTGTGGATATCACTGTGAAAGGAAATCTAGTTTTTTGAACTGTCTGACTGTTTTAAATTTTTGTAGTTACTGTGGGTCATTCTTTTGGCATCTTGCTTTGCCTTGATTATTCAGTCCCTAGCAGCCAACTTGGGGGTCGCTACAGGTCAGTTCATCTTTGCATTCATTTTTGAAATCATGCTTGTTTTGCTCTCTGGCTCAAAATCCAAATGGTTTATTTGCCAAAAAATTTTTAATTCTTTTAAGTGCCAATACTGCAGGCAAGCACCTTGCGCAACACTGCAGGATAGAATACCCAAGATTAGTGGGTTATATACTATGGGTGCTAGCAGAAGCAGCTATCATTGCATCTGATATTCCTGAAGGTCAATTTCTATGTTCATATATGCTGGATGACCTAAAACAATCAATAAATTTAATGTATGATCAGGCTAAAACCTAACATTTATCTTTCTCTGATTGATTCGGTGTTTGTTTAATGTATGACCAGGATAAAACCAACAATTATCTTTCTCTGATTGATATTGGTGTTTGACTATTGGAAGTTGGAAGGGAATTCGCTTTCAATAGGCAGTCTTGTTGGGCTAACCCTGCAGAAAATGCCTCCCAAATCAAATAGATGTACAAAAGTGATACTGTGCCTATGGGCTTTCCATGCATTTATAGGTGTGGTTTGTTTGTAACTAACTATTGCTTTGCTGGTTGAATACTTTAATCAGTTATCGGAACAGCTTTTGCACTTAATATGTTGTTTGACATAGCTATATGGGGAGGGGTCCTCCTAACAGGACTCAGCACACTCATTCTACTGGCACTGCAGCGATATGGGTTAGCCATATTTTCTACTCAATTGAGTTCTCGTTTATTCATATGAAAATCTTGAAAAGGTCTGTGTTAATACATATAAATTTTGAGATTCCAGAAAATAAAATTGGAGTCGGTAATAGCTATTTTATTATTTACAAAGGCCGGCTGTTTCTTTGGGGAACTAGGATTTGCAAAGCCCAACTCCACACAAGTTTTGAAGGGGACCTTCCTACCTCAGTTGAGAGGAAATGGAGCAACTGGTCTTGCCATATCTCTACTCGGTGCCTTAGTTATGCCGTATGATACATTCTTTTACTACTAAATTTCTCTTGATATGACACAGAGAAAAATTTAAACAAATTCAAACTCACTGGCTTTTGAATTCTTAGGCACAATATGTTTCTTCATTCAGCCCTGGTTCTTTTGAGGAAAATACCTCACTCTGTTTCTGGAATCAATGTGAGTTGGTCTATAGGAGATAACTATGAATATTTTTTTGGGTGGTTATGTACATAGATGCTATTACATTTAATGATAAACTTTTGATATACAGTCAGTATGTAGATACAATCTCATGGAAAGTGCATTCACTCTATCTTTGGCATGCATGATCAACATTGCTGTTATTTCTGTGAGTGGAGCATTGTGTAACTCCCCCACTCTATCTAGTGAAGACTAACACAACTGTGGTGACTTGGACCTCACTAAATCATCATTTCTGTTAGAAGTAAGTTGGTTATATACATTTTTCTTTTCAACTTATTCTTTGACTCCAATTTATTTTATAAATTTTTATTTTTTTAAGAGTGGACTTAAAAACACACTACTATAACTTCTATCTGCATGAGCTGTCCTTCACCCATGCAGAATAAATTCAGGAAATCAAATCTATGACCATTATCCATGTTTTCCAATGACTTGACTGTTCATTCATTTAAATCTATTTCATGTGATCAGCTAACTACCTTTGTGATGCACTAAGTTGGATGCTGGAAGGAATTGAGCTCTCAGGTAAGAGAGGGGGAATATCAATCAGGAGAGGAACTTGGTTTGGTAACCCTTAATATGCCTATTTGAGCTATCACATACTCACAACCTTGTTAGTCATGTCGACTCGAGTTGGTTTCAGAATTGGTAAATAAACCCTCGGCAGTAGTTTTTGCATAATTGAAATGTTAGAGTGAATTTGATTTCCTTTGATGATAATTAGATTGTCGTGTTTATATATTTATATATTATATATTAACATATATCCATGTTAGTGTATTAATATGTATATGCCATTGCATTTGAGATGTTTGTATGTTATGTATTGGATACACGTCCATATATATATATATAATGATAATACTTACATATATATTAATATGTATATATGCATATACATATATATAATTAATGGAAAATATATATATGTATATATATTATATATATCTATATAAAAATAATTATTGTAACAATCATATATGAGAAATATATATATTTATATATATAATAAAGAGAGTAAGATATAATTTATATATATCTATATCTATATATATAATATATAAGCATATATATATATAAAAGTTAAGTCATACGTGGTATGAAGACATATTGTGCCATGGTTAAATGGATAATACATATATACCATTGTCAATAAAAATGGAGTGATGGAAGCATATTTGCAATGCTATAAAAGTTGCGATGGAAACTAATGATTAAAACGACATATTAAATATACCAAGGCTGCGTTGAAGTTAATATATATGACATAAGTTGAAACATGCGAATGAGTTAAGGTTAACACATGTTCATAAGCGATTCATTGGAAGCACAAAATTTATAGGATATAATAAAGCTACATAGGCTGCATGGTAATTATGTGAGCCTTTACATGATAAAAACAAGTCAAATGCTTATGCCAAAGGTTGCGCAGGAAATGCATTGAAGGTTCATAGTATTTTAAATGCTACTCATTTAGGTAGTGATAGAAACCCATTCAAAACACATAAGTGTCCATAGAATGCGTTGTAAAGAGCATTAGAATTAATGAATGTAAAGGCCACGTATGAAGGCCGATCTAGAAGCCATAAGTTGGCAAAAGAATAGCACATAAGTTGGCAGCGCATAGAAAACATTTGTAAGGTATTTTTATTAGATAAGATGCTACACCATGGAAAGAGTTAGAAGGCAAATAGAAGTTTAAGAACCAACACACAACTGAATTTGTCAAAGCCAGAGATGGCTGAAGCTTAAGAAGGTAGTCGATTTGCATAACAATTAGGAAACCTGTAGATATGCATTGTTGTACTCAGTAAAAGAGTCATTGTTGTCACTTAAAAAGGGGCAACTCATTCATTTTAAGAAACTAGAAACATTTGGACTGTTTATGTGTTGCATATTATGAGTTTAAAGCAGCCACATTTCATTCTAAATAGCTGAGTCGATGCATTGTTAGTTTGCTATTGTAGTGGTGACAGAAAGGAGAGAAAAGACGGTGGATTTAGTAGCTTGTTTATAACATTGAGTTGCTTAGATTTAAGTATGAATAGAGGCAGCTTCTCTACCTCTTGTTACACTCATTCATTCTGATTTTCTCATTCTTAATTCTGTTGTAGTTTTTTGTGCAAGTGTGTTTTTGAGAGCTTTTGTGAGAAAGAGAGTTTGTTTTGTGGATTTGCATTTGCCGAGAGTTTTGTGAGAGGCTAGAATTGAAGATAGGTTGATTTTAGAAAGAGAAGAAAGTGTGATTGTGGGATTAAGCTTGGGAAGCGATATCTTCATTGGGAGCTATAAAATCTAGGCATGCTGATTTTACTTCTCTTGTTCTTTTGTTGAATCATACTTGAATGCAAGTGCTTGAGGAAAGATGAATTATCTATTTTTTTGAACTCGCTTGTTTGATCCTTTGATCATTCTTATTTTAAGGAACTTGCATGATCTTTGGGTGATTTATTATGAGATCTTATTGGTTGAGACTATATATAAACATATCTCTTCCAATTGTTGAAAATGTGTGGTTATATAAGATAATTTTAGTGTATTAGTTTAAATACTTAAATTGTCATAGATTATGTATACTTCATAGGTCGTGAAGTATGGGAATTAATATTATATTGAAGTGCTATCTTGAATTTTTTAGCTTAGGATGCTGGGTAAACCTTTGTGGATGATGAGGCTAGTAATATAATGGGAATGATAGCATGATAGACATGTCATCATTAGTAGGTTGTGATGTTATGCAAACCATGTCGATAATATATACTTATTTGATTACTCATCACCTTGAAGGTAGGAGAAAAGTATTTTCCCTAGGGTTAGGGTGTAAACTTGATTGTTATAACAATATTCAATAATAGGGTTGAAAAATATACTTTCTAGTTATGCTATTTCCTTATTTTCGATTATGAGTCTATTCTTATTCACAAAATTCTAGAAGAGGACTCACGTTCTGGCAACCCAAATCCGTATTGAGAAGAGGACTTGTAGGTGCATAAGCACAAAATCCTCCTAGGCTAATGTCCTCCAGATTATACAAATGTAGTAACATTGTAAACAGGTGAATATTTGAGTCATATTAAATGTAGAGGTTTTAAGATTGTTTGTGATCCCTTGATTGTTGAGAATATAATGTTGAATAGTCATTTATTGTTGAGATTATACTTTTGAATAGAGTCATTTATTGTTGAGACTATACTTTTGAATAGAGTCATTTATTGTTGAGATTATACTTTTGATTGAAGTCATTTAATGTTGCAACTATACTTTTGAAATGGATTCATTTAATGTTGTGATGTTATGATTACCCATGTGGATAAATCGGTTATTCCTTGGGTTAGAATAATCCATGGGAAAGGGAGTAACCTAGTTGGTCACTTAGTATGTGTGCATGTATGGTTAACTTGGTTATTCCTGGGGTTAGGATAATCCATGGGAAAGGGTGTAACCTAGTTAGTTAGTTTGTTATGTCATCACCTTTTTAACTAAATGTATGTTATGATTATGAATGGTCAAATACCAAATTGAGATAAGGGTGGGTGAACATATTGTTAGTTTTTAGATAAAAAATGTAAATAAGCAGAAAATACAACACATAAATAATGAACACAGGGATTACCTTGGGAAAACCCTCCTACTTGAGGGAGAAAAACCTAGCAAAGAATATTCTCTTATATATCAAAATAATAAGTGCAGAAACTACATACAAAATTAGGCCCTAGAATAGGCCGAGCCACATACAATGAGAAATAACACTTCTCCTTGAAGTGAACCTTAAATGCACTCATGATAACACTTCTTCTTGAATGAAATTTGCTGCTTGAAAATTTGATCTGCTGCTGATGGAATCTATGCGAATTACTGCTGAAGATATTCAAATTGGAGTGAATTAACTTGATGATAAAATGAGAGGACTCCATCATCTATAAATACCAAACTAGGTGGCCTTCTCTCTAGGGCCGACCTAGAACCAATATATTTTGTTTATAAAAGATGAAGGCCGACCTGCCTTGAGCAAAATATAATTACGAGAAAATATCTCCTGCCGCTACAATACTAACACTTCCTCTTATTTAGGGAGGTATTTTTCCAGATATCCTCTTCATGGAGTCTCTCAACATGATGTCGACAATGGCTACACCCATTTGTGGAAAACCACATCTCAATCTTAGAGATGTACAAGAGCTCATCATGGAGTCTCTCAACATGATGTCCACAATGGCTACATCCATTTGTGGAAAACACATCTCAGTCTCAGAGATGTATAAGGGTTCATCACATAGTCTCTCAATGTGATGTCATCATGGAGTCTCTCAACATGACGTCCACAATGGCTACTCCCATGTGTGGAAAGAAACACATCTTAGTCTCAGAGATGTACAAGGGTTCATCACAGAGCTCTCAATGTGATGTCCACAATGGCTACTCCCATTTGTGGAAAGAAACACATTGTCATGGAGTCTCTCAACATGACGTCCATAATGGCTACTCCCATGTGTGGAAAACACATCTCAGTCTTAGAGATGTACAAGATATCCTCGTCATCGAGTCTCTCAACATGACGTCTCATCTCAGTCTCAAAGATGAACAAGGGCTTGCACCTCATATTTCTCTATCTTAGAGAAATATACACTACAAGGGATTTCACCTCATATTTCTTCGTCTCAGAGAAATATACATTAAATCTTCATGATGATGTGACTCCCTCTGAAGCTCCAAGTACTTGCATCAACCTCCTAACCTCCTCGTCCAAGATTTCCTGCAATGCTTGCCTTAGGGAAATGGTTTCCAACGCACACCTTCGGCACTACTAACTTGCGAGAGTCCAAGACTGTCCTTCTCAACCTCATCCTAGATCACCTTATTCTGAATAGGTTTGTGGAGCTACCAATGTCAAATCCAGATTGACTGTCTTGTGCAATTTTGTTCTCTGCAGCTGAAGAGGTCTTCCAAGGACTTTAGCACCGGTCTTGCAACACTGCAACCCACTTAGTTGACACCTTCACTTCTTCTCAATGAGTCACAAAACTCCCTCTTGATCCCTACCTCAAAGATTGTAAAGAAATCCTTTGGAAGTGAAATCCCCTCCATTTACTGATCTTAGGACCTTAATCCTTTTCCCGGACATGCTCTCAACTCGTGCCTTGAATTCTTGGAATTTAACTCCCTCTGAATGTTATTTCCTCCTCTTTGAAGTAGTTGATTGCAATGAAAATCTGCATAGGTTCTTCGTTGTTTAGTGTCTTCATCTTTCTCAATCTTCTTTGTTGATGCAAACTCTCCATCCAAGGTTGACCCAACCTTGTGCCCTCGAGAGATGTCACCAGTGAAGAATCAAGAGAGGTATGTGCCACTAACTCAGTCCCAAGGCTGCAAGCTATGTCTCCATGTTTGCTCTTTTCTCCAACCGACATGACTTCCTCACAGGATGCATCAAGCTCTCCCTCCCTTTGAATTCCTTATGCAATCTCTCATCATCCTTTTGCTCCTCGACCCATCCTGCATTTTAGAGAGATTAATAAAAGTTCATAGAATCAAACTACCCCAAAGAGAAATATACAGACCAATGTTAGAAGCATACATGATTCACTATTCCCAAAGTTATTTCATGAATTATTATTAACTACATAAAATTCATGATCATTATTCAAAGGTAAAAACATAAAATACTTATCTCTTTATTGTTGGTACACCAAACATAAAAAATTATCCACAAAATCAATCCTATAGAGCCTACTTCAGACAACTCTAATCTTCATTCAGAATACCAAATGAAATTGCCTTTGACAAACCAACAGAGGCAAGCTGTGTCTGATTAGCCCTTAATTGATTTAATTCTTGTTGAATAATCACCCAGACTTCCAAATGATCGATGGCTATCAAGAGCATTCCAGCTACAACCAATTGGAGCAACAATTTGTATAGATTCGTTCACAAGCATCATTTGACTCTATTGCTCAAATAAACTTCACTAGTTGCTTTCCCATCCATGCAGTAGATGAATGTTTGAACCTCTTCTCCAATCAGATCTGAAACTCTTTACAATTCTGCTCAAGAATTTTTGCTCATAGGTCTATAGATATTTTCTCTTTAAGGTCTGCATAAAATGTCCTTCAATTCTACAATATATAGTCTTTAAATTTGCAACAACTCGCCCTTGAAGATCTGCACTTAAGTCTACCACAATTCACCTTTTAGGTCTACAAAAATTTGCCTCAAAGTCTACTCTTAAATTTGCTAGAAATCACCCTTTAGGTCTTCAAAATTTTTTCCTTCAAGACTGCTCTTAAAAAACACCTTAGATTTGCTTCTAAGGTATGCTCCAAATCTGCTATCAATGGAATGATATTTAATGAAGAATGCTTAGAAAAATCTGATCAGATCTTTTCTTAACCCTTCTCTGATACCATGTTAGTTTTTAGATTAGAAATGTAAACAAGTAGAAAATGCAACACATAAATAATGAACATAGGGATTACCCTAGGAAAACCCTCCTACTCGAGGGAGAAAAACCCAATAAAGAATATTCTCTTATATATCAGAATAATAAGTGTAGAAATTGCATACAAAATCAGGCCATAGAATAGGCCAAGCCACATACAATGAGAAATAGCACTTCTCCTTGAAGCAAACCTTAAATGCACTAATGATAACACTTCTTCTTGAATGAAATCTGCTGCTTGAAAATTCAATCTGCTGCTGATGGAAGATGCGAACTGCTATTGAATATATTCAAATTGGAGTGAATTAACTTGATGATAAAATGAGAGGACTCCATCCTCTATAAATACCAAACTAGGTGGCCTTCTCTCTAGGGCTGACCTAGAACCAATATATTTTATTTATAAAAGATGAAGGCCAACCTGCCTTGAGCAAGATATAATTAGGAGAAAATATCTCCCGCCGCTACAACACTAACACATACGACCTACACTCGAAGTACTGGGTGTTGAATTCTTTGGACAAAGTAGTGTAAGTAGCCACTATTTACACTATTGGTTCACTGTGATCCAGGATTGCATACTAGGCAGTAAGTCATACATGTAGGTTGTAGCCAATGTATGGTAGCTCTAGATATGTGAGGTTATCAAATCAATCTCTTCATCGAAGGGTAGGGCCATCTTATCAATTAGGTAGATGTGTGGGGGACTACAATAAGTCTGTGGTTTGTGAAAAAGTGCTTGAGTGATACTCTCCCTCATATAGTTGGCAGCTGAGATTTGAGGATGTATGCACCAGTATTGGGGACAACTAGAATGTATGCACTAGTAATGGGGACATCTAGAATGTATGCACCAATGTTGGGGACATCTAGGATTTATGCCTAGGAAGGGACATTTGGACCATTTGTATCTCTATTTCATTGAGCTCATGAAAGCTATGTATGTGTGCATGTATCTCTATCTTTATGGAAATTATAAATGGAAGTTGTTATCATTAATTACATGGGATTATATAATATGAAATCGTTACTTGGGATTTTGTAATGTTTCTTTGTAAATATAGTGGGAAAGTTTGAAATGGGATTATTTCAAATTTTCATCTTGTTATTGAATTAGAAAAGAAAAAAATTATTGCTAAATTTAGGTATCATAAACTATTCACTTGTGGGTTACACATAGTAAAAATCAATGGGTAGAACAATGGGCATGTTACACGTGGTATTAGAGGTACCATGTTCAACACTGGAACCTATGAGATTATTACGTAAGTGATATGTAAAACATTATCAGTAGATAATGATTGAAAAGTTCTTATGCTAGGATGGCAAGGGGAAAAAGAATAACCTAGAAACAATATGGAAGTCAATCTTCCTGAAACTTGTCTAAATTTGGGGAATAGGAAAGAATTATCCTTGGAGTTCAAACTCCTAAACCTACAACTCATTGAGAGACACCCTTGGATTGTAGAAGTTATGCAACAGGGTTCAATAGGAAGGTTATGGAGGAATTACCAATGAGTACCTCCACCCTACAAAATTGTTCAAATAACCCCGAGAGTGAGAAAGAACTGGGGTGAACCCTCTTAGCAACCTACAGTTGTGAAGAGTCAAAGATCATGAATAAAGATACTAGGAATATATGAGTATAGTCTATATCTATTCATACAAATGATTTATTGGAAAAAAAAAACTAATTGTTAGCATAAATTAGAAACTTCACTTGAAGTAGAAAGTCAACATTCTGTGAAACAAAATCAACTAGAGAGGTATCCAGGAGGCAGGATAAATTTATGACAATCTTGATTCAAACAAGATTAAAACCTTGAAATGATAATTGAAATCAAGAGTGAAATTTGATACCTTAGAATAAAGGTTAGAGACTTGAATGGGTTAGATAAAGAAACAGCTGACAAAGGTAAAGACATATTTGACATAGGGATCCTCAGGAAAGCTCATTTAACACATCAAAAAATGGGGATTTGTAGATATGAGATATTCATCTACTATGGTTATAAGGCTATTAGTATACATGGAAAAGAGAATTGTAGTGAAATACTAGAGTATCTATTAGCTTGTAAAGTTGTTGATTATTCATTAGATCTTGTTACTGTGGATCCAATTGCTGGTTCTGAGAGATTAGAGGGCAATGATGAACCCAATTTTTTGGAACAAAAAGTATATACAAGGTATACCTACTAAGGGTAAGTAAGTTAGGTAATAGTCATTCAACTATCGAAAACCAATGAGGAAAATGTTAAATCTTTCAATCAAATTAGAGGAAATAGAAGATTACATGAAGTTCAAAAAGGATGCAATGTTATATATGTCTTGGAAATACCAAGTTGGGAAGAAGAAAACTTATGGATCTAGAAAAGATCAGATACAGATTCAACAAAGTTCAGAATGATGTATTTTTAGTATGAGAGAAATTTTTAATCGAAGTCTCATACTCAATAACCACAACAAGGTTGTTGGAGTTAAAGGTTAAGGTATTGGAACTAATATTGAAAGATTTGGCATGGTCAAGAAAAGATAGAGGCTTTTTGAGAGAGGAATATCTACAAAACAAATCTATACATATCTGTATCAGATCAATATGTTATTATAATTAATTTTTTGGAAAAGGTTAGGCAAAATGCTTGTTCATGTAAGGTAAGATTATCGCCTATGAAATAGGAAAGGGAAGATTTATGAATGAAACCATGCTCTACATGTTTTGATCTATCGATAAATGTTCATGGTTGGTTACTATTTATGCATTAATTGTTTGGACAACTTTTGGGAGATAATATTGAACTAGCATGATCTAACAAGAATCATTATTCAACCAATATAAAATGTTGATCAAAAAAGGTAGATTTAGTTGAAATCAGGCTACGACTTTGGAAATGATTAAAGGACGAAATAAAGCGAAGGTATGGATGCCTAAGATGAAGGAGTTATAACTCCTCAATAATATTTAATCATTATATTTCGAGAATCAAATATGGCATAAGTATATGGAAGAAGCTTCACTTAGTTGGAATGGACTATTATGAATCAGAGAAGGAACCTATGTACTAAATTCTGGGAGATTAAGGAATGAAATAAGGTAAATTAATGTCATATTTAGGACACACTGGAATGACAAGATTATTTGACTGATGTGGAACCAAGTAATTTGGAAGGAAGAAAAGTAAGATATTGTAAGGTATGTAGCAATTTTTCCAAAATGCCAGAGGATGAAGATAGGATGTCATCACTAGTAGGACTTGTATACTCTCATCAATTCTAGGGAGGAAGTGGTAGATAATTAGAATAGTTTTGATCTTTTTATGTCAATGGAACTGTCATAATGTTATGGTGGACAGACTCACCAAGGCAACCAATTATTGATTGAAAAAATTGATTTGTACAATCCTAGTCCTAAAACAAAAATTGTGTAAAGTAGTTGCTTAATGTTCTTGAGAAGGTTATCTCATATTGGGACACACAAGTAATGTTAAGGTTTTCTGTAAACCATGATCACCTTGTTGAAAAATTCAATTGAATGCATGCTCAATTTATTACTTTGAGTTAGCCAGTCAGTCAAAATGGATAAATCAAATCTTGGAGGATTTGCGGAATACTTTTATTCAATAAACTTCTATTATTGAAATTTGATCCATTTGAAACATTATATGGGAAGAAGGTTGAATTCCTATAAGCTGGGATAA
This sequence comes from Sequoia sempervirens, assembly GCA_007258455.2. Classification (NCBI taxonomy): domain Eukaryota; kingdom Viridiplantae; phylum Streptophyta; class Pinopsida; order Cupressales; family Cupressaceae; genus Sequoia; species Sequoia sempervirens. The sequence continues at coordinate 164,166,348 of VDFB02049217.1, read as the reverse complement.
GCTAGGAAATAGGATTAAACTTAGGTCAGCAATGTTTTCATAAATGGAAGAATAGATCAAAATGATCAAGGGAAAACTTTGTTGATACAAATCTTAAACTAAGAAGCAGTACTATTATGCTTAGGATTGATAGGTGTCTAAGGGCAGTATTATGCTTGAGAGGGACAATAGTCAAGGGGGAATATTATTATGCTTAAGGTAAATATTAGTGACGGTAATGGACGGTCTTGGCTTCTGAGTTGTCTAATGGTGTAAAGACCAAAGGGAAGGATGGGACCCACAGTGTAGTGCACAATGCACTGAAATTCCTTTTCTATTTGGGTTACACTAAGGATAATTGTGTTAGCCAATGAGAATGTGTTTTTCTAGTCACTATGGTATAAGTGTCATGTAGGATACAGTCACTATTGTGCTTATGATATACATGTGAGTCAATGTAATTATGACGTATAGCTATATGGAGAGAAACTTTAATTGAGTACATAAGTCCTTCTCATACGTTAGCAAAGTCGCTCAGTGCAAGGTCCAGGAAGGACGAGATTGCAAAAGAACAATCTATGAGGGAAGATTATTTGGATACTTATGATAATTTACTTATTTCCAGCATAATTTGGAAAATCGAAAGTAAAACCTATATTTGATTTTATCTATATGTCATAGTAATTTAAATCATCGGGGATGATGATTCACAAGGGGGAGGTATGTTACACCTTGTTCCTTACTTACCAAATTACTTTTACCTTTATGAGTAAATATGATGTTAAAAGATGACTTTGATATGCTACACTTCATTGTGGAATTTCTAAATGTTTTAATGCATGAATATGTTTTGTATATACTAATGGAAAAGGTGATGAATGGATATGTATTGCAATATGATTACTTTAATTCTTTGATGACACAAATGATTTATGATGCAAATGAATTTCATGTGATTGACTAACTACCTTTGTGATGCACTAAGTTGGATGTAGGAAGGAATCGAGCTCTTAGGTAAGAGAGGGGGAGTATCACTTAGGAGAGGAGCTTGGTTTGGCAACCCTTAATATTCCTATTTGAACTATCACACACTCACAACCTAGGTAGTTATGTTGAGTCGAGTTAGTTTGGGAATTAGTAAGTAAAACCTTGGCCATAGTTTTTGGATAAGAGTGAATGTCTTTGATTTCCTTTGATGATAATTAGAATGTCGTGTTTATATATATTTATATAATATTATATATTAACATATATCCATGTTAGTGTATTAATATGTATATGTCATTGCATTTGGTAAGTTTGAGATGTTTGTATGTTATGTATTGGATACACATCCATATATATAATGATAATATTTACATATATATATTAATATGTATATATGTATATACATATATATAATTAATGACAAATGTATATATGTATATATATAATAATTATTGTAACAATTATATGCAAGAAATATATATTTTTATATATAATAAAGAGAGTAAGATAGATATATATATATATATATATATATATATATATATATATATATATATAAGTTAAGTCAGATGTGGTATGAAGACATATTGCGCCATGGCTAAATAGATAATACATATTATACTATTGTCAATAAAAATGGAGCGATGTAAACATATTTACAATGCTATAAAAAGTTGTGATGGAAACTAATGACTAGAACAACATATTAAATATACCAAGGTTGCATTGAAGTTAATATATATGGCATAAGCTGAAATATGCAAATGAGTTAAGGTTAACACATGTTCATAAGCGATTCATTGGAAGCACAAACTTTATAGCATATAATAAAGCTACATAGACTGTGTGGTAATTATGTGGGCCTTTGCATGATAAAAAAATTCAAATGCTTATGCCAAAGGCTGCATGGGAAATGCGTTGGAGGTTCATAGTATTTAAAATGCTACTCATTTAGGCAGTGATAGAAACCCATTCAAAAAACATAAGCGTCCATAAAATGCATTGTACAAAGCATTGAAATTAATAAATGTTAAGGCCATGTATGAAGGCTGATCTAGAAGCCATAAGTTGGAAAAATAATAGTGCATAAGTTGGAAGTGCATGGAAAACATTCAAGTAGGGCATTTTTATTAGATAAGATGCTATGCCATGTAAAGAGTTAGAAGGAAAATAGAAGTCTAAGTCCAACCAACACACAACTGAATATTAGCATGCAGACTTTGTCAAAGCCAAAGCTGGTTGAAGCTTAAGAAGGTAGTCAACTTGCATAACAATTAGGAAACTTGTAGATATGCATTGTTTTATTTTGACTTAGTAAAAGAGTCATTATTATCACTTAAAAAGGGATGATTCATCCATTTTAGGAAACTGGAAATATTTGGACTGTTTATGTGTTACATATTATGATTTTAAAGTAGCCACATTCCATTCTAAATAGTTGAGTCGATGCATTGTTAGTTTTCTGTTGTAGTGGTTACATAAAGGAGATAAAAGGTGGAAGATTTAGTAGCTTGTTTAAGCATTGAGTTGCTAAGATTTAAGTATAAATAGAGGCAACTTCTCTACCTCTTGTTACACTCATTCATTTTGATTTCCTCATTTGTAATTCTGTTGTAGTTTTCTCTGCAAGTGTGTTTTTGAGAGATTTGGTGAGAAAGTTTGTTTTGTGGATTTTCATTTGCTAAGAGTTTTGTGAGAGGCTAGAATTGAAGATAGGTTGATTTTAGAAAGAGAAGAAAGCATGACTGTGGAATTAATATTGGGAAGTGATATCTTCGTTGGGAGCTATAAAATCCAGGCATGCTAATTTTACTTCTCTATTCTTTTGTTGAATCATATTTGAATGCAAGTGCTTGAGGAAAGATGAATTATCTGGTTTGTTGAACTTGCTTGTTTGATCCTTTGATCATTCTTATTTTAAGGAACTTGCATGATCGTTGGGTGATTTATTATGAGATCTTATTGGTTGAGACTATATATAGATATATATTCCAATTGTTGAAATTGTGTGGTTATATAAGATAATTTTAGTTTATTAGCTTAAATACCTAAATTGTCATAGATTATGTATACTTCATAGGTCGTGAAGTATGGGAATTAATATTACATTGAAGTTCTATCTTGAATTTGTCAGCTTAGGATGCTGGGTAAACCTTTGTGGATAATGAGGCTAGTAATACAATGAGAATGATATTCTAGCATGATAAACATGTCATCATTGATAGGTTGTGATGTTATGGAAACCATGTCAATAATATATACTTGTTTTAATACTCATATTACCTTGAAGGTAGGAGAAAATTCTTTTCCCTAGGGTTAGGGTGCAAACTTGATTGTTATAACAATATTCAATAGTAGGGTTGAAAAATGTACTTTCTGGTTATGCTATTTTCTTATTTTCGATTAAGAGTCTATTCCTATTCACAAAATTCTAGAAGATGACTCATGTTCCAACAAACCAAATCCATATTGAGAAGAGGACTTGTAGGTGTAGAAGAAAAAACTCCTCTTAGGCTAATGTCCTCCAGATTATATACAAATATAGTGAACATTGTAAACATGTGAATATTTGAGTCATATTGAATGTAGAGGTTTTAAGATTGTTTATGATCAATTAATTATTGAGATTATACTTTTCAATAGAGTCATTTATTGTTGAGATTATACTTTTGGATAGAGTCATTTATTGTTGATATTATACTTTTAAATAGAGTCATTTATTGTTGAGATTATACTTTTGATTGAAGTCATTGAATGTTGCAACTACACTTTTAAAATGTAGTCATTTAATGTTGTGACATTATGATTACTAATGTGGATAACTCGATTATTCTTGGGGTTAGGATAATCCATGGGAAAGGGAGTAACCTAGTTGGTCACTTAGTATGTGTGCATGTATGGTTAACTTGGTTATTCCTTGGGTTAGGATAATCCATGGGAAAGGGTGTAACCTAGTTAGTTAGTTTGTTATGTCATCACCTTTTTGACTGAATGTATGTTATGATTATGAATGGTCAAATACCAAATCGAGCTAAGGGTGGTGAACACACAACCTACACTCGAAGTACTGGGTGGTGAATTCTTTGGCCAAAGTGGTGTAAGTAGCCACTATTTACATTATCTGTTTACTATGATCTAGCATGGCATACTAGGTAGGAAGTCATACATGTAGGTTGTAGCTAATGTATGGTAGCTCTAGCTATGTAGGACACAACACCATGCTCAAGAAGGCTAGTATTATGAGGTTATCAAACCAATCTCTTCGTTGAAGGGTAGGGCCATCTTACCTTTTATGTATATGTGCGAGGGATCGCAGTAAGTTTATGGTTGGTGGAAAAGTGCTTGAGTGATGTTCTCCCCCATATAGTTGGTGGCCAGGATTTGAGGATATATGCATTAGTATTGGAGACAACTAGAATGTATATACCAATAGTGGGGATATCTAGAATGTATGCACCAATGTTGGGGACACTAGGATTTATGCCCAGGAAGGGACATCTAGGCTATTTGTATTTCTATTTCATTAAGCTCATGAAAGCTATGTATGTATTCATGTATCTCTATCTTTATGGAAATTGTAAATGGAAATTGTTATCATTACATGGGATCATGTAATATGAAATCATTACTTGGGATTTTATAATGTTTCTTTGTAAATGTAATAGGAAAGTTTGAAATTGGATTATTTCAAATGTGCATCTTGTTATTGAATTAGAAGGAAAAATTTATTGCTAAATTTTGGTATCATAAAATATTCACTTGTGGGTTAAACATAGTAAAAATCAATGGGTAGAACAATGAGCATGTTACAATTAACATTCTTGAATAAAAGTAGTGACAACAATATATATACTCAAAAATTCAAATTTTAGTTCTCAATATTTCAATACCATTTTATCTAACTCCATAAGTGAATAGTAGCTCTTGGTGAAATTTCTTGCCTAGTAATGAAACCCGCAATTGATGGATAAAAGATATGATTTAGATTAGTAGTCAACCCTCTATTATAGTCATTCCAGCATGGATTCCCACACCTAGCAATGACACACACCCCTCCACACAAGACCTTGACTCAACAAAATACTAACGTGCCACCTTGGAGCTTGGATAATGGTTGCACAGAAGTATAAGGACCAACATTCAAATACCCAGTCAACTAATAACCCAATCCGTCATTAAACTATGTATTCGACCTCTCACAAAATCTAATCTTTAATGAACAAGCACATGTATGAGAATTGTTAAACACTAACATCCAACCTTGAACTCACTAGGTATATGACAACCATACATTCTCAGTAAATGCCAAAGCCCACAAATCAACCAACTTACAAAATACCTTCAAAAAATATAATCATAACCTGATATTCCCTTCCAATGTAATTTAAAACTTCACCTTAGGTAAATCTGAACTTGTTATGAAATTCTCATCACCTATAACCAAAGATATAGATGCTAAAATATTATCACCTGACAAACCCCTAAATCTTTCTTGTAAATTCCAAACAACCTTTGAAGTGCAAGCACAACCCCTAAAATGGAGTTATCCATGAGCAACCTCAAGAGATCTTTCACTCTTGTAGCATACTATTCCTCATGAGGTTTTTCATCCTCAATGAAGCCAAGATTTTTAGACTTTCTAGTCCAACCAACAAACCCTTATCATTTTTTTTCCAAAATGTGAATGTGCAAATGAGCTCACAAAAGGGATTTTATGTAAATCCCTCCAATTCCCATGCCCAAGTTGGCAATTTAAATTATCTAATTTAATTTATTTCCCTCCTTATATCTTTTTTTTTTAGACTACAAGAATCGGTTGGGTATTTGTGCCTTATATCTTCTTTAAGTTCACACCACGTTATGAAATAAAATAATCTTTTTAAAAAGACCCCTTATATCACCTTTATCATAAAGTCATTAAAATATATAAGTAACACATAAAGTTAAATATATTAATTTAACTTTTTAATTAATGTTATTTAAACTTAACACATAAGAACTTGATAAATGCCAAAATAACTCCATGATAATAAACCACCAACTTTCTTGATATAAAAATACTGTCAATTGACTAGGATATTGACCTCCTATGACTTACTAAAAATAGTATGGACAAAGTGTCCAAATCAAGCTCCGAAAGGTACCCAAAAATAACCCTAGAAACATTGAGCTGGGAAACACCAATTGAGCACAAATGGTTGACTGTCCAGTCATAAATTCCCTTAGAGGGCCCCCTAACCAACTTGTTAGTCCACGGGGGCCAAGTGATGGACTAACCTAAACTGATGACTACCTAGAAAAATGGGATATTACAGATTATAAATTTGAAACTTCCTCCTGCTTGACCAACATAAGGGGTTCTCTCCTCAAACCATGAGTACCACTCTCCTCATCAAGTGTTATGGCAACAATATAAATTTTATTTTTTGCTCTGGATGATGAGGATTGAGCTAATCTCAACTCCCAAAAAATATCCTCAACCTGAATTTCTAATTATTGGAGGGCCATCTGAGTGCTCTTCAAAGAATCTTTAGTAACCTTAAGCTCATCAGTAAGTTTATCAATTTCACCTTCTTTCCCCTTTAGGGCATCAAAGTAGATCTCATCAAGCACAAGAAGGTGATCTCTATTAGAGAGTAATTGTAGGTAATTTGAATTCATTACCACTAATGCTTCTCTAAGTGTCTGTGAATTCATCATCAACAAGTCTCTTATGAAATGAATTAAATACATTAAAATCATATAAACTATTTGCATATTTAAAAATGATATCTTTAAAATTTCATTTAAAATTGTAAAGTCAATGAGTTACCTTAAGCAATTAGACATTAGTAATCTAATAAAATCTTCTAACTAAACTCTACTTTAATAACATTAGACATGGAGAAGAAGACTAGAAGATAAACTCTATTTTAATAACATTAGACATGGAGAAGAAGACTAGAAGATAGATCATTCTTGCACATCACATAATTTTTGTGGTATTTGAGTTTGATTTTGAGGGTTTACTATTATAGTGTGAGGGATTCTTAAGACTACAAAATTGTGAGCACTAATTTTTTGTATGTGGAAAATTAGATTCTACATTAAATTAATATTAATTTTTTTATTATTTCTCAAAACTAAGTATTTTGATCTATTATATTTGATTTATAAAATTAATATTTTAATTTGTTGATAAAATTATAATTAATCTAAATTAATTATATTCAAATATTTATATTTATTTCATTAACTTATATTATTTATGTGAAATAATTTATTCCAACTAGAACCAAACTTCTTTAAAGTATTAAAGTTTTGTATTTTACATTATTTAAATTTATAATATTAAGTCAACTTACTTTGTAATTACAAGTGAACTTAGATATTAAGAAAAAAGAGTTAAAATCCAATATATTGATATAAATACAACAATTCATTTACACTCAATTTTTTTTTGTTATAGGGAAGAGGACCCAGTAGTTGTGCACCCTAACTTTGCACTTCTAATTATCCTATGTGGAAATTTCAAATCACTCCCAATTTTTTACAGCAGCTTACTTGGCAAGTCCCTCACTTATAACTAAGGTTTCAAGGCCACATCATCAAATATGATGCCACATCAACATGCTTTTTGTCAAGGTGTCCAAAAAGGCCTAAAAAAAGTGAGACCAATACTTGTGCTTTCACAACATGTTTTATTGAGAGCTGATGTGGAATCACATGATTGATTGCTTTTTAGATCAAAATAATACATTTTGTTTAATTATGGGTAGTCATCATCAACACTAACAACTTTAAAGTCACAACTATTGGTCCAATATTGATAAAAATATTGGGCATTATATAAACAACTACTATCACAACTATTGAAACATGCTCAGGTATTGGGTCCTCTCCCCTACAATATTTACAAAAAGTATCCAACAAACCATAGCGAATGTCAATACCAAATGTATATTTTCCCACTAGAAATGTATAGACTGACAAATGAAGTGTAAAAATGTTTTTTTTTAAATTGATATTATATTACTAATAAAGAAGGTTTGGTTACAATATAATGTGGCCACTATTAGCCACATCAAGAAGCCCCACCAAGCCGTGCAAAATAGTGCTAACAAAAAATACTTAGTTTCAGGAGAAACAAAATAGTTCTTAGAACCAAATATACATAGTAACATAAACATCAAAGTAGAAAAATCCAATATTTTTTATTTTCACTATCAATAACATTAGTATTTCCAAGATTCTCTTCCCCTGTCTTGTTCCTTCTTTCTTTGAATGAATCTAGACCTTTAAAGGTACCCAAAGGGGATAAATTATTTCCCAACTTCCAGTGTTGCCAAAGCTTTGGAAGGTGAACTCTAGGTCTCTAATAACAACATCTCTATTGAGTTCAAATTGATGTTGCTTGGAGTACTAGTTTTGAAATTTAATATATTCATTTTTAAATTTATTATCAAATTTCTTTAGATCTTGTGGCCAAAATTTAATAGATTGGATGCCAGATTTATGGAAAGAGGTCGAGCCATCCTCAAAAATCTTCATGAATCTTTCTGCGAGGATCTCCAAAATCATTGTAACTTGTTCAATAATTTTAAGAAGAGTGAGTCTACTGGTAGAAGTTGTAATGCATCTTCTTTTTCCCTGGTAAATGTACTCATTTCTCCTTTTCCAAAGAAACCATAAAATCTTAGTAGAAAAGGAAAGTCAAAAAAATATTTCACATTCAGAACTTTCACATTGCTACAAATAATTTCAAATCAAGACACATTTTCTCTACTGTCTCACCCAAGAAGATTCCCCATAAAACTAGCCCAAATATCCCTTACATGTATACAAGCCAAAAAATGTGTTCAAAATATTCAACACAATCACAAATAAAGAAATGAATGGAATTACCTATTAGGAGCTTCTTAAGCAGTAATAACCTTCTAAATATATTTTTTTGTGTTCAAGCAATTTAGACCAACAAGTCTTAAGAAGGGTAGACCACACTTTGTTGTCAAGGTTAAGGTCTTAGTTAAGATTGACATGAGTTAACACTCTTGGGAATCAGCCAAAATTTTATACAGGCCAAGTGACTTGATTTTCAGTAGGGGGTTCCATCTTTCCATTTAAAGTTCTCTAGCAATTTAGAGTTAAACTTCAAATTAATAGGGAATTGGATCTTTGACAGAGATTTTTTCAACAAAGTGGAGGACCTCTTCATTGAGCCTAGAATATAAAACTTTGCACTCAATTATGCTTAGGGTTTTAACGTATTATTATCTAGAATATCATGAAATTCAAATATTCCCTTGTAATTCCACTTTTTGGTAGAGTAACCATGAAGGAGAGAAAGAAGCTTGTTATTTAGAGACAAGTTCCACCAAATTTATCTAAAACTAAAAAAATCATTTTTGGTCATATCAAAGACATCACTTCCCACTGCCAAGCCCCTCACAAACTCTTAGGATTTCTAGATACTGGAAAGTACAATAGATCCTGAAGGCTTAACACATAAGTTTCCAAAAAAATATCATAGGGATGCAGGTTTTTCCATTGCTTGGCTTTATTGGGGAAAAAATCTTGAATTTTTCTTCTAATTAAAACTTTCCAAGGTTCCCTCCCTTCAAGAGTTTATTTTGGAGTTGATAGTGAACCCCAAAACTCCCAAAAATCAGTTGCAACCAACATGTCTATCGCATACGAGAGATCAAAACAGTGATTATTCTCATGCAACCTTGAGAAGACAACCGATCCACACAAGCATCTAATATGCCTTATGTATTGAATAATAAATGTGAATACATGTGAATAATGAATGCTTATAAAAGAAAAATTGTAAACCCTAGATGAGGATTTGATTATATTGTGATAAGTGTCCTAATCTCATGTAATGAGACAAATTAACCTATAAATAACCCAATCTAATAATAAAAATGAACTCCTAAGTTTAGCTTAAGTGAACAAAGTAATAAGGGACCTAATAATTAATTAATGATTAATTAATTATCAAGTGATTATCTTAATTACTCCAACACCCCCCTTAAGATCAACTTAGGGAGAAACTAAACAAGTTGACGAAGAATGAAATAATGGATGCATGAATGGGTCCTGACTACAAGGCTTGATGAGGTACCCATGTACAAAAAATGAATCTCTCATAATCAGAGAAAAGGAGAAAACTGCATGGGAAAGAACTCTCCAAAAGAGAGAAAATGAAATGACTACACTAGTGAAAGAAGGATAGAAGGGGGACTCAATGTGACCCCTAAGGACTACTTCTGTTACCCAAGTACAATAGATATCCCCCTAGTAGGAGAGAGAAAAATGAGGATATGAATCCCCCCATACAGAAAGAGCTTCTATGCCAATGATGAATGCTTGAATATAGAACACGATCCATTTCCTGAAAACTACATTTCTCCCCTTAGGAAGAAATAAATCCATTGGTGATTAGAAAAGCCATTCCCAAAAGATGGAAGAATCAGGAATCCAAATCCAAATGATGCGTGCCTTTGAAAATTGTTCAAGTGTTGACATGTCATAAAGAGATGTCAATCTAGAATCTTGTGAAGACTGCTGTAAACATGTTGCAAAGGCAATGAAGATGATGAGCCAACAACAATGATGGGTTTTCGAAAAAGAGGAGATGAATTCCCTCTAAGTAATCCTCCAAATATTCAATTTGAGACTCTACAAATAAGGATGATATGTCTGCAAGATACGAGTCCTAAGTAGCGATTTCTGGAAGAAGATATATATCTTGCTGTAGTGAACCAATAGGGGACAAGGATGTGGCAATTTCAATATGATAAAAAACAAAAGATGGTGATTAGGTAATGATAAGTCTCTAAACCATCAAAACATGAAAGACCCGTGACATAGTCAAGCTCATCTAAAGTATTTTCATCAAAGGGTAGGTAATCTGTATTTGTAAGAGGAATGAGACAATTTGCAACATGATGTTCTAGGTATGGAGAGATATAAGGGTCTCCGTGGATATCCCAAATCCGAGTCCAAAGTGTGTGGGGACAATCAATATCTATACAACAGACATAGCACATCATGATCAACACTAGAAAAAATTACTCCTACACCATGATCACTAATAATACCCCATCCTAAATAACTCCTTGGTGTGTTTGGTGTAGGTATGAGTCCATACATATAAGGAAAAATATCAAGTCACCTGAGATGTGTCAAGATGTCGTTTCACCAAGACTCATAGCTATCCTCTTCTAGGATGACCACATAAGGATGAACAAAATAACCCATGATACTTCCTCAAATAAAAAAATTAGAGACTAATAACCTCAATACATATAAATCAGATCAAATGAATCAATCTCATGCAAACAAACCCTTTTGATGTAGGATATTCTCAAAGAACCATACCACATCTCACCATAACAACTAGTTTTCCCCTGTCAATTGGAACGAAGGAAGAATGGGAAGTCTATGACAACATAACCAGGTGACAATCCCCATGGCACTACTATCTAAAAGATCCCTTCATTAGAAGATTATGTCAACAAGCAACCTGGACCCAAACCTATTGGAGTTAGCATGAAAAATCTATTCATAACTTGTAGTCTTGATGGCTCATCAAATGATGGTTATAGGGTAGGACAACTCTCAATTGGGTCCACACCCATCCACACCTATGGTTGATGCTTCTTTAATCCCTTGGGGTTGACCTACACATTTATTTGAACAATATACTTGGGACCTAACTTAGGCCAACAAGGATCACTCCTAATACTTGGAGCCAGTATATAATCACACTTTGAATTCAGTACAAACATGTATGCTTTGTATTTTAATCAATAAAGTTGTATATTACTTTTGATTATCTGTGTTGTGTTGAATTTTGCTACAAGGTTGGACAGTCCATTCTATACCCTCCACCCTTGACTACATCAAGTGCTATTAGAGTGAGATTTAAATCCTTTGGGAGTGCATGTTCTAGAAGACTCTTGTGTGGATAGATCACTAACTTGAGGTAGATTGCAGGTGTTGTTAGTAGAGCGCCAAATTATGAGAAAGTTGAGATCTTGTAGCTAGACCATCGACCTAAGGAAGTCACACCTAATCCAAAGGAAAGATGCATCTGAGGAGGATGCTTGTGATGGCCAATGTTGTCAGAAATATGGCGGAAATGTAAGGCAAGATGAGGACAATGAAAAATCGGTTGGCTACTATCGAGGAAGATAGATGAAGAGGCTTAAACCTTAGACTGTAAGAAGAGAGTGATGATGAGGAGAAAAGGTCTCTAGAACAAAATAAGGAAAGTGGAGAAGAGGAGTTAGACCAAATAAAAATGATGAAATCCATCCCAATATTGGGAAATGACTAAGAATAGAGATCCCTAGATATGATGGTAGCTTGAATCTGGAGGAGTTGATTGGCTGGATAAATGAGATGGAAGAATACTTTGAATATGAAGAGGTTTAAGATCCAAAGAGAATCAAGTTTGTGAAATCCAAATTGAAGGGGAATTCCACCATTTGGTGGAAAGAAGTTCAATTGGAGAGAAATTGAAGAGGAAAGGAGAGGATCAAAAAATGGGAGAGGATTGTAACAAAATTGAAGAATTGATTCATACCCATGGATTATGAACTCAAACTATTGAAGAAAATTCAAAACTTGAAACAGAGGGAGAAGAAAGTCAAGAAGTACAAAAAAGAGTTCCATAAGATAATCATATGAACCGATCATAGAGAAGTCAGAAGGGAGAAGGTGGCACGGTATATCAATGGCCTCAGATCCAACATTCAAGAGGTGTTAAGCTTGGTTTGGATGACAACCATGGAGGAATCCTACTAGTTTTCACTTAAGGTAAAAGCGAAGTTGGCTAGGAGGTTTGAGTGAGGACCAAGAAGTAGGATCTAGAAGTTTTTGGGAGAATAGGAATGGTGTAATGAAAGGAGACCATATGCAGAGTGAGATGAAGGAAGGATCCCTTACCCCAAAGACGAAAATAGGCCCAAAGAGGATTCCTACCACAACCAAAGGGAAGGTGGTGATTTCCACCACAATAATGAATACCATAAGACTAAGGGAGGATTCAACAAAGGATCATTTTGGGTAACCTATTTCAAGTGCGGAGAAGTAGGACATAATGCCTTTGAATTTTTCCAAGGAAATGTAAGAAGGCGAGGGGAGTATGGGGCTAGGGCGGCTTACATAGAGGAGGAACTAGAAAGATCATCCAAAACCATAGGGAATCTAAAAAATGAAGTCATTGGTCCTTAGAAGGGCCCTACTATATATTGAAACCAAGGAGAAACTAATGTAGAGGAAGAGCTTGTTCCAAACAAGGTGCAAGTCAAGAGGCAAGTGTTGCAATGTCACTGTTGACAACGGTAGTGCAAACAACCTGGTTTAATAAGATATGGTATGGAAGTTGAATCTGAAGTGGATGAAACACCCAAACCCATACTGGATAGCTTGGATTCAAGATGATCACAAAATATTGGTAAGTGAAAAATTTCTCATCGAATTACACATTGGATCATATAAGGACGAAGTGTTGTGTGACATCATGTCAATGGATGCTTCTCATTTATTGTTGGAGAGACCTTATTAGTATTATAGGAGGGCTATACATGATGGAAGGAAATGCACTTATATGGTGACTGTGAATGGAAAGAAGCATATTTTGATTCCCCTAGAGGAAGAGAAAAAGGATGTGGTATCCAATAATTCCAAGATTTATTTGGTGGATGGGAGGAAGTTTTTGGATGGAATGAGACATGAGAACATGTACTTTGCCTTGATTTTGAGGAAGTGTGATAGTGAAGACATAGGGAGTGCCACCACAAAAGGAGGAGAAGTATCGTAAAAGGAGGTCTCAGTATTCTTGAAGGAGTATCAAGAAATTATGTTAGAGAATGTTCCAAAAAGACCTCCACCAATTTGGAGTATAAGCCATCACATAGAAATCATACCCAAAGCAAGTTTACCAAACAAATTAGCACACTGAATGACATCGATAGAGAAGTGAAATTGAGCAGCCAAGTGTAGGAGTTATTGAAGAAGGGATTGATCTAGGAAATTCTGAGCCCTTGTGCAATACCTGCTATCTTGGTGCCAAGTAAGGATGTAGAATGAAGGATGTGTACAAAATCTAGAGTCATCAACAAGATCACTATCAAGTACCAATTTCCTTTACCAAGGATGGATGAAATCATGGAATGTTTGGGCAGAGCAAGATATTTCACCAAGATTGATCTCAAGAGTGGATACAATTAGATTAGAATCAGGGAAGGTGATGAGTGGAAGACCACATTCAAGACCAATGAAGGATTGTATGAATGGCTAGTCATGCCCTTTGGACTGACCAATGTTCCAAGCTCATTCATGCGGTTGATGAATGAGGTGTTGAAGGAGTTCCTAGGTAAGTTCCTTATTGTTTACCTAGTTAACATTCTAATTTTTAGTAAGAAAAAGGAAGAACATCCATGCCATATTATACTTGAAGTGTTCCAACGATTGTGAGAAGTTGCTAATCAATATCAAGAAATATAATTTTATGAAGGCCAAGATGGTTTATTTGGGGTTTATAATATCTAAGAAAGGATTTAATAGAGATCCAGAGAAGGTGAGATAAATTGTGGAATGACCAACACAAATAAACATTGGGGACGTAAGATCTTTTCATGTCCTGGCAAGATTTTATTGAAATTTCATCAGAAACTTTAGTACCATTTACACACCAATGAAAAAGACCATGAGAGGAAGCTAGAATGAGTTTAAGTGGACATCCATAGCACATACGTGTTTTGATTTGTTGAAGCAAAAGGTGATGGAGTGGCCGGTACTAGCCTTACCATTTTTCAACAAGGTCTTTCCAATAGATTGTGATGCTAGTGATAGTGCCATTGGAGAAGTCCTAAGTTAGGAAGGGAGGCCAATTACATATTTCAGCATGAGAAGTTAATGATGTCCAAAAAAGATATTTAGTATATGACCAAGAGCTCTATATCATAATACAAGCTCTAAAGAAGTGGAGACACTACCTATTACTAAAGGAATTTGTGCTATATACTAACCAAAAAGCTCTCCAATACTTAAATAGTCAAGAAAAGTTGAATCAAAGGCATATGCAATGGGTAGAATTCATGAAAATCTATACCTTTGAATTGAAACACCAAAATGGGGAGTCAAACAAGGTTGTAAATGTGCTAAGAAGAAGGAGAAACCTGATGACGTAGATGAAGGTAGCGGTGATGGGATTTTATGAGCTAAAGCACCTATATAAGATCAATCTTGACCTTATGAAGGCTTGGAAGGAAAGTAGGGACCCAATAGCCACTGAAAGAAGCAAGTGGATGGACTATTTTATTTAGGATGGTATGATATTGAAAGGGAACCAATTGTGTATACCCTAGAGCTCAATGTAGGAGAATTTGATCAAGGAAAAGAATTTTAGATGATTAGCAGGATACTTTGGCATTTATAAGACTATAAATTTGGTAAGTGAGAATTACTTTTGGCCTCAAATCTACAAGGATGTCCAAATTTTTGTTCAAAAATGTAGGACTTGTCAAGTAGCTAAGGGGACTAGCCAAAATACCATTTTTTATCAACCTCTTGTATTTCTAGAAAGGCCTTGGGAGGATATCAACATGAAATTTGTGCTTGGATTTCCAAGGATCGAAAGAGGAAATGCATCCATATTTGTGGTGGTGGACCAATTCTCCAAGATGGTGTATTTCATTCCCTATAAGAAGACCCATGATATAGTACATATCGCTAAGCTTGTCTTCTGAGAAGTGGTGAGACTACATGGAATAATGTGAAGCATAGTTTTAGACCAAGACACCAAGTTTACTAGATATTTCTGGAGAACATTATGGAAGAAGTTGAAGACAGACCTGAAGTTCAGTTCCACATTCCATCCCCAAACATATGGAAAAATAGAGGTAGTGAACAGGATTTTGGGGAAACTACTCAGCTGTTTGGTAGGAGACAAGCCTAGAAACTGGGACTTAATCTTACCACAGATAGATTTTGCATACAATCTATCTGTAGAACATATCGCTGAGCTTGTCTTCTGAGAAGTGGTGAGACTACATGGAATAATGTGAAGCATAGTTTTAGACCAAGACACCAAGTTTACTAGATATTTCTGGAGAACATTATGGAAGAAGTTGAAGACAGACCTGAAGTTCAGTTCCACATTCCATCCCCAAACATATGGAAAAATAGAGGTAGTGAACAGGATTTTGGGGAAAATACTCAGCTGTTTGGTAGGAGACAAGCCTAGAAACTGGGACTTAATCTTACCACAGATAGATTTTGCATACAATAACTCAACAAACTAGAGTATAGGGAATAAACCATTTGGGATTGTTACCATATTACATCCTAAGGGAATTGCAAAACTCAAATACATCAACTTACAAGATAAAAAGAGTACGAAGGTAGAAGAATTTGTAGACCACATTGAGATTGTACACAAGAAAGTCAAGCAACATCTTGAGACCATGAATGGAAAATAAAAAGTCCAGAAAGATTCCAAAAGATGCCATAAAGAGTTCATTGTTGGAGATGAAGTCATGGTGTATCTCCATAAGGAGAGGTTTTCGGTAGGCACATACAACAAGTCGAATATGAAGAATTTTGGACCATGTAAGACCCTTTGAAGATTTGATTCTGGTAATGCCTATGAGGTGGAGTTACCAAAGGGTGTTGGAATCTCAATAATATTCAATATTATAGACCTCTATCCATTGCAAAAAATATAGTCGAAATGAGAACACAAAATCCCCTCACCCATGCTAGTTACCACAAAAACAACTGGAGAAGATAAAGAAGATTTTGGATAGTTGAACTAAGTGCAACACCCAAAATAAAGAATATAGGGAATATCTGGCCAAGTGGAAAGGCATGCTAGAAGAGGATGCAACATGGATCTCAAAATCTGAATTGGAATGACTCAAATCATTTCCAAAGTTGGCAACACACAAGGTGCATTTTACAAATAACCCCAAGAGTTTGATGCAAGAGCATCACAGAGAATTAAATACTACATCTCACCACAACATCTAGTTTTCCCCAGTAAATTAGAATTTTTGTATGGTTAACCTCAATTGATCAAATAACAACTGAATTAAAGCAATTAACAATATAAATGACCAAATTAGAATCCATACTCAATGAAATTCAATTAACAACACTAAGAGACTCAATTCAAAGAAATTAAAGATATAATTTAAAGTAATTGACCCTAACTAATGTGAAATCCTCCCAATCCCATTGTGTATTTGAAGTAAACTTATAGTGTAGTGATGTGGAGTGCTCAAATATTCTTAATCCATTGTGAAAAAGCATGATTTGAAGGTGATTGATTCACAAATTCACTTAAAATGCTCTCAAATTGCTCAAGAATGACTTAAAAATTCAAGAGAGTAAGGGTTCTATGAATTGTGAATAGAATTTATGTTGAAAGGCTTGGTATTTATAGATTTTAAGAATTCCAATCAATGATGAGGATTGAATTGGATAATCAGTGAATGAGAAAAAATTAAGGAGGTGAGTGTGGATCAAGGATTAATCAAGTGGCTAATAATTCATGAGGCATGGATCAAGGATTGGATCAATGGTTCATAATCCATGAGAGACTCAATAATATCCCTTAATTCATGGAACTAAGTTGGAGATATATATATTTTTTAAAAGAGAGGTAAACACTTTTGACCTAGAGCTATGAATCGGTGAGGCCACAAACAGGGGGCCTCATCCCCAATAGAACACTCAAAAATTACACCCCAATTGGGCTTGAATTTGATGGAAATAACAACACAACATTTTATCCATCACACCATGCCACTATTGGAAAGTTGGAGATACTATTCATATTGAGGGAAAAATTTGAATTTGAAAAGGGGAATATTCCATGACAATATTCTTTGTGCAAGTCGGAGGATTAGAGGAATTTACTTAATTAAATAATTTAAGAAAATCATTTAATTGTACAAGTTGGAAGACTTAAAACCTTTAACTAAATAATTATGAACTATTTAATAAAGAGGAGAAATTAATGTGAAAATGATGAATTATGATGAATTAATCAAATAACCTTAATTATTTGATTAATAGGAGAACTGAGTGAATTTAACTAAATAATTGAACATTATTTAATCAAATAGGTGAGTTATGAGAGAAATAATGTTAGTAATTAGAATCTAGGTGTGTGATATACTCAGGACATTTTCAAATGTCTACATGAATGAAGGCAGAATGGGAAGTCTATGATAGCATTCCCAGGTGACAATCCCCATGTAACTACTATACAAAAGAGCCCTTCATTAGAAGATGAAGGATATGATAACATACCCAGATAATACTCCCCATGACAATCCCCAATTTGATTGAACATTAGGAAGGCCTTACATGATGTATGATGCTTCATGATATGTGATAATGTGATGTATAATTGTCATTTCTTTTATTATGCTTATGTTGTAATATACATCTGTATATGGATATTTTTAATGATTTGTGGATGCATGATGGATGAGATGTATATGCTATGGATGATACCTTTTTCTATATTTTTTGTATGATATGAGATGATTATGTAGGATGTATGATATGCATGTTGATGGTTTGTGGATGTAGGATGAATGCATATGTTATTTTTGTTATATGTCATGATGCTTAGATGTTGGTAAGAATAGAAGAATGAGACAAAATGGATGAGATTGATCAGTATACCAATAAATCTATAATTATTAGGATGGATTCCAATATTTTATTGGATGTGATGAGATAGATGATGATTTTTCTTTTTCTTTTAGATTAGGCTTAATTTTATCATATCAATCCTTATTTTTGATATAGCATATAGACACGATGCACCAAGGTATGAATAACTAGGGTACCATTGTATCTAATGATTGGAATTTGAATATGAAAACATATAGAAGTATCCTATAAGACCCCGCCTTTTTGTGATCCTATTGAGTCTATGTGTTTGATGTTTTATGAGATTCTAAGCTTAGATATTACATGATTTTATGAATGATGGTTGTTCCTATACATCAATGATATGGATAATTGACTAATTCTATCGAACTAATGTTTGTGATTTCTTAGTGATAACCGGATGAATTCCTTCATTTATTATATAAGTATACATTGTTGGTTGAGATGTTTAGTTATGTTGGATTATTGGTTATTTATGATTAGCCATAGTATTATTAAGTATAAAAATGGATTAAATTATGTGTTAGGGGATGTTGAGATGATTGTTTTATTACCACTAGATGGAATTATTATTATATATGTAAGTGTTGTTATGGAGATGATGTTCATGATATTTTGTTTATTTATGATAGTATCGATTATGAGATGATTTTCAAAAGGTTACTACCAGAGGAGGTGATATTATGATAATATGCTATTTGATTAATTATTACTTTATTTTTTCTAGTAGGTGATATGTAGGTGATGTTGGCCTCCTCTAATGGTTTAATAACTAAGCCCTTAGAGCTGTGACTTAGAGATTGAACATCTACATTGAGTAGCTATCTTACTCATCATGAAGGTGCATTTCATTGTCAACCTAGGGATGTAAACTTGAAATGGGTCAGTACTGTATGTGCACTAGGACTCTACTATAGTCATCCATAAACTAGGAAAGAAACAATACTATAAATGAAATACTGGGAAGAAATTAACTTAAAAAATGAACATAAATCAACATCTTCACTAAGCCTTAACAACTGGACTGGAAATGAAAGATAGAAATGGAAATCTCGACAAACAGATAGGAAACTACTTTGTCTTCCTTGGCTGTAGGAATAGTCATAGAACAAAATTTTAGTGGTTGTAGGAATAGACAGTTGCTGAAACTGAAACTAATTATCAAATAGAAAATAAATTTTAAACTAAATAGATGGAATTCTCACCAAGTGGGCCCCCTTGAGTGAGTCTCCCTTAAGCTAACTCAAATGCAACAACTTAGAATATCATATTATTTCTTGAAAACATGATTACAAAATTTCAGCGATATGATTGTATTACTAAACTGGAAAGTGCAAGTATAATATTAGAATGTCCAACCTTATGAAAAGGGGCATTTGTCCATTATTTATAGAGAGAAAAACTATTGATTAACCCTAACTACCTAGGAAGTCAACTCCATCAAAATAGGAGGATGCCACTTATTGAAAGCATAGAAAAAGATGAAGTTATGCATGTTCCAAATTTGGTCAAAGCAGACTTGCTCCAATGAGAATCTAGCATAACACACTCCCTAGAATTTCTCAACAAACAAACATGACTATTAAAAGGTGGTTACAATATTTCATTCGAACTAGGAATTTCCCTCTATTGAGAGTTTTCCCTCCTTTGACCTCTTAATGATCATCTTCTTAACTTTCTTGGCAATCGACTAGCTGGCAGGAGTTCCTTCCACTTTGCAAGCTTCGTTGGCATCAACATCTTAGTGTAAACCTGCATAATAAAATTAGAACACACAAATAATTGCATATCTATAATTACCTTAAAGTAACATCCATTCAACTACATGTAAAATTAACATATATAATTCACATAGCATGTTAATTTCATTAAAAGTCACAAGGATAAACTTATGCCCAAGGTTTATGGTTTTAAGGAGATAACATGGAAAATGTCAACAACCAAGTAATATAGTCTATGGTGAAAACATAATAAACCCTATCAAAATTGAGCCATTAATTGGGTTTATCATTCCCCCCAACTTAATGTTTTTCTAGTCCTCCAGTAGAGGGAGCACTATTCTTTTACCTAGTCAATGCTCTAAAGTCACCTACTACCAACTGTCCCACATCGGTCTCTGCTATGTCTGAATTGGGATCCTAGTAGAATCCTTGTTTGTTCTTCAATTTGTTCCATCTTACCCTTTCTGTAGCTATGTCATACCAATAAAACTCATAATCTGGCATAGGCCACAATAGTGTAGGTGGCTGAAATGTTAATGGAAGCCAATATTGCTGTCTCAACCTTCCAATCTGTATGTATTTTTCAACTCGTTTGCATACTGTAGCATAATTTTGCAAAGAGTGGGGTTCAACTTGTTTCAAATCATCTATCAAACTATTCCACCTCTATGATAAGTACCCCATTACCAATTTTCCTGTAGTTTTAGCTACCTTCTCATATTCCTTTTAGGTTTCTTCTCTAACAGGCATAATCCTATTCTTGTAGCTTGGGCGATAAAGAATTCTATGCCATGTTTGGAAAATGTCTGCAGGGTTACTAGATTCAACCTTGAGAGGCAAGGGAGTATGAAATTCTCTTTCCTTGTAAGTTCTAAATTGCTACCCCCAACTAATTTCATTCTGAATCTAGGACATAGATGCCCTTAAATGGAGATCTCCAATATATAGTAATGGGTTCCAATCATGATCATTAGACACAACATAATTACGCAGGTATAGTTCACACAACAAATTTTTAACTTCAAGAAGGGAAAACTAGTAGGCCTGGAAAAACTCATGTGGAGTGTCAAGAGAAGAGCTCAAACCTAAAATAATCCTTGACAGTTTAAAGAAAAAATTATGCTCCTTCAAATGTAGGGCATACAGTCTTGGAGGAGTTCTGCATGCCAACATTTGGGGCATTAAAGTCACCACATTATCCATCTTTTCCTCAAGGCAAAAATTTCTACATTGTTTTCTTCAATTTCTATATTTTTCTTTTTAATCTCATCTTGTAACTTGTGTTTTTCCTTTTTCCATTCCTCCTCTTTTCTTTGCATTTCACTCCATAGGTTCAAATCTACATTATTCGATGAAAAGGTAGGAGGTTTATGTATTCCTACCAAAATCTTCCTTTACACCAATTCTTGCTATTCAAATATCACTAATTGTAGTGATTCTGGTTGTTCATCTTGCTCTGGATGCAGGGGTTCTTGATTCTCAACTTGTTCTGAAATAGCAACAAGTTTTTCTAATCTTATATTTGCTTGTTCTTCAAAAATATATTTTTCTTCAACATTTACCTGCCCCATTGGGGCTTCTGTCTCCTCCCTAGATATTTTTCTAAGCCTAGGGCTTCTCTTTGGAGGTACACCAATGGATGGCCCAGCTGGTTTTGATTTCTTAAGAGGGTTTTCATGTTTTTCTTTGACTGCAGGAAGAACAATGTCAACAACCTTTAATTTCCTAGGACTTGGTGTTACTTTTTTTGGCATTTGCTTCTTGTCCTTCCCCTTTCTCATTTATGCCTTTTGTGCATCCTCTCTTCTAATGGCAGCCCTAGTTCGAATTGGGGTTTTGGGAAGAGCATTAACAACTGGGTTTGAGGAGGAACTTTCCTCATCTAAATATTCTAACTCAGAAGAACCATTTTCTATAGCTTGCTCGACTACAAGAGGGTTTGAACTAGGGTTTGCACCAGAGGTTGAAGCTCTAGGAGTGGCTTCAGCAACCCTCTCTCCCCTACTAACCCTATGAGGTTGAGGCTGACCTCTAGGATGTACATTTTTTGGTCTAAATTGATCAATGTTTACAAATTCCTCCCATGTCATATCAGACACCTCTTGCAGAGATTTCTCTACTAAACAAATTATTAAACAATGATGAAAGACAAAATTATCTCTACCTTTTTGCATTTCGACTGCCATGATTGTAAGGAGGTGATACAACACATTGGGCACGTTCATTCTTCTTCCATGCCTCATATGGTTCAAGAGCTTGAAATGCAAAGAGTGGAGGCATGACTGGCGGCCCTCACAAGTAATATACTTGACAATGTGGATGGCTACTTGTTTCCATGGCTCTGATAGAGAAGTTCTCTTTGTACCTTTCTTATCTACAACCAATGGAGGGTCACTGGGTTCAGTAAATTAAGCCCTGGATGACCTTGCATCTCTGGTAGTAGGGTATGGCTCTCCATCGACAAGTAAAACCGTTACCTCTGCAATTCTTGCCTCAGTAGCGATCACCTCCAACCCTTTTACCATTGCCTTCCCCTTAGAGAGTGTTTGTGCAAATTCTAGCGCAATGTCCTCATTGTAGGTATCGAGTGTTAGGAAATAATCCAACCATCCACAATTCCTGAACTCAGCCAGAGAAAGTGCATCCTACATTACCACATCATGAACTGCGGGTTCTGTTATGCCCTGCATACATGCCCCAACTTTTTCTTGGAAAAGTTGGGGACCCCCTCTGTTTTTCTTTGTTTTGTGGTTTGTTTTGTCGTGGTCATGCTCTGTCGTTCTTGTTTTCGTCCTTTCTCGTGCCTTGTTCATTTTCTTTGTCTTTTTCAGATTTGGGTATCAGACCAGAACCAGAACAAGGAGCTTTTCCAAGGTTCCTGTTCCTAGTTCCCTCCTGATCCTAGTTCCCCACTTTGCCTTCGGGTGTTGTTCGGGTTCACATCCCTCGTTTGGTCTTGATCCTGACCCCTATCTCTTCATCGACATCCTATCACCTCATCGTCTCATTTCTTTTCTGCTCTTTGTTTTCACTCGTCTTCATCTTTGCTTCATCTTTTCATTTGGCCATCTCTCTGGTTCAGTTCTTGTGTCTTTTGTTTCTCGTTTTCACATTGTTCATTTTGGTTGTTTTCGTTTCCTCGTTCTCATCGCATCTCCATTTTTTGGTTTTTGTTTGGTTTCCTTTGTTTCTTTGTCTTTGGTTTTACGTCGTTGGTTTGGTTTTCCTATTCTCACTTTGAGTTTGAAAAATACAAAAAAAAAAAAATTAGAAAAATACAAATTAAAACATTAGAAACAAATTTATTTTAAAATCTTTGAAAATCTTTAAAAAAGAAAAAAAAAGGAAAACAAAATAAAAAATAGAAAATATTTTAAAAGAAATTTAAAAAATTTGAAAAACTTTAAAATAGGTAAAAAGTTTAAAATCCTAAAAAATAAAATAAAAAAAATACAAAGTTGAAAAATATAAAAATTCCTTCATTGACAAAAGCGGAACAAAACTAGGCATTAGACGGGAAAAGGTAAAGTTCTTGTACATGAATCAGTCTCGACCCCACCTTAATAAAGGTTCCTTTGCAACCAGAATGAATTTTGAACTGAAACCATCAAAATATTTATGTTCCGAAATTATCCCACCCCCGCAGCATCATCAGATCATGGACCCGGAAGGAATATTGAACCGGGCACAAAAAAGAGAGGTGAAAATGTTCACATTCTATTTTGGTTCCGATCTCGCACTGGTGCTAATTTCATTCCACTCCCGTGCAGGAAATGAAAGGTGCATGTATGGTTCCGACCCCGCTTCTGTCTGGTTCTGATCCCACACGACATAAAATGGAAGCATGGACAGGCATGCAATGGTGGAGGATAGACACGGTTTGTGAACTGTTTGACCACATGACATAAAATGGAAGCTAATTTTAGAAGGAAATTAAATAACATATGCATTTGTAGTTACTGGATGATTTCTTCTCCCCCATGCCCACACTAGAATGGGAGACAACAAAAAGGACTTTAAGACAATGAAAGGAATTTGGTGCAATATTTAGGGACTTTCAAACAAATGCAATGGTAGAGTAAACATACTGTTATAAAAATGCATCAGAGAGATGTCATCTCATGGAATTCATTAATTGCGGGATATGCACAAAATGCATTAATTTAAAAGGCTTTCAAAATGTTCAAGCCAATGTAATTGGTAGGTGTAAAGCCAAATTCGAAAGCCTTTGCTAGCATCCTCCATGCCTGTGTGTAATGAAACCATGGAGTAAAAATACTCACTGTATAACATAATGCCTCAGAGAAATTATCATCTTACAAAATGCCATGATTGCCGAATATGGACAAACGGATATGTTGAAAGGGTTTTAGAGAAACTTCTAAGCAAATGCAATTGTTAGGTTTCAAGCTAAATTCCATAACCTTTGACAATGTTCTCCTCTTGCCCACATGAAAAATGGGAGTCTTGAACATAATTTGGATGGATTCCCATCAAAATATAAAGGATGTGTTAATTGCAACTGCCCTGGTAAACATAGATGCAAAATATGGAAATACATGTGGCACCATGAATTGTTCGATAGAATACTATTAAAAAATGAAATATTATAGGATTTAATGATTGCAGTCTATGCATAAAATGGATTTGAAAAGGCATGCGAGCCATGTAATGCCCCGTCTTAATAACCTAAGAATGTTGCAATTGTGTATAAATGTGTAATAATTTTTTTTTAAAAGTATAATTATTTAGTTAATTAGTTGCATACATTCATTAAGCTATGCGACGTTACACTACTTTGAGTTTCCATAGATGACTTAAGTATTTCACATTGCACTAATTAATTAATAACATAAACATCAAAGATAAACATTACATTTGAAACTCCATTCAAAATATCATATAGCACTAACATGTTTCATACATTGCATTTGATAAAATATACATTACTCATCCATCTGATGAAGTAGTTCAAACAATAATTACAAGTTACGTATACAATGTATACAATTTCCACCTCATAACATTTGAGGGAAGTTTTCAAATACAAGATTTACAATATACAATGATGAAATACACATAAGTTTCCAAGTGCGAGCTCTCCATCACGAAGCCCTCGATGCCATGATCACAAAACTGGGGACCCAACGGAGTAAGGTGCACGTTCCACCCAACCATGTGGTACCCGTAGGTCCACCCCCCGTGCTAGGAGATAGTAATATGGTTACCTAAACATAATCTACTAACCCTAGACACTAGTACACAACAATTTACTAAACCTCTCGAGAAACATCTCCCAAGACACAGAACCAATATCTAAGTGGAGCTTCTGCTCCTCCAGGCGCCACCAAGTAGAGGCGAATCCTCTCAAGTGCATAATAGCGCATCTGGAACGGGTATTGCTACCGTAAGGGTGCATGGAAAAGCATCTACCCAAATCTAGTAGCCAGGTCTCTGCCTCTAAGCCACCTCCTGTACCATCAAAGGTAGGAGGGCGTGCCCTCAGTAAATCCCTCATATGACCTACCGTAATAGCATCCTGATGTGTTGTGTCCTCTACTCTCCTAGGAGATCTATCTCTCTCTCTGACAACCTCCTGCTCATCTACCTGTCTAGGTCCAAGACGAGCTAGGACCTCCTCTAATAATGGACGTATCTGAGAACCCTCTACTACTGACTGTTCAGGATTTTGTCCCTCATTTCTCTGATCCATCTGTTCTACCTGAACACTGTGATGAGGGCTCAGAGGGGGAGTAACCCAAGGGATTGGCCGTCAGCCTCCACCTCGATCTCTACCACAACCTCTTCCTCCTCGCCTAGGCATGTTCCTACACATAACAATAACAAGTCTTAGATACTATTCAACCAAGGCTAACAGTTGCAACACTACATACTAGGTCAACCTAATGGGCTCGCGATTACCCAGAGCGTCTAGTGTTTGTAACCTTTGCTCTGATACCAATCTGTAATGCCCCATCTTAATAACCTAAGAATGTTGCAATTGTGTATAAAGGTGTAATAATTTTTTTTTAAAAGTATAATTATTTAGTTAATTAGTTGCATACATTCATTAAGCTATGCGACATTACACTACTTTGAGTTTCCATAGATGACTTAAGTATTTCGCATTGCACTAATTAATTAATAACATAAACATCAAAGATAAAAATTACATTTGAAACTCCATTCAAAATATCATATAGCACTAACATGTTTCATACATTGCATTTGATAAAATATACATTACTTATCCATTTGATGAAGTAGTTCAAACAATAATTACAAGTTACGTATACAATGTATACAATGTCCACCTCATAACATTTGAGGGAAGTTTTCAAATACAAGATTTACAATATACAACGATGAAATACACATAAGTTTCCAAGTGCGAGCTCTCCATCACGAAGCCCTCGATGCCATGATCACAAAACTGGGGACCCAACGGAGTAAGGTGCACGTTCCACCCAACCATGTGGTACCCATAGGTCCACCCCCCGTGCTAGGAGATAGTAATATGGTTACCTAAACATAATCTACTAACCCTAGACACTAGTACACAGCAATTTATTGGTTACATTGCTTCCAGATTTAGACAATCGATTGTATTACATACTCAAAGTTAAATGTTACTTTAGGAGGAGTGTCATCACAATATTGCAAAGGTTACCTTGGTGTTTCTTCCTAGGTTCCGGCCCCCAATCCTTGGGTTACCCTGGTAACCTCTTACGAAACCCGGCCCCATTGCAAGTTATTGCAGAATCGAATATCTTTTAAAGAAACAAGACACCGATTTTCCATTCCAGGCCTTCTCATCTTATGCTCAAGACTGAAGTAGCTCAAGAGTCATAAGTGAGGCAAAATATCTTGTTAAGTGTTTTAAATCTAACTACTATGTTCTTTAGTTTTCATTGACTTACTAACTCTTTGTAAGTTACCCTAACACCACTTTGCGTGTCGGCCCTTACAAAAAGCCACTCCCCTAAAATAAAAAAGGAATCTATGTTCTCTAACTAAGGATTACAAGGTGTACATATAACCAAAATCAATATAAAAGACCAAACGTTTTACAACAGACTTCAAATCATTGCTCATAAAACAGGTGTCAAACCACCATACAAAACCATGTACACATCCTTAGTCCACACAAGAACTCTACTTAAAAAAAAAAATCACATTCCCCATAAATAATCACTTTCCCCATGTATTAAAATTTAACTGGAAGACTTGTACAGTTAAGACATTCCCGATTTAACCAATAAAAAAGAAAATGTTATTTAAAGCAAATTAAAAAAAAAACATAGAAAATCTACTTTAGGATTTACTAAATCCAATCCATCAAAATATGATATACAAAATAAATTATCTAAAATTAAATTTATTTCCCATTTAATTCGAAATAAAATCTCTACTTTGTTCAATAACATAGCCACACAAATAAAAGTGATATTTATAATTTCAGGAATATCTAATTGATTTAAGCGTAATTATTTCATCATAATAACTTAATTATGATAATATTACATTTTAAATCAAAACTAATCTATATACTTTTCAAATTTAATAATAATTTAATCATTTAAATATTCACATTCCAATTATATATATATAATCATATTCATATACATATATGTATATATATATATAAATAAATAAATAAATATATATATATAAATATAAAATATATACATATATTAATAAAAGAATATTAAGATCGAATTTTCTTCTTTTAAATATAACGCGGATTTTACAGTTTAAAACTGTTAAAATAAATTTTAATAAAACAAGACTTTAAACCATTCGGCGCTCCGGCCGCGGCTCCATTGGGAGGGCGCGACCCTCTCCAGGGCTGCGCCCAGCAGCCCACGGCTGCTGTGCGCAGCCATGGAGACTGCGCCCTTCACCATAGGTAATGGGGAGGGTTTCAACCCTCTGCTACTCTGCATTTTTTTAAAAAAGAAAATTCTAAATAAATATTGCGGATTTTAATCCGTCGGTATAAAATTCGCCGTACGGAAATTCGGCTTTAACAAATTAAAATTTCCTTCAATACAATTTAAATAAAAATAGATTTGGGTCTTTCACAATCCAATTTTAACAATATATATATATATATATGATATATATATACAAATATATATACATATATATTTGTTTATATATATAAACCCTCAGGGTTTTTTGGAAAATTTCAGAGGTTTTTTTTTTAAAACAGAGAAATAACAACGGGGAAATTGGGGAAATAATAAATTTCTTCTGGGGTTTTCAAAAGAATAAGAACAATATTTCCAAATCAAAATTTAAATAATTCCTGAAGAATTCCATTTCCCTTTTCTACAAATATTTCCTTTCAGAAAATTTAAATACTATTTACAGAAAATTAACTATAGGAGTATTCTTCTTTTCTTATAAAAACTTCACAAGACAAATACAACAAATAATTTCTTTGCGTGAATCACAGAGATTTAATTACACTTAATTTCTCTTCAAATACTTTCCTTTTCAAAACAATAAAATAATTTTTACAAGAGGATTACCTGTATTCCTGTGCTTTGAAAATTGACTGCAGAAGATCTTGCCTGTAACTTCCTTTCACAAATCCTTTCTGAGAACCAATTCCAAAAACAACCAAAAAGCCAGAGATCTTCCACAAATTTGCAACAAAAGTACCAAAAAGCATATATCAAGAATTTTTTTTTACAGAGCACAATATAATTTTCCGTGAATGATCGGATAACCTCCGTGATTTCCCAGATCCAATATTACCTCCGTAAACAAGTTTCAACAACCATAATCAATTAATGCACTGGCACACATGTCGAGAAGTGGTTGCAAAATATCTTCTCAACCACTTCTCGACAATCTTGCCAATTTCCAAATTGCATGTAATTAATTAATTTATTTCAAAATTTTCAATTTTCTAATGCAAGATTTATTTGTTAATATAAATTGCCATTTCCACAAATTAATCTAATTTCAAATAATAAATCTATCCACACACTTAAATAATTTAATTAATTAATTAATTAATTAATTTAATTAAATGAGTTTAATCTTTTAAGATCAAACCATTTAACCAAATAAGCTAACTAATTAATTAAATAACATATAACTAATTTCTTTCAATATTTAAAAATTAATTTAAATAACAATAAATAAGACATAATAAACTATTATTAAAATTGACCAAATTTTCCTATCAAAGCAATTTAATCCAATCAAGAAAAGACAAGACAACCAAAACTCAACTAAAACTGACAATATACAGTGACCGGGTTATAGACTAGACTATGATGAACCAAACTACTATCTCCCGATCAACATATCCATTGAGTCTTGACACGCTTAGACCTGAGTACCCAGGTGGAGTCAGTGTCATGTACCTGCAATTCCTGCAACCAAGCAAATAACATGCATATATATATATATATATAAAACCATTGTATAGGCACACCGTGCGGAGAAAATCACGGATATCACAGGGCACTCGCAAGCGAGTGATGCGATTCCGTTCTCCACACCAATACACGTCACATCAGACTGACGAAATAAATAACTGTTAGTCCATCAAAACATATACATAACAACAATAATCAACTAAAAATAAACATCTACGCTATCTCAAGGCATAACAGAAATCAAATATCGCAGTACAATGTATCACCATGTCACAGAATAAAACCACTATCGCTCAAAACCAGCGATCAAAATATCCAACCAAGGTATCATAGTCAAACAATGTGAAAGCATAACAGCAGAAAGCATAAGCATAAATGGAGGGGTACTACATCCTCCCCCCCTAGGATCAGGCTTGCTCCTGAAAGCCTGCAAACAGATAGGGATAAAGTTCCCTCATATGTGTCGCATCCTCCCAAGTAGCAGAAGCCTCATGGCTAGGATCCCATTGGACCCTCACCTGATCAACGTCTCGACCCCTGAGACCGAGCGTCCGACACTGTAGAATGGCCACGGGCTCCAAAGCCAGCTGCCCGTCCTCTACCTGTAACGCATTCCAATCAAGTACATGAGATATGTCGGGATGATATGGTCTAAGAACTGATACATGAAAAACATCATGAATACGAGACAAACTGGGTGGTAAGGCGAGTTGATACGCTGCAGGACCAATTCTCTCTAAAATCTCAAAAGGCCCTACAAATCGAGGCGCAAGCTTAGAGCCTTTTCCATAACGGATTGGACTCTTTCGCGGATGCACTCGAAGAAACACTCTATCACCAATAGCAAACTGTCTGTCTATTCTATGTGCATTAGCATATTTCTTTTGCCTATCCTGAGATGCTATCAGATGTTCTCTAATACGGTCAACCTGTTGCTCCATGTCTCGAAGCATCTCAGGTCCAAGTAATACTCTATCCTCTAGTCGATCCCAACTTAGTGGATTTCGACAAGGACGACCGTATAATGCCTGAAATGGTGGCATACCTATGGAACTCTGATATCCGTTGTTGTAAGCAAATTCTACTAAGTACAAGTAATCCTCCCAACGTGATTGTTGGTCCATTACATACATTCTAAGCATATCCTCTAATATTTGGTTAACTCTCTCCGTTTGTCCATCAGTTTGAGGATGATACGCTGAACTAAAGTTCAACTGTGTACCTAAAGCATGTTGTAATGAAGTCCATAGGGTTGAAGTAAATACAGGATCTCTATCTGATATAATCCTACGATGAATCCCATGCAATCTAACTCTGTCCTCCATAAATATCCTAGCTACAGATGAAGCATTGTATGAAGATCGTACAGGTGAAAAGTGAGCTACTTTAGTCAACCGGTCAACAGTTACCATAATGGCATCATGACGACGTGATGACGTAGGTAACCCTACAACAAAATCAATGGATATAATATCCCATTTCCATTCTGGAATGAGATGTGGGTGGGCTGCTGTGCACAGCCATGGAGAGGGCCGCGCCCTCCCCAATGGAGCCGCGGCCGGAGTGCCGAATGGTTTAAAGTCTTGTTTTATTAAAATTTCTTTTAACAGTTTTAAACTGTAAAATCCGCGTTATATTTAAAAGAAGAAAATTCGATCTTAATATTCTTTTATTAATATATGTATATATGTATATATTTATATATATATATACATATTTGTATATGAATATGATTATATATATATATAATTGGAATGTGAATATTTAAATGATTAAATTATTATTAAATTTGAAAAGTATATAGATTAGTTTTGATTTAAAATGTAATATTATCATAATTAAGTTATTATGATGAAATAATTACGCTTAAATCAATTAGATATTCCTGAAATTATAAATATCACTTTTATTTGTGTGGCTATGTTATTGAACAAAGTAGAGATTTTATTTCGAATTAAATGGGAAATAAATTTAATTTTAGATGATTTATTTTGTATATCATATTTTGATGGATTGGATTTAGTAAATCCTAAAGTAGATTTTCTATGTTTTTTTTTTAATTTGCTTTAAATAACATTTTCTTTTTTATTGGTTAAATTGGGAATGTCTTAACTGTACAAGTCTTCCAGTTAAATTTTAATACATGGGGAAAGTGATTATTTATGGGGAATGTGATTTTTTTTTGTAAGTAGAGTTCTTGTGTGGACTAAGGATGTGTACATGGTTTTGTATGGTGGTTTGACACCTGTTTTATGAGCAATGATTTGAAGTCCGTTGTAAAACATTTGGTCTTTTATATTGATTTTGGTTATATGTACACCTTGTAATCCTTAGTTTTTTAATAAAAGAGGGTAAAAACTTTATTGAATCATAACAGCATTACAAAGTCCAAAGAAGGAAGCCACAAGGGGCCAAAACAACAAGAATTAATTCACACCCAAGAAGCACCTCATATCCTCAGCAACCCACTCCTCAAGAACAGGGGCCATATCAACAGGGAGATTGCTCCAATCATCCACAGACCAAGAATCAGTCTTTTCCGACGCCCATCTAGCCAGCCCATCAGCCACCCTATTCCACTCCCGTGGAATATGACGGAAAACAATGGACTCCAAGGTAGAGCACAGAGAAATAATCTGTTTGACAACCACAGCTAGCTGCCAATTCACATCCTCCAAATTTTGATTATTCAACATATCAATAACCACCTGAGAATCAGCTTCACAAACAATCCGCCGCCATCCAAGGGAAACCGCACGCTCAACCGCCAAGAGAATAGCACTAGCCTCCATAAGATTATTAGTTTGCAAACCACGATACATAGAAAAGAAGAAAACCACCACTCCAAGGCTATCTCTACCAATACCACCAACCCCAGCATGCCCAGGGTTACCTCTAGAAGACCCATCAGTATTAATTTTCAACTCCCCTAGAGCAGGTGGGCACCAAAAGCCCTCACGAGAAACCCTCTCACGCCCACGCCTACGATGCACTTTACTCATAATACACTTCCCCCCTGTGGCAAGACCCAGGGAATTTACAACACCCAAGTCCCCAGGAGCAATCGGCACAGACAAGTCACACTTTGCAGTCAAAGTCTCCAGCAAAGCCCCAAGAATTCGCCTCCAAAGTTGCCCCACGAGCAATTTTTTATCCAAGAATATTCTTCTGTTACGTTCCAACCAGATTTGCCAAACAATCAAACTAGGACCAATGCTCCAAGCAATTTTAAGAAAAGAGGTTGTAGCAGGAGAAGAACCCTGTCTCTTCCAAAAATCCTCCAAAGAAGAGACATGGCAACACGGTAAGCTCCAAAGATTCCACCAGTGATGCCAGATAGTCTTAACAAAAGAGCACTGAAAAAATAGATGTGATAAGCATTCATCATGCTGACCACATAGAATGCACATGGAGGGGCCCTGGAACCCACGTTTGCAAAGATTATCCCAAGTAAGACACTTACCTTGAACCACGAGCCAAGAGAAAAAATTACACTTAGGCCAAGCAAATTTATTCCAAGCATGCTTCCACCAAGAAACCTGGGAGCTTCCAAAGACCTGTTTATCCAAAACCTGATAACCAGAGGCAACCGAAAATTTTCCTTTCAAGTCGGGTCCCCAAGCAAGCACATCAGCCCCTTGGAGAGAATTGCAGACACGACTCGATAAAATCTTAGCAAGCTCTTGACGATCCTCCACTGCACCACCAGGAGGCCAATCCAAGGGGCTCTTCCACCTAGACACAGAAATTTGACCCAAAGATTGTTGAGATTTAAAATCTGCCACATGATTCCAACCCGCCTCCACAAAAATCTGGCACAAATCTTGGAGATGGGGATGAGATGACACAATGGGTGGGTATCCATCCCAAGAATCATACCAGAAAAGAGCATCTCGACCCCCATTACAAATCCAAAAAAGTCCCTGTTTAACCAACTTGGCACCACGTTTAAGGGTACTCCAGATCACAGAGCCTTTCCCCTCCATACTAAACCTTGATACCTCCCTACTTTCTACTGCCCCCAAATATTTGAAGGTCAGAATTTTAGCCCAACACATATGCTGTTGAGAGCACCAGCGCCAATACAACTTAGCAGCCAAGGCCTGCCCATTCAAATCAGCCCGCCGTAAACCAAGACCCCCCTCTTGCTTTGGCCTACAAACAACATCCCACTTCACAAGACTCCATTTTCTATGAAGAAGATTACCAGCCCACAGAAACTGACGAGACAATTTCTCGAAATCTCTAATAAAACTTGAAGGAGCAGAAAGAACAAAGCATTTATAAATAGGAAGAGCCTGGACCACCGACTTTAAAAGAGTCACTCTACCTGCTGAAGAAAGCCACCTGCAAGTCCAATGACTGACCAATCCTCGAAACTTATCAAGAGTCTCTTGCCAAAACCTTTTGGGGAGAGAGCGAACAGCAAGAGGGATTCCAAGATAGGAAAAAGGAAGCGAACCAATCTGAAACCGAAGGATACCAGCAATTCTCCTTTGAATACCTTTAGGAGTGTGGAAGAAATATATGAAGGACTTCCCCTCATTTATGCATTGCCCAGAAGCTGCCAAGTAACTGTCCAAAACACTGCGCCAATTGAGAGCCTCCTCAACCTTAGCCCTACCCATCAAGGCAGTATCATCTACAAATTGCAGATGAGACTGAGGGGGAATACCATCTCCCCAACTCCATCCCTGAAGCAATCCACTAGCAACCTGAGCACGAATGAGTCTTCCCAGGCCTTCCGCAAGGAGGATGAATAAGTAAGGAGATAGGGGATCTCCTTGCCTAAGGCCTCTAGAAGCACCAAACAAACAAGTGGGCTCACCATTGACAAGCACCGAAAAGGAGGAGGAAGTGACACAACTCCTAACCCATTCAATCCAACCCTCAGCAAAGCCAAAAGCTCCAAGGATTTTAAATAGAAAACTCCATTTAACACGATCATAAGCTTTAGCCATGTCTAACTTGATAAACATAGATTTATCTTTTGAGGATTCCATAGAGTGGATGGCCTCAGCAGCAATAGCTACCCCATCCATGATCTGTCTTCCAGCAACAAAACCCCCCTGCTCTTCAGAAATTAAGTCATCAAGCCAAGGCTTCAGCCTTTCTGCGATCAACTTAGTAATAATTTTATACACAACATTACATAGAGCTATAGGCCTAAACAAATCCAAGGAGTTAGCTCCCACCTTCTTAGGAATAAGAGAAAAAAATGTAGCATTTAGGGACTTCAACATTTGTTTATGCATAAAGGATTCTTGGACAACCTCTAAAAGGTCCAATTTAACCACTTCCCAGAACTCCTGAAAAAATTCAATGGGGAATCCATCAGGCCCAGGAGCTTTACCTTTCTTCATCTGGAATACAACCTTCTCAAGCTCCGACAAGGTAATAGGAGCAAGCAATGAGTCATTCATTTCATTAGTCACCAGCTTCGGGATACAATCTAAAATTTTAGCTTCATCCTCCTCCGCAGGAGGCGAATCCTCAGAGAAAAGGGTAGAGAAATATCGAATGCATTCAGCTGAAATAGAGGCTGAAGAGGACAAAGATTCCCCATTAGGCAACAGAATAGAAGAAATAGCATTACCTTGTCTCCGATCCTTAACTGAGTTATGGAAGAAAGCAGTGTTTCGATCCCCAGCCTGGAGCCATTCAATACGAGACTTTTGTTTCCAAAAAATCTCTTCTCTTAACTCCCATTCCTCAAGCTCTTTTGTTGCAGCAACCTCTAATAAACTCAGCTCCTCTGAGAGGCCTTGATCTCGAATTTGTCTGGTAATTAGGTCTAGATTATCTCGCGCCTTTTGCTTTTCCTGAAATAAGTTACCAAAATGCTGCCTATTCCATCTTTTCAATCTGTATTTAACATACTGGAGCCTCTTTGAGAAAGAGTACATGGCAGTGCCATATGCTGGCTTCCCCTGATCCCACCAACTAGGGAGCAAAACATGAAGAGATTCATCCCTAAGCCACATGAGTTGGAACTTAAAGGTCTGTCTAGCACACCGTTGAGGCACATCAACCACTAGCTTAATAGGCCAATGATCAGAACCACGACCATCCAAAATTTCAGAGCTTATCAACCACCTGTCCCCCACCCAAAAACTAGACACCAAAAATCTATCAAGTCTTTCAGAAATAGAGGCATCGCCAATTCTCCTATTATTCCAAGTAAAAAGACCATTGCCAGGTTTGATATCCACAAGATTCAAAGCAGAGATATTGTCCTGGAGCAATAATGCAGAAGCCTCCAACCTTGCAATACCACCTCGTTTTTCTGCAAGCTCCGTGATAGCATTAAAATCGCCTCCAATAATCCAAGGATGGTAGGGAAATAAGCTGCGAACTAAATGAATGTTGGACCACAAAAGTTGCTTTCCTTGCAACTCCACAGGCGCATACACATTGGAGAAGAGAGCAATTTCCCCTGACATAAAACAAGAGGCCACCATGGAAAGGGAGGACCTGAAAGACACCCACCAAAGGGGGCAAATCTTACGCGGGTTCCATAAACATGCCACCCCGCCAGAAGACCCTTGAGCACCAATGCATTGGCATCCACCATTCCCCCATAACTTAGGAACTAGATCCATCATACCCTCCACAGAGAGCTTAGTCTCCTGCAAAAAAAGAACATCAGGCGAATGACACCTAATCAAATCCCGAACAGCTTTTTGTCTAGGGCCACTGTTCAAGCCCCTAACATTCCAAGAGAGAACTATCATTTCGAGGGGCATGAAAAATGCGAATCCAGAGTCTTGACTGACCCTGACTCCACCAAAGTCTCCCCTATCATCTTAATCTTTTCCTCATCCTTCTTCCTTCCCAGCTTAGAAATTTTCTCCGGCCCCCCCTTCTTGAGAACTTTTTGCAGAACACCCAACTGAGAGGACGCCTTAATATTCTTCTTGCCCACCTCTGGACCAACTTTTTGCAAGAGGTGAACCTTATCTACACTATCTTTCACTACCTCAGCACTACCACCCAACTCAACCTGAACCTCCATTTGACGATCTGTCCCTAGAGCCGAAGTCCCATCAGTAAGCGGAGCCATAATCCCCTCTGAGTTGAGCAAAACCTGACTAGAATCTTTCCCAACCTCATCTAAGCATGGCACTCCCATACCCCCCTCCTGTTGGGGAGTAAGCATTGCCTCAACTAAAGGGCCATGCTGATCAATATCCAGAGTCCCATGATCTAGATCCAAAAATCCTGGGTTCACCTCCTGTTGACTAAGATCCTCTAGCACCTCAAACCTGTTGAAGGTGTCCTCCTCCTGCCTGTCCTTCAAAGTCCTTTTATGACCTTTATTTCTGTTTCGGCCTCTAACGGGAATAAATCCATCTTCCCTACCACCAGAACCCTGAATGGGGTCCTTGCCCTTATCCACCCTAGGTGGATTAGCTGAAGGTTGAGAAGAATGAGCCTCCAAAGGCTTGGCCTTTGGACATCTGCGCAGGAGGTGACCATACTCATGACAGAAACGACAACGGAAGGGAAGTGTTTCATAATCCAGCTGTTGCACCCATGAATAATCTCCTGCACTCACTTCTAACGAGTCTGGCAATGGCTTACTTAAATCAATTTCTACACAAAACCGGGCAAAAGTCATTACCTTTTTGAATTGTGTTTGCTGAGAAGAACCCACAGGTTTCCCCAGCTTCGAGGCTAATAGGCACAACACATCCTCTCGCCAGCATTCCACAGGGAGCCTTGGAAGACGGACCCAAACCGGAACCCGATTCGGAAGTTCCTCTGCCGGGTTGAAGCCAGCATGCCATGGCTTAATAAATAAGCCCACCTGGTTATAAAAATACGGGCCCCCTTCAAAAATCCTATTCCGATCAGCCAAACAATCAAAAGTAACCATGAAGTAGTTATTTGCCAGGAGGCGGATCTCCATCTCTCCCTCAGGCATCCATGTCTTTTGAGCCCACATCTCCAAGAATTGCAAAGAAATTTTCAAACCTAAGAATTTGCAATAAAGAGAATGTCGTGCATAATAATCAATGTCTTCAGCCAACATCTCCATTGGAATGACTACGCTCGGCCTCTCTTTACACCGTTCGAGGCACCCATTAATCTTCGGAATTCTAGGCCCCCCTACCGAGCCCATCTCGACTTTCTCAGGTTCCACCGAGAAAAGATTATTATCAAAAATCTTCGAACCCTGTGGAGAGGGTTTCGATCCAAAAGCAGAACGAAAGTCCATATTGGGACAAACCCTAGAAGATTCTCCAGTATCCATCCTAAAAAATAAAATAAAAAAAATACAAAGTTGAGACACGGAACAAAACTACAAAGAGTTAGTAAGTCATTAGAACATAGTAGTTAGATTTAAAACACTTAACAAGATATTTTGCCTACTTATGACTCTTGAGCTACTTCAGTCTTGAGCATAAGATGAGAAGGCCTGGAATGGAAAATCAAAAGACATTCGATTCCGCAATAACTTGCAATGGGGCCGGGTTTCGTAAGAGGTTACCAGGGTAACCCAAGGATTGGGGGCCGAAACCTAGGAAGAAACACCAGGGTAACCTTTGCAATATTGTGATGACACTCCTCCTAAAGTAACATTCAACTTTGAGTATGTAATACAATCGATTGTTTAAATCTGGAAGCAATGTAACCAATAAATTGTTGTGTACTAGTGTCTAGGGTTAGTAGATTATGTTTAGGTAACCATATTACTATCTCCTAGCATGGGGGGTGGAACGTGCACCTTACTCCGTTGGGTCCCCAGTTTTGTGATCATGGCATCGAGGGCTTCGTGATGGAGAGCTCGCACTTGGAAACTTATGTGTATTTCATCATTGTATATTGTAAATCTTGTATTTGAAAACTTCCCTCAAATGTTATGAGGTGGACATTGTATACATTGTATACGTAGCTTGTAATTATTGTTTGAACTACTTCATCAGATGGATGAGTAATGTATATTTTATCAAATGCAATGTATGAAACATGTTAGTGCTATATGATATTTTGAATGGAGTTTCAAATGTAATGTTTATCTATGATGTTTATGTTATTAATTAATTAGTGCAATGCGAAATACTTAAGTCATCTATGGAAACTCAAAGTAGTGTAACGTCGCATAGCTTAATGAATGTATGCAACTAATTAACTAAATAATTATACTTTTAAAAAAAAATTATTACACATTTATACACAATTGCAACATTCTTAGGTTATTAAGATGGGGCATTACAAGCCATTTGCAGAATGCCTGAAGAGAAATCCCATGCATCAGAAGAAATGTGGCGCAATCATGACAAAATACATGTGAAACCTTAAGCATAGAGAGGGCACGTGAACCGTTTGATAAAATTCCTCAAGTGTTATCATCTCATGGAATGACATGGTAGATTTGTATGCAGTGTGAGGTAACACAAAAATCCATGTACAAGTTACTTCACGAAATGCTTCAGAACAAGGTATGAACATCCATCAAAGCATAACGAATGATTTATCAGTTGCTATAGTTGCAAGTGCAAGGTAAAATGCATGCAAAAATGGGGAGACCATGATAGACAGGGGGTTGTGAACCCTATAATTGATCTTCGTTGCAATGTCCCTTAATCGATGGCCAAGATCTATTGGCTAGATCTAGAAGAGAATCAAAAAGTCAATCGTTCACAAAATGGACTTATATGAATGCGAAATGATAAAACATCAAAAGGCAAGTGAACTATTTGACAAAATGCATAAAGAAATGTCATCTCATAGCATAGAAATGGAGATGGATATGAAAGATATTAGAGAAAATGACTCTTATCAAGAAAATTCAGCTGGAAATGGTATGAGTATACCATGAAAATAAGGTTTTCCTCTTAGAAAGGGGTTGATGGGTTGTATTGTTTCTAGATGGAAGGATCCCGTTTGTTGGAGAAGCATAATGACACAAACTTAAATTTACAGGACTGAACTGGAAAATTCTGTATTCAAGTCAAAAGATTTTATTCACAAATTCAAGGAAGAGAAGCAAACAACGTCATGACATCAAACCCATACCAAGCATAATTTAATGTTATTTTATAACATTTATTTTTAAAGGGGTTTTATTATGATTTTAATTGAGAACATTTAAAGTTTATGAGTGTGAAATATTTTGAATTTTAATTGATTTATGAAGTTAATTATTAATTGATTAATTTTATAAATACATTAATATGCTTTATGCCTACATGTGTCTTTTCAAGGATATTGGATCAAGGAGGATGCTTTGCAAATCTAACATGCAAAAGAGGAAACCGTTGAAAGAATTATCAAACTGGCAGTAAATCATGCAAAAGATGTTGTTGAACATCAACAAAGGAGTGAAATCGAAGTGGAGACTCAAGGTCAAGCTGGGAATTGCAATCACCACAAAAGTTAAGCTGGAGTCAACTAAAACTGAACAAAAGCTAAATTCGAAGGTTGTAATCATGAATTGGAAGTTGCAAATGTAATTGAAAGATGTTGCTGTTAACTAAAGTCAAACCAGAGATGAAACATGAAGTCATCTTTATGGATTAGCTATATGCACGTGAAAGCTACAACTTTTGGAGGCATTCTTTTTTTTTGGTCAGAATTATGTAATTAGTGAGCTATATATTGTCAAAATCTGCTCACTTTGAAAATGGTTAGACTCTTAGGAAAATCAGTTAGATATTTTGTAGATTAGTTGATTAGATTTTTGAAATAGAGTAGATGATACAGTTTTCTGTATTCTTAGTTTAGCTGAGGTAATTTGAAGACATTGGTTTTTGTGCACTAGTGAAACTTGCCAGATTTGTAAATGCTATTTATCTATTTTGCAACAGTAGAAGTAGCCAAACTTAAACCTGCTTTAAGTTATGCTCTGGAATGATATTTGTTGTGTTAATCATTTGATTTGGAATTCTTTCAAGGAATGACGTTTTATCCTTTTCTTTTGTTCAAAATGGTGATTTGAAATATGGCATTGAAGTTTGCACTGTGAATGAATGTTCAGCTTTGTATTGATTACAGGTTGATTTTTTTTACAATTTAAGTTAGGAAATTCCTTGGAGAATAACTTGTCTGATTAACTGGATGAATCAACATTCTTTTCTCTCTTGCGTATTTGATCTATCTTTTTCCCTTTTTTTATACCCCCTAGTTAGAGTAGGTTTAGATAGAAGTTTGATCTTGCAACAACTAAGAAGCTCAATAACCAGCAGGCCCCTTGAACATCACAACCTCATTGACCACTCAACAAAACAACACAATTGAGAACCAACTACAAAGACCTTGGAAGATAAGTGGTTTTAGATCAGTTATCTTTTTTAGGATAAATAGAGTAGAAATATTCTATTTAAATTTTGCTGTGTCAATTTGGCCAATCAATAGGTTCATTCCTAATTAGCTAACCTCCCATTGTTTTAGCTTCCCGCAATCAAACAAGCACTTCTGCTAAATTTCCTTTCTTACAATCTTTCTTTGAAAACACAATTTCTTCTTCCTTCAACTCTTTTGAAGTCCTAACACTAGTGTCATATCAATTTTACCTTTTTGGTGACTTAAGATTATGACTAAGGCAATAATGAATCATAAATGAAGGGTATCATAAAAAAAAATGGTGGCGGTTCAGTGTCCTATCACACATGCAAGCCGTCATTTCAACATTTCATTCAAATTGGCTTATTTCAAATTTGTTGACATGGATGACATGTGGAATTGTGAGTTGACACTCCCCCCAACCTAAATTACAACATGTGTCCGCACAGGCTGGGTGGTAATTATGATTTGACAAGGCATGGGACAATTATATGCCATGTGAAATATCAACATTAATTTACAGTAATTAAATAAATGCACTAAAGATAATTAAGATATAACAAATTGTCATGCACATACCTGAAAACGTGGAGCATTGTTTGCAAGGAATGTGCAGGAAGTACCGGTTACCTTTGAAAAGTACGGTTGAGCAATTAATGCAGTGGTCATGGAATAGAATGATGGCGAAGTGAAGTGATGGTGGAGTTATGGAAGAGAGAGAAGATGGAGATGGATGAGTGGATGAATTTATTGGTGAAGAAGTGGATTCCCACAAAAGTGGAAATCTTTATTATGAAGTGATTGCATGTGTACCTGGATTAGTTAGAAGGAGGGACAATAGGTCCATTTCCTTCGGATGTAGGAAGTTCAAAGGTTGGGTGCTGAATAAATTGCTCCATTAATTTTTCCTTGGATGCTGGTTTATGAAATAATCCTAGATGGTGGCCGTTGACCAAAATTTTGAATCTAATAGGGTCAATGGTTGTGAGTTGAACAACACCATTGGGGAAGACTTCTACAACTTCATACGGTCCCAACCATTTGGTCTACAACTTTCTTGTATTATCTTGATACCTGGAGTCATAAAGGAGTGCCCAGTCACCAGACTAGAACTTCTTTTCCTTTATGTATCTATCATGCCATTTGACCCTTTGATTTTGCACTACCTCAGTATGATGTAGGGTTGTCTTTCTCATCTCATCCAAAGCAATCAGTTGCATTATTCTGTCCTTTTGTGCCTTGGATATGTCTATCCCAAGATCTAGTGCAGTCCTAAGAGTTTTATGCTCAAACTCAATAGGAATCATAACTATCTTCCCATACAGTAATTCAAAAGGAGTGAAGCTTATGGTTGTCTTCTAGGTGGTCCTATAGGCCAAGATAGCTTCTGGCAACCTATTTTCCTAGTCTTTCCTATGAATAGCCACTGTTTTGGTCAAAATTGCCTCAATTTCCCTGTTGGTCACCTCAAATTGGCCATTGGCTTGAGGATGATAGGGGGTATATTTCCTATGCCTCACATTATATTCATTGACTAGTGCTGTGACAAGAGTTGATGTAAACTGAGCCCATTGATCTGTCACTATCTCCCTTGGAACCCCATAATGTGTGAAGATTTACTCATAGAGGAATTCTACAACCTTATTATCTCTGGCATGCTTCAAAGCTTTAACCTCAACCCACTTGGTCACATAGTCAGTGTAAACCAAGATGTAGGATTCACCATTTGATGGAGGATCAATGGGACCTACAAAATTAAGTTCCCATTTATCAAATGGAGCAATGACTACTTGGGGGTAAAGAGGCATCTCATCAGATTTAGTTGGCTAACCCATCCTCTGACATCTATCACACTTCCTAGTATACTTTCCTGCATCCTTATGAAGTGTGGTCCAGTAATATCCTATATTAAGAATCTAAATTTATGTCCTCTTGGCTGCAAAATTCCTTCCATAGGGTTCATTTTGATATGCATACAGTATATCATATGTCTCATCTTCCCTTACACATCTCCTCATGACATGACCTGGTCCAGTGTAGAATAAACATCCTGCAATCCATGAGAAAGGAAAGGTTTTCTCAATAAGCACCCTTCTCTCTTTTGAAGAGAAATGAGGAGGAACTCTCCCTGTGAATAGGTAATTGGCTATGTCAGCATACCAAGGTGTATGCACACTGATGGAAAAAAATGTTCATTAAGGAAAGAGTTAACAATGACTTGAGTGTCCTCTGATGTAGTCAATCTAGAAAGAAAGTCTGCTACAACATTTTCCTTTCCTAGTTTGTCAACAATGGTGATGTCAAATTCCTGTATCAACAACAGCTACCTTGCTAGCCTTCCTAAAATCAGGGGCTTATTCATGAGGTATCTTATTGCTGCATGGTATGTATGAATAAAGATTTGATAGCCTGTTATGCAGTGCTTGAATTTGTTAAGGGAATAGATGATCACCAACATCTCCTTCTCTGTCATTATGTAATTAAATTCAGCCCCTTGTAGGTTTTGCTGACAAAGTAGATTGCATTCTCAATTGCTCCTTCTTTTTGTCCTAATAAAACTCCTATAGCATAATCTGATGCATCTGTATGAATATGAAAAGGAAGCTCCCAATTAGGGCCTTTGAGTACATGAGCATGAATTAAAGCTGCTTTCA
Source organism: Sequoia sempervirens (assembly GCA_007258455.2). Taxonomy (NCBI): domain Eukaryota; kingdom Viridiplantae; phylum Streptophyta; class Pinopsida; order Cupressales; family Cupressaceae; genus Sequoia; species Sequoia sempervirens. Next base: position 164,122,635 of record VDFB02049217.1, on the reverse strand, counting down.
AATCAGAGAATGGTTTGTCACAGTCCTCTGTCCACCAGAACTCAACATCTTTGGTTAGAAGATTGTATAGTGGTGCTGCCATTTTGCTGAAATATTTGATGAAACACCTATAGTACCTTGCATGACCCAAGAAACTTCTAACATATTTTTTCTTTGTAGGAATAGGAAGATTGGTAATCACCTCAATCTTGGTTGGGTCTACTTGAATTCCTTTTTAAGAGATGTAGTGGCCAAGGAATAGTCCTTCCTGCATCATCATGAAGCATTTATCACTATTCAAGGACATATTATAGTCTTCTCATCTCTATAAAACCTTCCTTAGATTCTATAATGCTTCTGCAAAATCAACACCATAGGTAGTAAAATCATCCATATAGATCTCCATACAATCATGTGAGATATCTGAAAATATACTAATGACTGCCCTTTGAAAAGTTGCAGGTGCGTTACACAAGCCAAATGGAAGTAATGAGTAGGCATAAGTCCCCCATGGATAGGTAAAGGTTGTCTTCTCTTGATCCTCAGGTGCAATCTATATCTGATTATAGCCACTGAATCCATATAGAAAAGAAAAATACTGCTTGCCTACAATTGAATCCAGTACTTGGTCTATGAAAGTAAGGGGAAAATGATCCTTTTTGGTCATAGAGTTGAGTTCCCTATAGTCAACAAAAACTCTCCATTTACCCCCCTTTTAGGCACAATTACCAATGGGGACACCCACTGGTTGTCTGAGATAGGGTAGATAAATCCTGCATCCAATAATTTCTATAGTTCCCCTTTTACAATCTCCCTCAATGCAAGGTTGATTCTCCTTTGTGGCTGCCTTACCGATGTGTAATCATCTCTGATATATATCCTATGAGTACAGAGCTTGGGGTCCAATCCTTTCATGTCATGGTAATCCCATGAAAAAGCATACTGATGGCTCTTCAACAGGTTTGTCAGGGAAAACTGCCGCTCTTGACTCAACTTGTTAATATTTAGATGTTTCCCTTCTGAAACTTGCACTTGTGTGGTTAACTCAATCATAGCTGTTTCACTAATACTTGACATTTTTAGTTCATGTGGTAGCAATGTATGAAGCATATCAGTTGTTGGAGGAAGTTCAATTGTAGGAAGAGCGGGCATAAGGGTCTTCACTAGACCTGCAAAACCAGATTCATGAGTAGATGACTCTTCATGCACCTCACAATGGTTTTGAATTATGTGGGACAACACTTCATCTTATTCCTGAAGCTGCATGAAAGAAATTCTGCCTAACATCATGAGTTGTGCCACTAAATTTACTTCCTCAACCTCTTCTCCAACATGTGGCCATATGGTGTTATCCATATCATGAGATGGTTGAATAGGAGGGTAGAGAACAAGATTTTTGGTGCTTTTCCCATCAGAAATAGTCATGTCCCTTGACCAAAATCCAATGTAAGCATCTGTTGTGGCTAGCCATGGCTTTCCTAGAATAATGGGATACCTGACTAGTGTAGCTTTAGGAGAAAGAATCATGAAATATGCTGGGTACTCCCAAGAGTATAGAGTTACCACAATGTCTTCTACTATACCATTTGGTTTGACAGTGGAACTATTAGCAAGTTGCAAGACAGTAGGAGTAGGTCTCATGTTTGCAACATTTAGTTGCTATAGGATATCCTTAGTCATCACATTTATTGCTGCTCCCAAGTCAATTAGAGCATTCTTTATTTGAATTCCATTTATAATAACTCCTACCACAAGACTACTTGGGTCAGTGTATTTGGGAACAATAACTTTTCCAAGCATGATATCTGTTAACTGTCCCACCACATGAACTGTAGTGGGTTCTTTCTTTTTCCTTGACTATTTTAGGCATGCTTCCTTGATTGCTTTTCCATATATGGGGACATATTTTATGGCTTGAAACAAAGGTATCTTAACACATGTGTTTTAGATGATCCAAAATGTCAAAGGTTGTTTCCTTCTTCTCTTCCTTCTATTTAACAACTTCTAACCTTTGAGGAAATGGTGGATCTCGATTAGTCTGCTGAACTGGTTCAGGATTTTTAGGCACGCTAGGCTGAATGAGGACATTTAGAGGCTCCTCTTCTTCCATAGGAAGCTTAGTGATGATAGGAGTGGAAGGAGCTAGAAAAGTAGTTCTTGAACATAGATGAATGTCACTCACACTCACAACATATGTAGGGAATTGATTAGGATTTGCAGAGTAGACGAGTTGCTGCTGTGGTTTGTTATTTGGGTTAGGTGTGGGATGAGATGGTAACTGAGTAGGTCTAGGTTTTCTTGAACTTGAGCTAGTAGGAGGAGGCATTATGATAGGCTGCTGAGGCTATGGAGGTGGCTGCATGTAACTAGTTGTCTGATTTGGCCATTGTTGTCCTCCCCTCCATTGGGATGTTTGTTGCCAGTTTCCTAGAGGTGGTTGTCAATTCCCTTGGAATTTCTGCCAATTTCTCTAAGATTGTTGCCACTGAGGTGGAGAGTTTTGGTGATTGGTCTAGGTATTTGGAGGGTTGTTCCAAGACTGAGGTGGATATCCTCCATAGTTGGATGGATATGTGGGTTTCCATTGGTTACCAGATGCATAAGAATTGAAATAAGGCCCAACAAAAGATAATGGATCTAGTGGCATACCTTGTCTTGGGGCCCATGGTCTCCTTTGCGCAATGTAGTAGACTTGATCATCATCACCCTAGATTGGCTTGAACTCAGGTGGGATTTGCTTGCTATCAATGTTAGCTACCATTTTGCATCTACAATCGTTCTTCTTTTGTTTGCAATGAGGGAAATATTTTTCCAACATTTCCTTTGCCTCCTCATGTTTCTTCTTTGCTTGAAGTGTATCCAACTGAGTAGCCAGATTGTTTATGATGTCTTGCTTGAAATATTCCAACAAGTGAGTAATCTCCATCAATGAAACTCCATTGGTGGATGATTTACCAATAGAGGATTGGTAACCTCTTCCTTTCTTTGAAGCTGCCCTGGAATAGTTCTGACATATCTTCTTAATATCATCCCAAGGAACTTGGGTGATATCTCCTCCTCCCATCAAGTCCAAAGCATCAATGCATCTGTCATTGATCCCTCTAAGGAAGAGAAACTTTTGAGACTCTCCATTGAGTGTATGATGTGGAGATTTTTGCAAGAAAAATAAAAACCTTGGAATGTAATCCTCTAAACTCTCATCTTCCTTCTACTGCATCCTAAAGATGTCATCTCCTCTCATATCACTACCCCTACAATATTCTTTGTACTTCTCAAGAAACTTTATCTTCATATCCTCCCAAGACTCCATAATATTCCTACCTAAGCTCATAAACCATCTTAATGCAACTTATTTCAAGGTGGTAGGAAACACCTTAAGCCCATGAGCATCGGTGGTATAGTCATAGCTTCTGCAAATGATATCAAACTCAAATAGGAAAGTGTCAGGGTCTTCTGTGACAAGCCCATAAAACTTAGGAACGACTAAATCAAGGATGTTTTTGAGGTTTTCAACTTCATTTTGATGAGTGATAGGGAATGGAAAAGATGGCTGGTTGGGTTTGTTTCTATTTGCATCCGCCATGCCTGCTTGATGGAGTTCCAAAGCAAATGGATTCTCAATCAGATTTTGGTCTTTAGAGGAAGTGTCAGAAGTGGTCAAATTGGGAAATGCATCAGCAAAAGGGTGTGCCTCTTCTTCTTCTTTGTCTCTTGGCATATTTTGATGCTCAACTAACTGAAATGGATTAGGGTCATTAGGAAGGAATCTCCCATGAGCATCTCTCCTCCTTCCTCTATGCATGCGATATCAACTCAGTATCAAAAAACTCACACAAAGAATTGGTGAAATAATAGTAGGTCATTACTTTCCTAAATGAAGGGTATGCTAAGAACAAACTTCAGAAATAGTACAAGAAAGAAACTATTAATGACTCCAAAGAACTTCCTAGTTTGACACCATCCCCGACAATGTCGCCAAAAATGTTGGCCTCCTCTAATGATTTAATAACTAAGCCCTTAGAGTTATGACTTAGAGATTGAACATCTGCACTAAGTAGCTATCTTACTCATCATGAAGGTGCATTTCATTGTCAACCCAGTGACATAAACTTGAAATGGGTCAACACTGTATGTGCACTAGGACTCTACTACAATTATCCATAAACTAGGAAAGAAACAATGTTGAAAATGAAATGTTGGGAATAAATTAACTTAAACAATGAGCATAAATCAACATCTGCACTAAGCATTAACAACTGGTCTGTAAATGAAAGATAGAAATGGAAATCTCAGCAAACAGACATGAAACTACTCTATCTATCTTGGCTGCAGGAACAATCACAGAACAAAATTCTAGTGGCTACAGGAACATATAGTTGCTGAAACTGAAACTAATTACTAAAAAAAAACTAAATTTTAAACTAAATAGGTGGAATTCTCACCAAGTGGGCCCCCTTGAGTGAGTCTCCCTTAAGCTAACTCAAATGCAGCAACTCAAAATATCATATTATTTCTTGAAAACATGATTACATCTCAATGATATGACTGTATCACTAAAACTGGAAAGTGCAAGTACAATCTTAGAACATCCAACCTTGTGAAAAGGGGCATCTGACCATTATTTATAGAGAGAAAAACTACTGATTAACCCTAACTACCTAGGAAGTTGACTCCATCAAAATAGGAGGACACCACTTATTGAAAGCATAGAAAAAGATGGAGGAAGTTATGCATGTGCCAAATTTGGTCAAAGCAGACTTGCTCCAATGAGAATCTATCACAACACACTCCCTAGAATTGCTCAACAAACAAACATGACTATTAAAAGTTGGTTACAATCTTTCACTCGAACTAGGAATTTCCCTCCATTGAGAGTTTTCCCTCCTTTGACCTCTTAATGATCATCTTCTTAACTTTCTTGGCAACCAACTAGTTGGTAGGAGTTCCTTCCACTTTGCAAGCTTCGTTGACATCAACATCTTAGTGTAAATCTACATAATAAAATTAGCACACACAAAAAATTGTATATATATAATTACCTTAAAGTAACATCCGTTCAACATGTAAAATTAACATAGCATATTAATGTCATTAAAAGTCACAAGGATAAACTTATGCCCAAGGTTTATGGTTTTAAGGAGATAACATGGAAAATGTCAACAACCAAGTACCAAAGTCTATGGTGACAACATAATAAACCCTATCAAAATTGAGCCATTAATTGGGCTCATCAGGTGATACATATTTTCCTTTCTTACTGGCCCTGATATACATGGATTTAACCCTCTGACAAAATGATTGACAATTAACTTCACACTTTGATGCACATAGTATTTATGATGATGATGCATGCTTTATTTCTATGGATGATATTGATACATTATGGATTTCATGTTTTATATTATTCATATACTAATAATCTTTGATATGGTTATTTGTGATTAATGCATTGTGAAATGATGTAATGTATGTGATACCTAATGATTGATCAGTTGATTTGTGATGATATGAAAATGTGATGGATTTATTTTGGATTTATATATGTGTATATCATATTGACACTTTTCATTGAGTGTTTAAGATTTTCATATTGATGGAATTAATGGGGAGTCACTTTGCCACTTTGTGTTATTTTGCGTACAGAAGGACTTAGGCATGGGATCCTATGGTTATTGGTCATTATGTTGAAATGTGTAATTTTTAAGTGTTATGTGGTTATGTTATGTCAAGTTTAATTTGCAAATTTTTAAATGTGATTTTTAAGTGTTTTTATATGGTCGAGGGTGTATTTTGTTAGAAACCAAGATCAGACATGCAAACCAAAAAAACCTTCCACAGAAGAGAAAAACAAAAAAAGCAAGAGCTTTGCATGAAGATGTGCAAATAATATTATTCAGGAATTTTTAATTACATGAGATGATTTTCTTTATAAAAGAAATGTATGCATAACCCTAAAGGAAACCCTAAAAGGAAAAACCCTAGCATGCAAAAATAATTAATAAATAATTATTAATGTGCCTAAGTTTAGCTTAAGTAACTAAAGTGATAAGTGACTTAATTAATTAAACAATATGATGTAATTAATTAAGTATAATTACTTATTACTCTAACATATTTTACGTGTTAAAAGTTGGCCTAGGACCTAGGGGTATAAGTTGGAATGTTTTTTTGTCATTTGTGATCTTATAAAAAGTGTTTAAACTCTCCTTTTACCCCCACTCATAAAAGTAGTGAAAAATGATGGTGGTTGGGTGGTTGTGTTGGTTATGGGAGGAAGTTATCTCTCCCTCCTTAAAATTCCTTCCTTATGGAGAGGAGAAGGTTACCTTGCTCATTTTGTGTTTGAAATTTTGTGATCTTTGTTTTGGAGTTCTTGAGAGTGAGAAGAGGGAGAGAGTGTGGGAAGAGGAGGAGGTCAAAGAGAAGGCTTGGAGGAAGAGGGTTTCCATCCAAGAAAGTATATCATTGTTGGGATAATTGAGATTTGAGGTATTCTCCTTCTTTGATGTTATGCAATAATGTGTAAAACTTGTTTTATGGGGTTTTGATTTGAAGGTTTCTTGATGTGATGTGTTTTGTTGTATGCTTTGTGTTATCCCTTTTCATTTTGTGTTTTTTAGGGGAGTTGACCCCCTCTTGTGAAGAGGAATCTTTGGTCCTCCATGTGTAGGGGTTCAAGTGGGCATGAATCCCACACATAGCCACATTTATTATTTGGGATATGACTATACCTTCTGGGTAATGGCCATTACCAAGGTATGAGTACCCTTGCTTATTGGGGATATGAGTATCCCATTTTAATTTATATAGATTGGTTGCTTTTGGAGGAATAAGGGTGTTGATGTGGTGTTTTAATGTGGGGATTGAACTATGGTGTTTATGTACATGTTTCCCCATTTTAGGTTGAGCCCCTACTCCTCCTATATGGTTTTCCTTTGTGGCAAACCATTGTGTTAGAAAAGTGTTTGTGTACTTGGGAATGACTTAATACAAAAGTATTTTGTGTGTACATGTGAAGTAATTTTGTGTTTATATGTGTTATGTGTTGTGATTGAGTTTCTTTATGTGGCTATGTGCTTCTCGTGCTCAGGGGTGGGTTGTCTCACAACCCTATGGATGGGTGGAGAGCCCATTGGCGTATCATTGTTTTCCCTCTCTTATGTAATTTAAGGTTTTGGATGGAGATCGAGGATGTGTTTTTGGAGTTGTTCAAGTTCTTGGATCAAAATAAAATATGTTGTTTTAAATTTCAAGAAAGGGCTCTCTTGATGTATATTGTGTATCAAATGTTGTATATATATATTTTTTGTGTAAATTTTTAGTGTTGTAAAAATTAGGTTGACTATGTTCTTTTCAAGCATGAATACTATGATTGTACTCAGGGAAAAAAATCATGTACTACATTGCATCATTATGAGACAAAAATGAAAATAGATCTTTTGTAGAATGAAATATGTTGTATTAAAAGCATATGAAATAAATTGTGAAAACTATATACTTATTTAGGGATGGAAAAGTTTATGATCATTTTGTATATATGTTCTTTATAACTTATTTGAAAGGGTTTAAGAAAAAGAAATAAATGGATTTTAGAACACTTATGGCTTATATTTCTTATATTTTTATGGGTTAAAAATAAGTGTTGAAAATTAGGATTATACAAGCAAGACTAAAGTTAGATCTTGGCTTGGGGTTGCATTGTGTTCAACTATGTAAGATTATAATAACTAGCTAAACAAAGTTCAAATTTAGGAAAAAGAAGGAAATCCACAAGCTTGGACTATTTTCTTTTGAGAAAACAAGTGATAGATAATCAATGAAGTAGTATTAAATGTAACTTTGTACACGATTGGTGTTGGAATATCTAATCTTGAGTAGAAACAGGAAAATGCATTTAATTCACAATCATATGAGATCCATTTTGGATTGTTCCCCCCTTTTTATCTGTCAGATATTTGTTGTCCCAATTAATGTGCTTTCTGGCAACAAATTAATTATGGTAGGTGAGTTTGAAATTGGGTGGTAGTTTTGGAAAGGGTAACAAAGACAAAAGAAAATAATGTTTTTTCTGTTAGAAACAAGAACAAACAAGGAGGAATGTTCAACAAAATAGGAAAGGGAATGTTCAGGAGAACCTGCAACAACAAAAGACTTTGACAAAGAGCAGTGCTTCAGTGCTCCATAATATTACTAGCACACATCAGCACAATGAAAGCTCCAATGTGCCAAAATATGCACAGTATTTTGTATGAAGGGAATATAGAGCCATAGCTTTGAGTTTTGTCTGTAATCATTTTGAATTTAATCTTTTTGGGTATTTGAATGAAATGGAGAATATATTTCTGCCTCCTTGTCTTGTTGTCTCCTTTGTTTTGTGTGTTTTCATCTTTTCCCACTATAGTTGGGTTTATTTTTCCCAATATAATGGTATTAGAGTCCTAAATTTTCTAGGCATTCAGTTTTTAAAGCCCTAGATTTGTTCCTAGGTGTGTAGTGACAGAACCCTAGCTTCTAGATATTTAGAAAAGCCCCAACCTTCTAGGCAATGAAGAAAAGCCTTAGATTTTTTTTGGTATTTGTTGTTTCCCCCATTTAGTAAAATGGCTGGAGGAGATAATAGGAGTTGGCAACAACCACCTATGCTTGATGGTAAAAATTATGACGTATGGGAAAAGAAAATGGAAACCATTTTAGTTGCAAATGACTTGTGGGAGTTAGTAGCAAATGGGTTCACAGATGTGACTAACCCAAATGCATTTACAACATTGAGCAATGCTCAAAATAATCAGTTGAAGGAGACAAGGAAAAATGATGCTAAAGCCCTCAGTTTGATTGAGGCAACCTTGATAGAGGTTATTTTTCCTCGAATAGCAGCAACTAGTTATGCAAAAGAAGCATGGGAAATACTTCAAGCCACTTGCAAAGGGACTGAGAAAGTTAGGTCAATGAAACTCGAGCTGCAAAGGAGAGAATTTGAGACTATGCAAATGAAGGACAACGAGTCCATTTTAGATTTTCATATAATGGCTTCCACCTTGATTAACCAGTTGAGGATAAATGGAGAAACCATGGAAGAGTAGAAGATTGTGGAGAAGATTCTCATAAGTTTACCCACAAAATTTGACCCAGTGGTTATTGCCATAGAAGAGGCAAAGGACCTCTCACAAATGTCAGTTGATGAGTTAATGGGTTCACTTCAAACCCATGAGCAACACCTAAATAGGTTTGCAAATACTTCCCAGGAGCAAGCTGTCAAAGCTCAAGCCAATGTGAGAGGTAGGGGTGTAGAGACTGAAAATTGTCCTTCGCATATGAACCCACCTTTTTATATCAATTCCTCCTTCTACTTGCATAATTAAATAATTTTAATTATTTAATTATCTCTTAAGGTCATATTCCTCTATTAATTAAATAATTCTTAATTATTTAATTAATTCATTTTTTCCTTTATTCTTCCCTTGATTAATTAAATAATTTTTGTTTATTTAATTACGTCACTAATTACCCCTTCTTTTCTATAATAAATAAATTCTTATTTATTTAATTATTGTCATTTTTCTACTATAATTAAATAATTATTTCAATTATTTAATTATTCATTATCCTCTCTATAATAAATTTTTAATTTAATTATTTACTAATTTGTCATTTTCATCCACTTTTGAATTAAATTATTATTTAATTTAAAAGTCAACATGTCACATGTCTTTTATAATTAAATAATGTTTTATTATTTAATTATTCACCTTCCCTCCCAAATTAAATAATTTTATAATTATTTAATTTTCTCCAACAACCTCTTTTTCTATGCCAACATCATTATCTGTGCCATTCTTATCTTCTCTTGTCTCATTCATTTTCCACCCTTGATTGAATTATCTTATAATTCAATCTTGGCCATTAATCCTTATCATTGACCTAATTTTTCCCTACCCCTATTTCATACTACAACTTTCAATCTTGGCCATTGATTAAGACATCTTATTGACATCCAATCTCAACCATCAATCCAAATCAGACCTTGCCTATAAATCAACCCTCTCATAAGCCATTTAGGGGGTTGATTCTTCAAGTATCCTTATGCTGCCAAAATTATTCTTGAATCATTAATCCATTTCTATCTATCATCATTCATCTATCATCTCCATCTCAATATTATGCTGCTGAATTGAGCAACCAACATATCAAGTTAATTGAATAATTCATCCATCATTGCATCTATTTGAGGTATTTGAAGATTTGGATTAGGTAATGCATGTTATTGTTTTATCATATTTATTTTATCCAAAATTTTCATATACATTTTGGTAAACATGATGTCAACCCCCTAACTGATTTTTAGCTCAATATTTTTACAAATTTTGAGGAATTTTGGAGTTGAATCCTTTTTTTTGTAGGTTTTGTTAGCTTTTTGTTGCAGGTTTTGCATCATTTTGGGACAAAACCCTAGTTTTCAAAGATTTGACCATATCTCTTAAACAACTATGTATTTTTGCACAAAAAAAATTCTATAGGTTGGGGACAATATCAAGAGCTTCCAATTCTAAAATTAGATTTTTAGTAGCTATTTTTAATTTTTTATAGTTTTTTTGTTATTTTTCATGAAAAATCAATTTTGAGAGAAAATTAGCGATTTTTAAAGATATTTTTATATTTCTAGAAAGCTCTCTAAATTATAGTATGGGTCTATTCTTTATTTTTTTAATTTGGATGAAAAATAATTAGACAAAAAATAGATCTTTGAAATTTTGGGTTTTACAAAGATTTGCTTATATCTCACAAACGGTTGCAGATCTTTTCACAAAAAAATTCTACAGATTTGGGATGATGTCAGGCGCCTTCAGTCAAAAAATTAGAAATTTTGGACCTGTTTTGAATTTTTATAATTTTTTAATGATTTTTCATAAAAAAATAATGTTGGGTGCAAGTTTTTTTTTGGATTTCTTTACATTTTTGGAAAGCTCTAGAAATTTCAATAAGGGTTTTTTCTCTGTGTTTTTATTTTTGATGCAAAAAACATTTCTAAAAATTAGATTTGTCTTAACTAGCTAACCCTCTAATATTAGTGATCAATTATCTTGTGAGGGTTTTGGCTTTGTTGTTGGTTTTGTGAATGTGCAGAAAAAATAAACACTTCAAAGGAAAAATTGGATCAAGTGTACAAAAATTTGGAGCTAAAGAAAGTCTAGGTGCACACATTCCATCTTTCATCTCTAATCATTGCTTGTCAACACGCTTCAATTTGGGGCTTAAAATGAACATCATTTTTGCTATCACATCATTGAAATTGGGCTTAAAAGAACCATTGTCTTCCATCACACATTTTGGATTTGGGTTAAAAAGAACAAGTGCTTCCATTGTTTTCTTACACACATTTTGATTTTCTAAAGGGAAATTAACAACTGCGAGTGTGAATCAAGTGTGTGTGTCCTCCAAAACACCTCACTTGGTTCACTTTTGTCATACCCTTCTTAGGATGTCTGCTTGGAGCACACACCCCTCCAAGGGATGACCTCAATCAAGGTGTGAATCTAAATACACGCCTCTTTGGGAGTTGAAATCTTGTCACTCTTGGCTAAGCCCCAAAGAACTTTATACCTTTGGGAAGTGAAGGTGAAGGGTGGGTTACCCCTTTCTCCTAGCTGTGTGGCAAGATTTTGCTTTCAAATCATCTTTAGTCAACCTTGTGCATCCTAGCTTAAGACCTAATTGGTCATACCCACTTGACTAGCATTAGACTTGTTTTTGTGTATTCAAGTGTTTTCTTAATCATAACATTTAATCTTGAAACACAAATTTATCATTATGTTTGGTGTGTGTGTCCATGCATTTACATGTGAGATCTTGTGTCTGATATTGCCCAAGTAAAACTTCCAATAAATATTTTCCACATCATCCAAATCATACAATCTTGTCATTCCACATCATATCCTAATCATCATCATCTCTTTAATCCAATCAACATCATTTTACACCATGCCAACATTAGAAGACCTAGTACTCCAATTCCAAAACCTTCTCCAATCACTTTATCAAGCACCACAACCCTTAGACCAACAAATTATACATGATCTCCAAGGCCTCATCCAACAATTATAACATCAAACAAACCAATCACCTCAAATGCAACAACTCATAGAACAAGCCCAATACCTCATGGCCACTTGTCAAATCCAACAAGCACAACATCCAATCCAATCACCACATCAACAAATTTTTCCTCAATCCTATGTGTCACCTATATCATCATATCAACCTCATCCATCCACATATCATGTTGCCCAGTCATCACCTTATCCCAACTCTTCTAATGCCAACCATTATCCTATGCAGCTCCTCCATCATTATCACAACAAAAAATCATACCACAACAAGTCCAAACACCATTACAACCTCAACACATTTAACCACAATCCTATGTGTCACCTTCATCATCATGCCAACCAAACCCACCTACCTATCATGCCAATGCCACATCAACATATCCACCCATATCACAACAAGAACATAGGAGCCCAAGTCCACCTTGGCAACAAAATCAAGAGCCTTTCAATTCTCTTGTTCCATTTGACAAGGGGGGCACCAATCTAGTTCATGCATCCTATAACTTTGTCATACCACCATCCAATCAAATGCCTATCCCTAAGCCACCATGTCCTAGGCCTAATCTATTGGCCTCTCCACCTTTTAACCCATCAAACTCTTCATTACCCCCACCATCATCTAATCCTCCATCAAATCAGTGCCCTAAATTCAAAAATTTCAAAAGAAAACCTATGGCATTACCAAAATCCACCCATCCACCTACAAAGGATGTGACCCAAGGGATACTAGCAAGGAATCAAACATTTCCATGTCATCCAAATCATATGTATGAACATACCAAAGAGTCTTCAAACACCATGCCCATTCTTACAACCCCATCATGTGGTCTCCCCCTTGAGCCTATTCAAGAGTCTTCCCCATTGAGCCTAAGTCAAGCTCCATCATGTCTCCATGTTGTTAACCATATAGAACATGTTGAGCCCATTAAAGAGTCACCCCCTTCCACTTCCATTCAATCAAGCCAAGAGTTATGTCAAGAGAATTATCCTAAGCATGAGGAAACATTAACATCTCATTCTAATCAAGATCTAGGCCCATTTAATGATCCCACTCATAGCATACTTGGTCCTATTTATGATCAAGCTCCCCTCTAGGATCTTACCTATGATCAAGAAGGCCATGATGATCCTCTTATCCAACTTTATGCATTCCATGGTCAAGAGCCTATCACTTCACCTATCCATGAGCAAGAAACCTCCATTTCTCCTATCCACCCCCTACCTAGCCCTATCCATGATCCATCAACATCCGCTTCCCTTGATGAGACATGCCTCCCAAGCACACATAGAAGGTCAAAAAAATAACTTGGATCCAAGTGAACACAATGCTAATCAAGATCCGAATGATCCTCCTTCACCCACTATCAACCCCATTGCAAGTCCTCCATCATATCCTATTGGTATTTCCACCCTCATTCATGAATGTTCCTCCTTAGAAAAACAACAACCATTATCTTCCCTTGCTTTATTTTCTCCATCCAATAAGGAACTCATGTCTAGTTTTCCACCTACACCTAGTCCCATTGTCCATTGCATACTCCAAAACATTAACCAACAAGGTAAAGGTCTAGAACTTCATGAACAAGGCATATTGGAGCCCATCCATGTCAAAGTCCCTCCATGCTCTTATGGCCTTGGATATACACCCCAAGGACACCAATCTCAAGATGTTGGTACTTTCTCCATACCTCCTAAGTCCACTTTCCATCATAAATCCTATCATACGCCTAAAACATATGTTTCCATCCTTCCTCCATTATCCTACAAATGTCAAAAGCATGTGACCATACACCTTCCACCATCCACTTTACCACCATTAGTTCCAACTCCTATTATCCCTCCATCAACTTTACCACCATTACTCCCAACACCTAATACCCCTACCATTCAATCCTCTTATCCATTTATCCATAAATACCCTAACATTCCTAATCATGTCCAAAAAATGCACACTCATTCCACCTATCCCATGGAATTCAAAAATAAAAAAATTCAATGCCTCTACCTATAAAGTAAAAAATCCTAAGGACCCTCATGCCTTAGGAGATCAATACAAAAAGTCAAAGAAAAATACATCTAAAAAGTTATATAAACCCATACCTCCAAAAGTTAAGGCCAAAACTAAATTGGTTTGCGTCCCTAAGAAAAAGTAAAGCAAGTCCAATGAGGCATCCTCATCACAAAAATCCCAACCATCCACTTCCACCTCGCATTCCCACTCTATTCAAGAATCCCATATTCCCTCCCACAAGAAAAATAAAAGTTATCAAAATATTAAGTCTATGTGGGTAGCTAAAGCACTTCATCACCCATCTCCTAAGCAAACATCTACATTGCTTCCTACACCCCGTCCACATCAAAAGCTTCAATGTTTATCACAGTGTGTGCAACCATTTGCGATGGTTCCCTTCCATTTCACAACAATTCCACATACCTCCATCTCCTCACCCTTCACTCATTATCCTACATATCTCCCCCACCACCTTCCTATGGTCCATGCTTTTGGGTAAGCCTCCCCATTCATCTTTTGCATATGACCCATATAATCCCTATCATCTTCCATACATAATACACATCATAATCCACTATTTTCTTGCATAATCCATCATCTACCTACTCCATCTCCCTTTCATGTCATCCCTTACCAACATCTATGAGCATAATGACATTTAACATGGTCCATGCGATGACATCCATCTCTAGTGGGACTATCACCTTTCATGGAACTATACACTTGAGTCCCTCCTATCCATATTCCCATTCTTCTATCCAAAAAAAAAGAAAAAGTAAAGAGAAATCCCTTTGTCCAACGGTGAAAACCTGACAAACAGGCACCCTGGATAAGTACCATGATGAAAACCTGGCAAACAGGCATTATGTGTAGGTTGATCTTCTATGTCACTTACACTTGGGGGAACAATGTCTTATCTATCCAACCTATCATTTTCATGTCATATCATTTCCATCCTACCTACCATATTTAGCCATCATACATACCTATCATATTGAGCCCACTTATCCACCCTTCTCCTTTTTATCTTGATGAAGACATAGGGGAAAAATGTTGAAACATATTTTTTGGGTATCTCTTGACATACCTCATCTTTTCCAATGCAATCTTATCACCATCCTATGGTTCTAAGCATTGTCATAAAAATCCTGAGTATTGTACCTCGAATGGGGAATGTTATTCCTATGCAACATAGACTTTGGAGATCACATCCTTGCTCTCTTATGATGCATACATCCATTCCACTTGCTATGACCTATCCTTTTATCCATCCATCTATCATGAGCCTTTTATCCCTTATCCTATCACCCACCCTTTCATCCATAATCCCATCTATCTCTTTGCACCTAGACTTGGTTTTCCCTTGTCATTGGTATCTAGCACAAAGGCTACCCAAATTTTCATCCATTGAAATCTCAAAACATTTCACAAAAAGTCCTTAAAAAAATACAAAAAATTTGAAAAAAGTTCCTATAAAAAATCCAAAAAAATCAAAACATTTCAAAAAATACAAAAAAATCAAAAATCCCCAAAAATACAAAAAAGGAAAAAGTTCATGAAAAAAGACAAAAAAAATCAAATATCCATAAAAAATACAAGTAATAAAATCAAACCAAATCATTTCTTCCAATCAATTCTTCAAATAAATTCAATGCATCAATTCAACTCCTTCAAATGAATCTTCAAATTATCAATTAATCAATCTAATCACATCAATTATTCTATTCAATTCATCACATCCTTGTTGGAAGTTGTGGTTGTGTTGCTGATATGTGGTTGTCATTGATGTCAACACTATTAGTATAAGTTTATTTGAAGCTGTATGTGTTGAGGATATTGAGAAAATTGTAAAGAAATGAGTTGTAGGTTGTCAGTGGTGAAGTGAAGTTCAGTATGTTGGTATGTTATGTACATTGTTGATTAGAGGTTTTGGACTAAAGGGTTTGTTTCTGAGTGTATCTAGTTTATCCATGTCAAGTTTCAAAGATCCGTGTGAAGATTTGATTGAGTTATGAAGATTTACATTCTGACAGTTTTTCTATTGCCTTAGTCGGTGTTTTTGATTGAAGATGATGACATTCTAGTTAGTTTAGCTGCTTCAGATACTTCTCTGATGTTTTGTAATGCTTGTGGATGTTTCTAGAGTATGCTCTATCTTTGTTGCACATCCGCATTGATTGTTGTGCTCGTGGTTGGCTATTTTCTCTTGCATGTTCATGTTTTTCTTGTTCTTGGCTGACTTAGTGTTTGTAGCGTGTTTTGGATCTTTGAGGAGAAATTAATTGAAGTGTTTCTCATGTTGGAGATGTTGATTTGGGCCCTCTCTAAGCTATGGCCAACCTTGGTTGATTCACATTGTTAATATTTAATGTTTTGGGCTGACAATTTATATTCATTTTATTATTTCTTTGTGGCTGACTTGTAGCAATGGAATCTCTTGCTGTAGATATATAAGAGTGATTATTTATTCAAATTGAAGAGCACATAGCGTGGAAGGGTGTGCTTCTGTGTGTACATGCGAATATTGTTCAAATCATTCGAAGGTAGAGCAGAGTGTGAAGAAGTGTGTAGAAGAGTGAATAATTATTTATGTTCTTAATTGGAACTGTAATTAGGCATTAGCAAATGCTATTTTCTCAGTTCAAAATCCATATGGCTGTAATCTGAATCTATTTGTAAGACAATGTGTCTTTCTTTGTAATCGAGTAGTGAGCTCTAGGCAGTGTGCCTAAATGCATGCGCATTCCCCATATTTCATTTTCATTATACTTTTAATAGGGTATAATCTTGTGGACTGACCTCCACCATGGTTTTTCCCCTAACAAGGTTTTCACGTAAAAAATCTTGGTGTTATGTGTGTTTCTGATGTGTTGATGATTTATGTTTTCACGGTTAGTAATCAGATCATAGAATAAGGTTAATAAGTTGAATAAGTTTTGAATTTATGTGACAATTGATTCACCCCCCTCTCAGTTGTCTGTCCTTGTGTTGCCAACAATCCTTTCATCCAATCAAATCATCAAATCAATCATCATATCATTCCAAACCACTTCTTCAAATCAAATCAATCGAATCAATCCAAGCAATAATCCAAATGCAAGTCAATCCTTAATCCATACTAATCAAGTCGATCAATCTTGCCAAATTATCCAATGACATCCTTTGGTCTTGATCCTAATCTTGTTGTAAACCCAATCAATCAATCAATCATCCTTGTGTTGATCTAGGGATATGTCGTTCCCCACAATGAAAACACTATCATCATCAATCAATCAATCAATCAATCAATTAATCAATCATCCCTGTGTTGATCTAGGGATATGTCATTCCCTGCAATAACAACACTATCATCATCAATCAATCAATTACTCATCGGTTTACAGCTTGACAGGGGCAATACGTTGTTTTTTTTGTATCATTTGTGCATGCTTGCTTGTGTGTGTTATCATTTTTATCTTTCATTTGCATCAAATCCGAATTACTCCCAGCTAATATTCATATCTTTTATCTAGACAAGGTTGTATTACACTAGGGCACGAGACACATCGTCACCTTGGTCCTTATACCTTGGTGCATCATGTCTAGTGTTACATCAAACATCATGGTTGTTCACTTTCTTGTAGCATAACATATCATTCATCTCCTTCATCCACTTCTTATCTTGCATCATTCATCTTGTCCCTCCTTATCATTTCATTTTGAGAGCATACCCATGTTTATCCAACCCGCCTATCCTCTCGATGGGGAATCACCATCCCATCATCATCCTATTCTTATATCATCATCATCCCACTTATTTCATCATCATCCTATCTTTCTATCATCATCCATTTTCCTCTATCCATACCTTAGCTTCTTTGAAATAATGTTACTTGATACAAAGCCCATCATCTCGAACATCATCTCAAAGAGGGGCAAAATGTAGACACTAAAAATTGTCCTTCGCCTATGAACCCACCTTTTCATATCAGTTCCTCCTTCTACTTGCATAATTAAATAATTTTAATTATTTAATTATCTTTTAAGGTCATATTCCTCTATTAATTAAATAATTCTTAATTATTTAATTAATTCATTTTTTCCTTTATTCTTCCCTTGATTAATTAAATAATTTTTATTTATTTAATTACGTCACTAATTAGCCCCTTCCTTTCTATAATTAAATAAATGCTTATTTATTTAATTATTGTCATTTTTCTACTATAATTAAATAATTATTTAATTATTCATTATCCTCTTCTTCTATAATTAAATAAATTTTATTTATTTAATTATTTACTAATTTGTCATTTTCATCCACTTTTGAATTAAATTATTATTTAATTTAAAAGTCAACATGTCACATGTCTTTTATAATTAAATAATGCTTTCATTATTGAATTATTCGCCTTCCCTCCCAATTTAAATAATTTTATAATTATTTAATTTTCTCCAACAACCTCTTTTTCTGTGCCAACCTCATTATCCGTGCCATTCTTATCTTCTCTTGTCTCATTCATTTTCCACCCTTGATTGAATTATCTTATAATTCAATCTTGGCCATTAATCCTTATCATTGCCCTAATTTTTCCCTACCCCTATTTCATACTACAAATTTCAATCTTGGCCATTGATTAAGACATCTTAATGACATCCAGTCTCAACCATCAATCCAAATCAGACCTTGCCTATAAATCAACCCTCTCATAAGCCATTTGGGGGGTTGATTCTTCAAGTATCCTTATGCTGCCAAAATTATTCTTGAATCATTCATCCATTTCTATCTATCACCATTCATCTATCACCTCCATCTCAATATTATGCTACTGAATTGAGCAACCAACATATCAAGTCAATCAAATAATTCATCCATCATTGCGCCTTTTTGAGGTATTTGAAGATTTGGATTAGGTAATGCATGTTATTGTTTTATCATATTTATTTTATCCAAATTTTTCATATACAAGGGGAAAAGGAAGAAATGGCAGAGGAAGAGGTCAAAGAGGCAGAGGTAGAAGCAACTCTAGAAGAGGAGGCTCAAATAGTCAAGAGGAGGCCAACACCTCCCAATCATACTTCCAAAACACAAAGAAGAATAGCAGCTCAAATTAGAGATCTTATAAGAGCAATGTGCAGTGTTACTACTGTCACAAGTATGGTCACTATGCAAGTGAATGTAGGAAGAAACAACATTACCAAGGGAGTCAAAATGAGAATGTGGCAAATGAGAACAAGGCTGAAAATGAAAAATAGTCACAAGTTTCTATTGCATGCAATCTTGCAAAACAAGGCAATACTGAAGTTTGGTATTTGGACAACGGTTGTAGCAACCACATGAGTGGTAACAAAAATTTATTTACCTCCATAGAAAACAACATTAAGTTTGAAATCAAAATGGCGAACAATGAGAAGGTTCCAGTCATGGGAAAGGGCATTGTGTGCCTACAAACCAAGCATGATGAAGAGAGACAAATCCATGACATCTTCTATGCCCGCAGGCATGAAACACAATCTCTTGAGCATTGGACAGATGGTCCAAAATGGTTATAGAGTACTAATGGAGAAAAGGGAATGCATCATCTATGACAAGGATGGAAGCAAGAAAGTTATGGAAGTAGTTCAAATGACAAAGAACCAGATGTTTCCCCTTAAAATAAAAATCTTAGCACAGTCAACAGGTCTGCAATAGTCAACCTTCAAAATAGTCATCCAAGACCCATCCAAGCTTTGGCATTTGAGGTATGGGCATCTAAGTTATTCTAGTTTAAATATTTTAGCTAAAAAGGATATGGTTAGGGGCCTACCAACAATTGTAGAGCCCGATGGAAAGTGTGAAGCATGCATCCTAGGTAAACATCATAGGAAGCCCTTTCAATCAGGGCATTCTAGGAGAGTTAGAGCACCATTATAGCTGGTGCATTCAAATTTGTGTGGTCCCATGAAGACCCCAACCCTAGGTGAAATGTTTATTTCATGACACTCATAGATGATTATAGTAGAAAAATCTGAGTGTATTTTTTGAAGAACAAATTAGATGCATTTGAGAAGTTCAAGGAGTTTAAGGCCTTGGTTGAAAAGCAAAGTGACCACTATATCAAATTCCTCAGAATAGACAAAGGAGGAGAGTATATCTCTCAAGAGTTTCTGAATTTTTTCAAGTCTCAAGGTATTCAAAGACAACTCATAACCCAGTATACTCCACAACAAAATGGAGTTGCTGAAAGAAAGAATAGAACCATCACAAAGATGGCAACAAGCATGCTGAAGGAAAAAGGTTTGTCTAATGAATATTGGAGTGATGTTGTAGCAACAATAGTCTACATTTTGAATAGGTGCCCCACAAAGGCCATTCGTGATAGGATTCCATAAGAAGTGTGGACAAAATGTAAATGGATTGTTGAGTATTTGAGAATATTTGGATGTGTGGCATATGCACTCGTACCAAAAGAGAAAAGGAAAAAAATTGATGAAAGAGGTGAAAAATTCATTTTCATAGCCTATAGTAAAGAATCCAAAGCCTACAAATTGTACAATCCCATCACAAAGAAAGTGGTGATCAACAAGGATGTTGAATTCATTGAAAATGAGTCATGGGATGGAACAATGGACAACAACATAGGTATTTTTGTCTCAATACCTTTTGAGGATGAAAAATCTCTAGAAGGTAGATGCGCCAAAACCTTACAACAAGGTAACAGTTCAGAAAATAGCAGCAACAACTCTGAAAATTCTCAGCAGAGTAGATGCTCCAGAAGCTTTCTATAGGGCAGTTGCACTGGAAATTTACAACAATCTTATTCATCAGTCCAATAGTCAAGTAGCTCTGGAAATTCTGACCCTACGCTTGCATCATTGATGCCACAAAAGACTAGAAGTGTGAGGGAAATTTATGACAACAAAAGGTATGATGAATTTGATGAGAATGTAGATTTTGCTATGTTTTCTTATAGTGATCCAATGTATTTTGAAGAAGCCATGAAAGAAAAAAAATGTTGTAAGGCCATGGATGAAGAGCTGGATGCTATAGTGAGAAAAAAAACATGGGAGCTCATTGATTTATCCAAAGGGAAATCAATAATTGGTGTTAAGTGGGTCTATAAGACCAAATGTACTATTGATGGTAAGGTTGAGAGGCATAAAGCAAGTCTGGTTGTTAAGGGATACAAACAACAGTCTGGAAGAGACTATGATGAAACATATGCACTAGTTGCAAGGCTGGAAATAGTGTAGACAGTCCTAGCAATTGCAGCCCAACACAAATAGAAAGTATTCAAATGGATGTGAAATCAACCTTCTTGAATGGAGTGTTGAAAGAAGAGGTGTATGTGGAGTAGCCATCTGGCTATGAAGTCCCAGGGCAAGAAGACAAGGTCTACAGGCTCCAGAAAGCTCTTTACGGGCTGAAACAAGCACCATGGGAATGGTACAATAAAATTGATTCATACCTTCTGAGCAATGGATTTAGAAAAAGTGGTAGTGATCCCACATTCTACATCAAGGCAACTAATGGTGAGATACTTATTGCTGTTTTGTATGTAGATGATTTAATTTTCACAGGGAATAGTAATCTTTTCATTGCTGATTTCAAAGAGGCAATGAAAAATGAGTTTGAAATGGCAGAACTAGGTTTGCTAAAATATTTCCTAGGCATAGAGGTCCAACAAACAGATCATGAAATCTTTATTTCACAAAAAAATTATGCTAAGAAAATATTGAAGAGATTTAGAATGTTGGACAACAAACCAGCCCCAACCCCAACAACTATAGGTCTAAAATTAAGCAAAGAGGACAACAACAGTAATGTTAACCCAACCCTCTACAAGAGCATGGTTGGAAGCCTCATGTATTTGATAGCAACAAGACTTGACTTGATGTATGTGGTAAGCTTGATTTATAGGTTCATGGAGCAACTTAAGGACACACAGTGGCAAGTGGGAAAAAGAATTCTAAGGTATGTCAATGGCATGAAAGGCTATGAAATTATGTATACTGCCTCCAATAAGTTTCAACTGATTGGGTACACAGACAGTGATTGGGTAGGAAATGTAGATGAGAGGAAGAGTGCATTGGGATATTTTTTCCACATGGGTTCAAGAGAAATATCATGGGCATTAAAGAAGCAACCCATAGTTTTTCTCTCCACAGCTGAAGTAGAGTACATAACAACAAATGCAACATGTCAGGCTATTTGGATTAGAAGAATCCTTGCAGATCTGAATGAGCAACAAGAAGATGGTACAACCATATTTTGTGACAACGTGTCTTCTATTGCATTGACTAAGAATCCCATCTTTCATGGATGAAGCAAGCACATTGAAATTTTCTACCATTTCATAAGGGAGTTGGTGGAGCATGGAGAGATTGAACTTCAATACTGTAGATCTGAGTAGTGGCTCATTGATATTTTCACAAAGGAATTGTCAAAAGAATCCTTTGAACACCTAAGAGATAGGCTTGGTATGAAGGAATGCTTTGAAACTTTATTTTTGGAAAACTCGGAAAAGCGCGGATGCTCCAAAAATTTAGTTATGGAAAACTCAAAAAAGTGTTGATGCTCTGAAAACTTTGCTCTGGTGCTCCATAAATTTTGCTCTGTTGCTCCAGAAGTTTTGTAGAGTGATGAAAAATAGGTACAGTTGCTCTAGAAACTTTGCTCTGGAAATTTTAAATGATGATGAAAAGCAAAAAGCCTCAAGATTAAGGGGAAGTGTTGGAATATCTAATCTTGAGCAACAACGAGAAAGTGCATTTAATGCATAATCAAATGAGATCCATTTTGGATCGTTCCCCCTTTTTATCTGTCATATTTTTTCTATCCCAATTAATGTGTTTTCTAGCAGCAAATTAATTCTGGTAGGTGAATTTGAAATTGGGTGGCAATTTTGGAAAGGGCAACAAAGACAAAAGAAAATAATATTTTTTCTGTTAGAAACAACAACAAACAAGGAGGAATGTTCAACATAATAGGAAAGGGAATGTTTAGGAGAACCTATAGCAGTAGAAGACTTTGACAGAGAGCAGTGCTTCAGTGCTCCAAAATATCACCAACACACAACAACACAAAGAAAGCTCTAGTGCGCCAGAATATGTGCAGTATTTTGTATGAAGGGAATACAGAGCCATAGCTCTAAGTTTTTTCTATAATCATTTTGAATGTAATATTTTTGGGTATTTGAATGAAATAGAGAATATATTTTTGCCTCCTTGTCTTGTTGTCTCCTTTGTTGTGTGTGTTTCATCTTTTCCCACTGTAGTTGGGTTTATTTTTCCAACAATTGGAAGGAACATAGATTATTATATTTGAAGCAAACATAAGGAATTTTCCAAAAAAAATCAAAACAATATGAATACAAACTTTTTGTAGACCTGAATTCGAAGTATAAATAGTTAGCAACCTATAAAATAAAAAAATAGGCTAGAAATTGAATCTTAAGAGGTTATACTTAAAGCTAAAAAGTTTAAAAATCTAAACGAAAAATAATTAAAAGAAATTTAAAGATTTTTTTTTTGAAAGGGTAGAGTGATGGGCAACCATAATGGGCTGCCATCATAAGTAGCCATACTTCAGCATGAAAAAAATAGCAAAGTTTCCTTTGTCAATTAGGTTTTTTTAATGGAAATAATGTTATTAAATGCACACTAAAATTTGGATGAATTCAATTCAAAAAAATAATGAACACCAATTTAGAATTTTTGACAACACTTGACACTGTATTCAAGGGTCTATTGTGCAAACAATGAAGGAACATACTTTGAATGCATCTGGAAGTTGTCTTAGATTTAAGCAGATGGTTCTCTATTGTTCTCTTTCAACCTGGAAGAAACTAACTGGAAAACTAAATTTATAAAAGAGAAAAGAAATTATATAAGCGAGATTTAGTTAATGGCATACAACAAATTCATAGCCAATGATTCACCGATGGAAAATTCACCATCAACAATTCACTGTGGGAAAATTATCAGCCATGACAAATTCATCGCCAAGTAGAATTCATTGCCAACAATTCACCATGGAAAATCCACATTAATATTTTTTAATATAATGCAAATGAAAATAAAAAAATCAATTGAAATATATATTAAAAATATTAATGTGATTAATTTTCCGCTGTAGTGAATTGTTGACAGTGAATTTTCCGTAGATGAATTGCTGATAGTGAATTTTTCTAGAGTCGTAGTTAATTAATTAAAATATTGATCTCTTAATTTTATTGTATTTTTACAAAGTAAGAAACTCTAAATGTATGAATTAAAATATAATTAAATGAATGAGTTATAAATAGTTAATATTTAGATTTGAGAGTTACAAACATCACACCAATAAGGATTTTAGTGTTTAGATATTTTTTTAAAAGAGGATAATGGTAGATACACATAATTAATGAATTTAAAAAGTTTTACTTATAATTTATACAAATCATCTCATAAGGAATTTAATAATGATGTTTTGAATTTGAAATTTAATAGATAAATAACTATCTATTTATAATTAAAATAAGATATTGTAAATGGATAAAATTTAAGATACTTTCCTTAAAATTGGTGTATATATATATATGAACCCATTCAATTCATCAGTATATTAATACAAAATAAATCATGAAATGTTAATTTTCACAAGGAGATGTTTATTAAAGAACTTATATTAAATAAATAAAAGAGAAAAGTCCAATAAATGAGTTTAAATTGTCAACTTCCAATTTATAAGAAATGTAATCATGGAAAGAATACCTATCATTGGTAAATTAAGAAATTTGTGTGTATAGAAACAAATGAAACCATTATTTTTCTTTTAAACTAGCTTTATGAATTAAATATACTTCACATGCATGTCATCATACAATATAACAAGAATTATTCAATTAGGAAAAGTTTGTTGATTGACAAGTCAAGGGAATTTAGAATTAATCTTAAAAGGGAAATATAGGTGCCAACCATTAACGTTTAACGTAGGTCTAAAAAAATAATTCACTTAATTTTGGTAAGGGTCAAATTTACCCTCATGATATTAATGTACGTAGTGAAGTTATGAATTGTTTTCATTTACTCTTAAATTTTGTTTTCCAAGCATGCTATCTTGTGTAAGGATATTTATCTACACGTAGCTCTTTCTTTTCTAATCTCAAGGAACTACTATAAGGATAACATTTCAACAATTTAAAGGAGTGATTCTCGGCTATATCTTAGTTCACATAGGAAAAGGTTGAACATCTCTATTTTGAAACACTTAGGGAAACATGAAATCTAGGGTAGTTTAATTGATATGATGACATCATAAACTTGACGTCATCAAATACCAATTAACTATAGAACTTGAATAGCATTAGTAAGATAAAAAAAATGATAGTTGTGTTTTCTTTAGGTTGAGTTAAGTTTGGGGCATGACATATCCTTTTTCATACCTAACATACAAAAACCTTGTTTCATCATGTCCAAGAATAAATCCCATGAAGTAAGGAGACTAATACACAAAAGGTATGAAGAGCCTCATATGCACTAGACATTGTATTACCTGAGACTATCCCTCACACACAAGGAAAGGATTCACCAAGGTCATATTAAAAGAACATCCAAAAAGCACAACACACAAAAGGAATGATAAATGTCCCATTCCTTTCCCTCTAAATCCTTTTAGAAATCATTGAGATATCATTAGAATGGAACTATAAGATAAATCAACAAAAAGACCAAAAATGACAAAAATGCCAATATCATATTTATTGCCAAAGAGTTGTTTTGGTTTAAGATCCAAAATGATGTCTATTGCAGGAAAGATCTACCTATAAGACATTCATTGGATTATTGATTGGTTTTAACTATTTGATAGGCCATTAATATGATAGTCAACAAACATATTTGGCAATTATCAAGTCTCATGATTTTGCATTTAAATTTTATGTTTCACCAATTGTTGTATTTGCTTCTGTTTATTTTATCAAAGGTGAAGGTGATGACATGTTTTTAATATGGTTGATAGTTTATTGCAAGTGAAAGTGAGATGTGATGGATGATTTGTTTTTCCAAACTTTTCCAATTTTTGACTTTTCAGGATATTTTGAGGCTGTTTTTGGAATTTTTATGCTTTGTGAGTTTTTTTTTGGTGTTTGAATTTTTAAATGTTTTTTACTTTTCCAAATGTTTGACCAAGAGAATAGGACATAAAGGAAAAACCTATCGAGGGCTCATCGGAGATGGCCTTGCCTATGTAACTATGCAGAGGCTTTGTAGTTCGATTATTGGACTTGGATATTAGCACATGATGGCTAATACTATTTTTGGGAGATTTTAATGTTTTGACCTTTTTATGGAGTTTTGAACTTGTTTGGATATTTTTGGATTTTGAAGTTTAAATGACTTAGGTGATATACAAGAATCCAATCTGATGATCAAGTGTACAAAGATGCCCCCATCCTAGAGTTAGGTTACCTTGATATTGAGAAAAAAAATAGGATGACCTGGGGATAGGACCAAATAGTACAATTAGATACTCATCAAACACCAAGCCATGGTAGGGATGGAAATGGATGGATGAATGTTGATTTATTATGGAATAGATGAAAGGTAAGAGTATTTAATAGATGGTAGGTGGTATTTATTTACACAAGGTGCCTATTTGCTCGGTTTTCACCAAGGTACTTTCCCAAAGTGCCACCGAAGTGGTTTTCACTATAGGATGGTTTTTCTCTTTACTGAACTTTATCCTTTTTGGATTTTTCTATATTTTTTAGATTTTTTTTTTTTAGAATATATTATACCCCTCATAGGCTAGGCATAGAACATTTTGAGATGGCTACTATTGATTGGTTCTTGTAAGGGATCCCTTTTAGGTGTTGCTAACTGATAGGCTCTTGATCCATAGTTGGCGGTGATGATGAATGATCCTAACCAATTTGGTTCAAAATTTCCTTTACTATCCTAATCCATCTAATTATCCTTTAGAACATGATGTAATGTTTCATACTTAAATAACACTAATAAAATAGTTTGACTTGGCTAACATTACCACATAGTCAACTCAAGATTTACATCATATAATACAAGTATGATAATCTAAAGATAGAACTCCATGTAATTTCTCTTCAAAACTCATTGCATCTGGTGGATGGGAACATGGTTTAGGTGCTTTTCCACCCAACCACGAAGCTACGCTTCCCTAGAATTCTTCCTACTCAAAGAACACCCGACCCTGCACAAAATACTTAGCAAGAGAAAATGACATGCAAGATGGAATTTGATGCATGCCTAACATAACTACAAGCATTTCTAAACAAAATCAGAACATGCAAGATCAATGTTAGGAAACAATAGAGAATTACACCATAAAAATGGTCCAATCAATGTTATGGGCTACCAACACATGGCCAAGCATCAACTGTATACAACTACAAAATGATTGATTTTGGAAAAAACAAAACCTATACTCTCTGTTAGTCTATTTTTGACACCCGTCCTGGAAGGTAACTTTCTACATACAAAAGGAAACACCCTTCCCCTTCTATTCAACAAGTTTGCAAACATACACTCTAATTTGTAATAGGTTATTCTAACTAACCTTCTATGCTATTAAATCAGAAACATTTTATGAACTTAATCTACGTATGTTTCACTTGGATTATCTTGGATTCAACATTTTAATGCAAAGTAAAATATCTGGATTTACTGCTTTTGTACATTATACATCAAACAACTAGTCATTGTAACATGTTCTACATTTATCATTTGAAAGATACTTTTGTGAACATTTCTCAAACATGCATCAACATACAGATCACAAATATTTCCTTACTTTTCCTATATGAAAATAAACTTATAATGTTTAGTTAAGGAAAATAATAAAACTATTTAAAGAAGGTATATCACATGTATGTGCATATTCATAATTGGTTTTTGAATATACACATATATGGCCTTCATTACAATAATAAGTATGCGTATACCATCTCTTAAAACAAGAATAGAAATCCATTTCATTTGCAGAAAGATCATTTTGTAATTCCATTTCCTTGTAAAGTACAAATAAGAAGCAATATCTTTTACCATAAACCAATTCCAAACAAAGGATTTGAATCGAACATGCAGCTTCATGTTTTCCAAAAATAATACTCTATTCCATAAATACTAATAGGATATCATAAAAGTTTGCACAGAGAATTCATAATTCATTCTTGTAATAACAACACTGACTGGCATAATATTGCATTTACTGTGTTTCAAGATTTTAATTTCAATGTATGTTTATTCAATAGTCCTATCAAGAGTTTATAACCCATTGAAGGAAGAAAATTTAACAACATAAATTCAGCTTCACAAAAAATAAGAAAACAGGTTACCCTTAACAAAGACTCGGGCTTCATATAGTATTGAATTTTAGACTCTTCATAAGTGATGGAATTTGGTGCCACAAAACCAATGGGTTCAAGCTTCCCATAATCATCAGAAAAATGATAACATAATACAAAGAATCAGGTTCACATTAACATCGAAACTATAACATCTCACAAAGTGACTGGGTTTCTCATTAACAAAGAAACAATGTCTTATCTTAATGAATCAGGTTTCACATTATCAGTGAAATGAGTACATATCACAATGAAAGTGGGTCTTCACATAATAGCGAGACAATAACATAACAATATGATATTGGGTTTCACATTAATAGTGAAACTATAACATCTCCCAAAGTGACTAGGTTTCTCATTAACATAGAAACAATGTCTTATCTCAATAAATTGGGTTTCACATTATTAGTGAATCAATAACATAACGTTAGGATATCAGATTCACATGAACAGAGAACTGATACCATAAAATTATGTAGTCAGGTTTCACATTATCAGTGAAACGATTACATATCATAATGAATCGAGTTTACATTAACAATGAACCAATAACATAATACATTGAGTTTGGTTCATACTAACAATGATATGAATCATAATAAAATGAATTGGTTTCACATAAGCAGTGAAACAATAATATAATGCATTATTATGGGTATTCATTAACAACGAATAGAAATCATAAATTAATGATTCGGTTTCACAATGACAGTGAACCGATAGTTATCTTATTGAAAAGAGCTTTCAAATGAATGCAACCATAAAGGATAAGAGGGTTCATGACCATCAAACCCACATTCGATTTCAAACATTTACCACCTTTACATGGCTAGAGGTGTATGAGATCGATATTCATTATCGATTTAAAAAAAACATATAGTCACTATATAGGCTGCTATTCAATCAAATAAAATGGGGTTTTTCCCAGATCAATGATGGGAAAACAATAAAAGTCATTTCCAAAGGCAAGGAAAAAAGGGATGCATGCTCAGTCATCACTGAGGCACAGAGCAGTATTAAGAAAAAAAACAAAATGGTGGATTGCTCATAATGAAGAAGCCGAAGGTTCACAAGCCAGATTGAGGAAATAAAACACCTATCATTTAATTCAAGAAAGTACCAATTAAATAATAGATCATACCTCAAACTTGTGGTAAAAGCTTGATTAGATAGAATGGAAAATTCAACCACCTCCCCTACTTTTTCTGCTAAAGCTCTTCTTATCTTGCTTTTTCATCGAGCCTCCTCTTCTTTCTGAGTATGATTCCCTTCTATTTCCAAAAATCCCCATTTTTCCATATTGAGAGCATGTTTAATTGCCCACTCCTTCCTCTTCATGAGTTGCCCCTATTTTTTTGTCTCCATAATCTTTATTTTTGCAGGGGTAATGGGTGGCCCCCTCCATATTTCTTTTCCATTTTCAAATTTGAAAAGCAAACAATGGTTGAACAACCTATCATTGCTCATAACATATTTTCATAGAAGATATTTTAATTAAAAGAATTCATTTCTTTCTTCTCATGCTCATAGCTCTATATTTACATATATGTATATATATATATATATATATATATATATATATATATATATACATAAATATATACATATATACATATGTATATTTATATATATTTTTTCTTATACATTTTTAAAAAAAAATCCTTCATAAGGTAGAGGAAGAAACATCATGTTCTTTCAATTTCAAATCATATATTTTATAATTTCATAATTACTTGTACGTATATTTCCATATACATGCTAATGTTTATATGTATTAATCCTTTCTTTTGAATTCAGAGGAAAAAATGAGCATTCACTATACAAGTTAAATCGAACAAGCAAAAAACATTCACATCAAATTCATTTTTCATATGCAAATAGTGTGATTCTTTTGTGGTGTGTGTTCTAAATTCCATCAATCTTATCAATTGTTGTCTGGCTAAATATTCCCACCTCAACCATGTTCTTGTTCTTCAACCTATTCCTACATTCACACACTCACACTTGCAAAGTTTCATTAGTAACCATTAACCAATTATTGAAATGAAATGATTCCATTACTAATTCATATCGTTCAATCCTTCATATTCAATCATAAGTTTAAATGGATAAAAAATTCAAATGATGGAAAAAGAGTTACCCAAAATTTGGGGTCTCCAGCGAAAGTTCTGATGGCTCTTTCAAACTACATGAGATGAGGAATTCAAAATATGGGGTCTCCATTGAAAGCTCTACTGCTTCTTTCAAATGAAAGGTATGTGCAAATAATTAGGTGCCTCTTGTATCATTTGTTTATGATTTAAGAGGTCACATGAGTCTAGGATTTAAAGCCCTCAAATGTGTAGAAGCATCCCTTGTCCTGGAGTTTGGGGATGAAGTGCTGCAAGAAGAGGAACATTTCTCTTCACATGCCTTAATATGTCATTTTCATCAATTTTGGCCATTTGTTTCAAATCTAAATAGTTGGAGAAAAGAAAACTGGCACCCCTTACTGTAAAATGATCCAAATTTTTTTCTTTGTGATTAGGGATTTTTCATTGCTACTTTTGACTCCACCAAAGATAGGGATTCCATCTTATTTGACCACCATTGGTCTTGGAAGTAGCACTATCTTTTTCTCAAACCTTGGAACCCAGCCTTCAACCCTTCTTCTAAATCCTTCAACATTTTGCCGGTCTGGGTTCAAATTCCAAATATTCTGCTTCAATTTTGGCTCCAGTCCTGTTTCAAGTCTATTGGTAATTATTTAGGCTCTTTCTTGGCTGTAGACAAGAAAACTACATATTTTCCCCACACTACTTTTTCTCGAATTTTAGTGCACTTGGATCTTTCCAAGGATCTACCTATTAATATAATTCTAAAAGTTGTTGGTCATTCCTGGACTCAACTGTTGGATTATGAAGGTCTCCCCTTTTGGAGCATGAGATGTTTTGTAATAGGTCATGTGGTTGCAACATGTCACATTAAAGATAAAATAGTTAAAAAAAAACCATCATGGTGGAGAGATGTCCTCTC
The DNA here is from genome assembly GCA_007258455.2 of Sequoia sempervirens. NCBI lineage: Eukaryota > Viridiplantae > Streptophyta > Pinopsida > Cupressales > Cupressaceae > Sequoia > Sequoia sempervirens. The sequence goes on along the minus strand of VDFB02049217.1, from coordinate 164,091,208 downwards.
AAAGACCTATCCACTTGGGCAGAAAGTAACTGATTCTTCTGCTTCATCAACATTAGAGACTCTTCAAGCAAAATTAGATGTGAAGGATGTCACCTTTCAACAACAACAAAAAAAGTCACTTCCACTTGGGCTGAAATCTGCTTCATTCGTGGCTCCAACATTAAAATTTGGTGTGAAGTTTGACACTCTTCCACAAGGTTAGAAATCAAACAAGTTTGGGAATCATGGGGAAGTTGTGAAACAAAAGAATCATACAGAGGATTGGGATTCAGATATTCCATCAAGTAAATTTTTAGTTTCTGAGAAGGTTTCTATGGACAACCATTGGACTCTTGTGCAGAAAAGGAAGAAACCTTACTCCAAAATGTCCCTAGCACCTACCTTTTGCTCCCTTGTTCACATTGAAGGGGGTTAGTTTGTAGCCTACATGGCACTTGCTCTATTTGATACTAGATGATGTTGTCTGGCTTCTTTTTGGTACTTTCCTTTTATATATTAATATATTATATATAAGTGTTACACCTTTTGCCTAAAAAAAAAAAATTTCAAATGACATTGAAATTTTAAATTTATCACAAGTCAAAACTGATAAATTTCATTTTTCCAAAAATATTCAAATAACTTAACATTATTAAATGCAAGCAAAATTTGAGATGTGACACACGATCTCCTACATGAAAGTTTTGACCCTTAATTTTCTTGTTGTAGCTTCTTTTGAGTTGATTTTGATACTCTTGGAGGTGATTAAGGGCTTGTAGACAATGTTAATCTAGCAATTCAAGTTTATTCAACCTTGATACCTTGTACTTATCTGTGATTAGGTACTGCAATGAGACTCTCAATGATGGGATCTTGACCTCGCTGGGTAAGATAGATTCTTTCCCATAAACCAAGGAATAGGGAGTAGTATTAGTGGGTTTTCTAATACTAGTTTGGTATACCCAAAGGGCAGGGTTTAACTGTAAGTACCAATCCTCATTAACTATCTTTTTCAAGATTTTGATAATGGTTTTATTAGACACTTCAACTTGATCATTTCCTTGGGGGTAATAAGGGGTAGAGAAGCAATGTAAGATATTGAATTGGTTACATAGTTCCTAAACATCCTAATTTTTAAAAGGTGTTCCATTATCTGTGATGATAGCCTGGAGAACACCATAATAGAAGATTAGGTAGTTTAGGATGAATTTTGAAATTTGTTTCCTAGTTATGTAGATCATAGGGATAGCCTCAATACTTTGTGAAATACTTAGTGGCAATGATTATGAATTTATGCTTGTTAGAGGAGGTAGGTGTAATATTTCCTATGATATTGAGCCCCCATTGTGAGAATGGAAATGGTGTAGTAATAGGTCTAAAATCTTGAGCTGGAGCATGGATGCGGTCCCCATGTTGAAATTATAGAAAATTCTTTACAAAATGATTAGATTCCTACTCCATGGTTGGCCAATAGTATCTCGTTCTAAATAGCTTCTTAGCCAAGGTGATTCCACTCAAATGTGACCCATAGAGGCCTTCATGCAACTCTTTTAAGGCGGTGCAATATTCTTCTTGGTTAAGAAATCTTAGTAATGTCCCACCAAGACTTCTTTAGTATAAGGTATCACCAATAATGATGAATCAAGATGATCTTTGGATAAATGTTCAGTGTAAGTTATGGGTAAGGTCAAATGGAAAGATACCTCTATGAAGGTAGGAAAAAATGTTATGATACCAAGGTGAACCGAGACCAACAATTTTGTACATTAATTCTGATTTAGGAATATCGAAAGTTGGTATAAGAATCAAATAGTGATTGAGGGGTGATAAATAGGATACCTGCTTCCAACCCATGCCGCATATGGGAACCATAAAAGTACAACTTCCAATGATTTTTTGATGTAAGGGTGAATATAGCTTCATCTAGAAACTCAGAAACCAAGGGGTTCTCTACATATAGGGTTCTTCAGCTAATTGATCTGCTATGACTTGTCCCTTGATAACTTTTCGGTCAACATACTCGGTATCAAATTTGTTGAGGATCATAACCCATTTTACCATGCGACCTATGAGAATAAATTTTTTCTAATAGATACTTTAGTGGATCCACCTTGGAAATAAGCTTGATTTCATGACTAAGCATATAATGTCTCAGCTTTTGAGAAGAAAACACTACATCTAGACATGCTCTTTTGATGAGAGTATAGTTAAGCTCATACCCAACCAAGGTCCTGTTGATATAGTAAATAGCCCTCTCTTTTCTTGTTTCATCATGTTGTGCCAAATGATCCCCTAAAACTGCTAAAGTTGCTAAGATGTACAATATTAGAGTTTGCTTGCGATTGGTGGCATCAAAATTGGTGGTGATGCTAGATAGTCTTTCAATTGTTGAAATTATTGTTTGCAATGATGGTCCCATTTGAACACCACACCCTTGTGAAGGATGTGCGTGAATGGTTGACACTTATCTACTAATTGTGCAATAAGCCTTTTGATAGACTATAGTTTTCCTTGAAGGCTTCTAAGTTGTTCCAAAGTTTTAGGTGGAGGCATCTCCATTATAGCTTTGACCTTTTTTGGATCCACTTCAATTCCTTTATGCAATACAATGTGCCCCAAAAGTCTGCTTGAAGTGACTCCAAATACACATTTCTTTGGATTTAGCCTTACTTGATATTTCTCAAGTCTATCAAAGAATTGAGCAAGAATTCTAGATGTCCTTTCCTTGTGATTGATTTTTCAAGTATATCATCCACATAATCTTCTAGGATCTTGTGATACATGTCATGAAATATAACTATCATTGCTCTTTGATAAGTTACCCCTACATTTTTCAAAACCAAATGGCATAACATTCCAATAGTATGTTCCCCATGGGAATGTGAAGGATGTTTTGTGTTGATCCTCTTTTCCTATCATAATTTGATTATATCTAGAGAATCAATCCATGAGAGAAATTATCTTATGCCCAACTAGAAGATTTACAATGATGTTTATATTAGGTGGTGGGAATTCATCCTTAGGAAAAGCCTTGTTTAAATCCCTGAAATATGTACATATGCATTTTCCCCCAATGGGTTTTGAGATTGGTACAAGGTTTGAAACCCACTCGGGATAGTCAATGGGTCTTATGAAACCCACAACAAGCAACTTTTGTAATTCCACCTTGACTAGTAATGTAATTTAGGGATGAATTTTTCTTAGATTTTGCTACACTGGATTTGCATTTGGATGCACTGTTAAGTGATGTACCATCAATGAAGTTTCAAGTACAGAAATATCTGCATATGACCAAGGAAATTTTTTTTTTTGCTTTCCCCGAGAAAAGATGCTAGATTCTTCTGTTCCTCATCATCTAATGAGGTAGCATAAAATATTACTTAAGGTTTCTTGTCTAATCCCATATTTACTGGTTTCATTTTTTCCACAAGTACTATTGATTTCTCTTGATCCTCATCCTCAGGTGCCTAAGAGAGGTTTTCACCTTTGGATATGTCCTTTTTTTTGCTATTTTGTGATAAAAAAGTGCCACTTTATTGTTTTCACTTGGAGATCTTGTTTTGATTGTTAAATTTGCTATTTTGTGACTAAAGGATTCAATCATATCCCAAAAGAATGCTTGCGTATCCAACTCTATATTAAATCCCAATTTATGGTCTCCAAAAGGTATGTGATCTTAGATTCCATGAACTCTGAGATGATAGCCTCATCATTTTCTAATGAATCTATAATCAATGCTTGTTTTTAGTCCTAGTTGATAAGCTAGGCATATATTAGTTTAAGTTCTTTGTATTGGATGAGGGATGAAAAGGATGTAGACTTGGTAATCATGTATATCAAGGCATATTCAAATAATTTAGTGATAAACATGGGTGAGTCATTGATGTTCTCATATTCAAATTTTTTTAACCAAGAAGAAGCTTCATCTTCCCCAATCATGATATCCTCAACGAGAGGGACCAAATTTTTGTTCGAGGAATAACCAAGACCAATATTCTTTATTTAATTTTTTGGGATTATTGGTTCACACATTCCTTGCTATTTTAAACCAAGGCCACCTGTACCTGTGTAGCCCATGGTTTTGATTAGTTGGAACCCTTTTCTATTTACATCCACCAGAAGTGGAGGTTCTTCTTGTTCATCCTAATATATCTATTTTGATATATTTCCTTCATCTATGATTTTTGTGTTTAGATCTCCCCATTTCTCAAATGTGGTATGTTTGAAATTTTTAGATACCTTCTCAATATGCTGGGGTTGACCATATGTCTTCGAAGAAATTGGAAATTTTACCACATAGAAATAATATTTTAGGTTTTATTCACCACAACCATTGTCTTTGATTTGTACTTTTGATTTATGGGATTACTTGTTGTGAAGATGATGTAGATGCTAGTGTTGATGGGTCAAAAAATGAAGAAGATAATGGAACTTCATAATTTTTGGGGACTTGTAACACTTTATAGTACTTCTCCATACTCTTGTAGTAGTAAAAGGGTTATAGATCTCCATGATTTATAATTTCCTTATCATTTTAGGGAAATTTTATTCATTGATGTTAAGTAGATGCTATGACCTGTATGGCATGGATCTATGGGAAACCAAGAAGAATGCTATAGGGTAAGTCAAGATCCATGAATTGACATGTGGTTTCTACGATTGCTGGACCAACCTGAATGGGTAATTTGATTGTTCCTTCAGAATCCCATTTATTATCATCATATGATAAGGTTGTGATACCTTTTGTTCTTTCAATCACATCCTTAGAATAAACCAAGTGTTTTATCAGTTGAAGGGTACAAATGTTCAATCCCACACCTTCATTTATCAATACTCTTTTTACCTTTTTTTATGAATGTAGACCTCAAGGTGTAGTGCACAATTATGAAATGTTTGAGATGGGGGGTCATTTTCTATGAATAATAATTGATGATTGGATGTAATGTGTCCTATCATGGCTTGAAATTTTTTAGTGTCAATATCAGTAGGTACTAATGATGATGAAAGGGATTTGTCTAAAACCTCTTTATATGCAGTTGAAAATCTCAAGAGTTTTAAGATAGAGATTTGTGTAGGTGTTTTCTTGAGTTGGTCTAATAGATTATAATCCATTGGATTATATTTTGGTTGCCCTTTCGATTGCAATATGGATCCTTGGATAATAACCTTCCCTCTTCATGTGTTGATTCCACACTCACGATTTAGGCCTTGTATAGTGATTACTAAGACATGATGGTAATAACAACGTGTGTTACCTATGACATTATTGTAAGTGTGATTGACTTGACTGTACAATTTTAATTTTTTGATATCATTTCCTTTTCCATGGTCGGGCATTGAATTATTGAATATGCCCAAGTCATTGTTTCCAAAGTTTCTAGGGTGTTGATCAACATTTACCTCACCATGATCTATGAGTCTTGGATTACATTTTTGAGTTTCATACAATTGGATGTCTTGTGCCCTCTTGTACAATGATAGTCATCATATTTATACCATACGAGTTTGATTTGTGATTCCTCATATTGTCTGAAGTTTGGAAGTTTTATTAGATTTGTTTGGATTAATTTATTTAGGACCATTTCAATGGGTTCCCCTAAGGGAATATATTTACATCTTGGAGGATAGTTATTTTTCCTTGGTGGTGGTACTTGTTGGGTATTAAAATTTTGAACATGTTATTGATTTCCCTATTGTGTGTTTTTTTTGGAGGGTGCATTTATGACAACCTTTGCATCTACCACACTGTCATTAGTAACATTCTTATTTTTATACCATATACGGGGTTTTTCGGTGGAACTAGATGGCTAGTGGTTGTCTTTGTAGACTTGAATGGATCCTTTAGTAACGAGTGATCTCTCAATGTTAAGCCCTTTAGATATGAGCTCTTCAAATTTTGATACATATTAAATTCTTAGTTGAAAGGAAAGTTCCGTGTTTAGATTTCCAGCAAGGATTTCAACTTGTTGCTTTTCAAGTATAGGCCATTTGCATTTGCTTTCCTTGTGCTTGTATCTTTGTAAGGAAAGAAGCAAATGATTCTCCTTTAATTTTTTTAAAGTGTACAGTTCCTCCAAGGTGATTTTGGTATCAACATTGTAGGAAAAGTGTGCTATAAATTGGTCTATGATTTCTTGGAATGTTTTAATTCTTGGAGGTAGATGCGAGAACCATTCGATTGCTTGTCCACCTAAACTACATAGAAAAATTTGCATAAGGTATGTGTCATTATAAGATACTTCCATGCAAGCCACACATAATTCTCTTATGTTTTCTTTGGGATTTCCATGTCCTTTATATTTATCAAACTTTGGAATTTCAAAGTTTGGGGGAAATGGTACCATCATGATGCTTCTATTAAGTGGGCAGGGACATAGGTCTTGAACGACATATGATTTTTTAGTCTTCACTTCTTGTATGTCTTGAATATTTTACATTTGTGTTTGAATTTGTGATGATATGTCCATAGGATCAATGCTTCTTGATGGGTTGTAAGTGTTATATTGTGGGATGGTTGACGAGGTGAATGAAAAATATTGATAAGGAGGGATATTTGTGTTATATTTATTATATGGAGTGTTTTGTGGATTGGTGTATGCATTGTATGGATCATATTGGTTTTGAGTTATGACATTATATTGAGGATTTTGTGCAATATTGTGATTGTAATTATATTTGCACTTGCAACTATTGTAGTTATTGTTGTGTTTGTTGGTATGTGATGTTTTTTTGTGGGGATGACATTTGTACATTGACGTGAAGTAATGTTTTGTTGGGGGTGTTGTGAAGTGAATCGATTTTGTGGAATGTTAATTTTTTGTTGATGTTGTGGTGGGATGATGTTTTGATGTTGTTGTTGAATGACATTTTGTTGAGGAGATTAATGTTGTTGATGTTGGGGTTGTTTATTTTGATGATTTTGATGGTGTGGGGGTTGCTGTATGTTGATACCATTCAAGTTCATGTTTTGTGAAGATGGATTCATCCCATAGTTTTTCATGTTTGGATTTTGAGAATTGTATGTTGATGGGATATTGGTATTTTGAAAGCCTAGATTTATGTTGATGTTTTGAAAATCTAGACTTGTGTTGGTATTCTCTAGACTTTGAGCATTGTACAAGGGATTTCCATATTGGTTTGAGAAATTTGTTTGATTTATCTTTTAAAAAGTAACTGTTGGTTGACTTGACACATTTAATGAAGAAGGACTTGGTATTTATTGTGTAATTCATTGTGCCAAAGATTAATTTTCATTGGGATAATTTCTTGATGCCATTTGTGCCAAGGATTATTATTTGAGTGTGTTGACATCAAAGTTTGAGGGAAGTTTAGAACCATTTTGTGCAAGTTTTAACATTTACAAATTTAGTTCAAGATTTAACATGGTTTTTATTATGTGGTCACCAAGAGTTGGATCTTGTGACATTTCTAGAAGTTCATCGCGAGTGAATTCTCTAGGTTTATTGGTAGTGTTCTCTATATAAACCATTTCAATTTGAGATGTTTGAGGTTGCATTTTGGGTGGTAATTGAACTTCATGATTGATATTGGGAATTCCAAAGGGTTGATCACTAAAATTTGTGTTGATAGGAGCATTTGATCCACTTAGACTAGAATACATTTTTTTTTTTTGAGACCTTGTTATGACCATACAAGTTGTACTAACCATAGGAGATGTTGGATGAAATGAATTTTCTAAAATGTTTTGGTTGCTTCAAGTTGAGTTAGTAACGACACTTTAATAGGTTTAGGACCAATGTTGAATGATTGTTTTGTTGGATGAAGGATATGGAACCCTTAATTTTGACAAAGTTTGGACTATATTTTTTGTTTTGAGAATGGTGATGAACTTATAAAATTTGGAAGTAGACTCATGACTCCAAAGTAGGTTTTCTCATAATAATTTTACTAACCCAACCAAATACTTGAAAAGAGATTGTTTTCAAGCATAAAGTTAAACTAGGTGCTTGGATGAAGATCTTAATCCAAATGATCTATGTCAAAATGTTAAGTTTCTATTTGGAATGAGATGCTTTGATGTAAAATTTTATGGTTTTCTATTTGTGGAGTTGATCCTAATGATAGCCTAGAAAGTGTTTTAACAAGCTCAAAATGATAACATACACAAGTTTGTTTGTTGTTATTATGATTGATAAGAGTGAAAACAAGTCTGTTTTGCATTAATGTCCAATGATTTAGTGTTTTTTGATCAAAATACAAATTTTGGAAATGATTTAAAGTTCTTTGGTTTTAGGTTTAGTCAAAAGTGTCATTATTTTTTTTAAAAGCTCCACATTGTTTACTATAAAAGCATCATGGTATTTGCATAAGCATTGATGTTCAACAAAAGTGTTGAACTATTGAAACAAAAAAATCACAAGAAAATGTCTGTTTTCGCTGATCAACATGCTAAGATGTGTAAAGGAATTTAGATATAAAAAAAAGTGTTACTTTAAAAAAAATAGAAGTGGCGGTTTGTACAAAGGCATCACACTATCTAGACAAAGGCATCAATCTATTAGAGAATCTTTGATTTATAAATTAACCTAGGTGTTTGAAATTTTTGATATGATAAAACATAGTAAACATGTAAACTAACTCAACTAGTGTTGGAATATTGTCATGTGTTCTTCCACAAGATCACACTAATCAATATAATAGGTATTCACAAAAAGAGACACCATAGAACACAATCCTGTTTGTAGTGGCAGATAAGGTTCATTGACTTAAAGTAGGCCTACATAATAGAATACCTTCCAATGAGTGGATGAATAGAGTATGCAAAGGTCATGTACCACCTTGAAACCTCTTACCTTGAGAGGAAAAGTTCCTAACAAGGGTTTATTGTTGCCTTAAAAAAGGTTGGTACATAACAACTAACTTCACACATTGATCCTTATATATTGCACCACTTTAAGTTGGCTGTATATAAATGACTCTTAGGCTTCTAGATTTTACAATTTTGTAGTGGGTACTTCAGTGAATAGAGAGCTCATCCGGTATGCCCAAGTTGAGAGGGGTCACCTCTCTCCTCATCACCTATATGTGTCTTAGTGGACTGGGTGTCACCAAGCTTGGATTGAAGGATGTGAGCCACTCCTTGGAGTAAAAATTGCATTCTCTCCATTTTATGTACCATGCCTGAACACACAATTGAGATTAAAAATTGGGGTGATGAGGTCCCCAATCAAGTCTCCTACTTATAAGAAAACAAAACTAGTGTTTCTTTTGGTCCTTAAGATCATTCTTGGGAGTTGTGAGAGGAGAGCATACACAACACTAGACCTCAGGTGTACAACAATAATACAAATGAATACTGTTTTAGATTTCTAAGATCACACTAGGTGTAAGAAAAGAGCATACACACATATTCACCTACCAAAAATTTCAAACAATTCATTTTAGATGCACCAAGGATTCAAATGTTTGGTTCAATTTTGAAACACCAAATTAAAATATGCAAGTTGTTATAAATTTTTAAGCACCAAAAAGAAATGTGTAAGTTATGTTGTTCAATTTTAAACACCAAATTGAAATTTGAAGATGAATTTTAAGCACCAATTGAAAGCATGATAGTTGGATTCATTTTGGATGCACAAACTATAAATATAAATATAAATTAATTTTATACACCAATTGAAATGTGAATCCTATATTAATTGAAAAACTACAAAACAAATGTTAGTAGATTTTTCCTCAAATGCAACATGCTACAAATGGTTAGTAATGTTAGAGAAAATTAGGAAAAATAGAACAATGTTAGGATTAGCTTAAATAAAAATTGAAAATTAGATTAAACCCTGAGAATTTAACTCATTGTTATACTTGAAAAAAGCATTATATTGTCATACAGAAGTATCAAACTATCATACAAAAGTGTCAAACCGTCAAATGATGAAGTGTCAACCTTCTATAGAAGCGTCGACATTTAACAAAAGTGTCACATTGTAAATACAAAAAGACGAAGAGAAGTTAGGATAAAAGCATCAAAATAAATCTAGGTATCAATATTTGTGTTGCATAAGTGTCGAGATTTAACAAAAGCATCAATTTTTGTGCTGCATAAGCGTAAAGATTTAAAAAAAGAGTTGAACTGTCTCCTCAAAAGCATTGCACTATTCCTAGAATCTATAAAGCCAACAAACTTCACAAAAAAATTGATTAGACAAGGATGTGGGTCCCATCGAGCATGCCAAAATGTCATATGGTTAACCTCAATTGATCAAACAATAACTAAATTAAAGAAATTAACAAGATAAATGATCTAATTAAAGCCATACAAGACTCAATTTTAAGCAATTAAAGATAGAATTTAAAGAAATTGACTCTAACTAATCTATAAACCTCCCAATCCCATTGTGGATTTGAAGCAAACTTGTAGTGTAGTGATGTGGAATGCTCAAAGTTTCGTAATCCATTGTGAAAAAGCATTATTTGGAGGTGACTGATTCACAAATGCTCTCAAATTTCTCAAGAATGACTTAACAATTCAAGAGAGTAAGGGTGCTATGAAGATTGTGAATAGAATTCATGTTGAAAGGCCTGGTATTTATAAATTTTAGGAATCCTAATCAATGGTGAGTATTGAATTGGATAATCAGTGAATGAGAAGAAATTAAGGAGGTGAGTGTGGATCAAGGATTAATCAAGTGACTGAGAATTGATGAGTCATGGATCAAGGATTGGATCAATGGTTCATAATCCATGAGAGACTCAAGAATATCCCTTAATTCGTGGAATTAAGTTGGAGATATTATTCATGTGGAGTGAAGAATTTGAATTTGAAGAGGGGAGTATTTCATGAGAATATTCTTTGTGCAAGTTGGAGGATTAGAGGAACAATTAATTAAATAATTTAAGAAAATCATTTAATTGTGCAAGTTGGAAGACTTAAGACCCTTAATTAAATAATTAGGAATTATTTAATCAAAAGGGGAAATTAATGTGAAAATGATGAATTATGATGAATTAATCAAATAACCTTAATTATTTGATTAATAGGAGAATTAAGTGAATTTATCTAAATAATTGAACATTATTTAATTAATAGGTGAATTATGAGAGAAATAATGTTAGTAAGAGGAATCTAGGTGTGTGATATACTCAAGAACTTTTTAGATGTCTACAAGAATGAAGGCATAATGGGATGTCTATGATAGCATACCCAAGTGACAATCCCCATGACACTACTATACATAAGAGTCTCACTATAAGATCACCCCAACAAGCAACCTAGACTCAAACCTATTGGAGTTAGCATGTAAAATATCTCCATACCTTGCAGAGTCTTCATGGATCATCACATGATGGATATAGGGTAGGACAACCCCCAATTAGGTCTAGACCCATCCACACCTATGTTTGTGTTGCAAGTATGAGCAAGTTTGGTGGTGTTTTCATTGATGTAAACACAATTCAGAATGTTGTAGATTGTGCATGTATAGTTGAGATGTTGTGAGTACATGGAGTTATCCTTATGATGTTGCAGATGTGCTGAAATGATGAGTTACCAAGTGCTTTTGAGAAAATTAATAAAGAGTGAAGTTAGAGTAATGTATGTGTTCAGAATGTGCTCTGGTATGTGCTCCACACTTCTTTTGTGTTGATCCTATGCTTGTGCAGATCTGAAGGGTTATTTTTTGAGATTTGTTGGTGTCATCTTTTGATTTGTAGCTTTTGGTTTGATGGAGTGTGAAAGTTGTGTTCACCGGTGTTTGAACTAGTTTGGTAGATTTGCTTTTATGTGAATTGGGAGAAATGTTTCTACTCTGCAATCCTCCACTGATTTGTTTTAGGTGATATGGAATATGTCTTGTAATGATGTTCTCTAGATTCTGGTAGAGATGTTTGTGGCTTGGTGCTCCGAAAGTTGAGTTTCAGAGTTGTATGTGTTTGCACAGTCCGGAGGGACTGGTGGAAGATGTTTTATGTTCGAAAGTGGTTACACTTGTTGTAGATGTATCTGAAGGTGTCTATGATGTGTTCTCATGCATGATGAAGCATGTTACATCATCCATGTGGTATCTTCTTGTTGGGAAGCATGCACTTCAATGCTCAATTGTGTTTTCATTAGGTTTGGATGACCTGGTGCTTACACTTCATATGAAGAATTATAAATTTAATTAAGGAAGTGTGTAGTTGATTCGAGACGTTTCTTTTGGTCTTGGTTAAATGTTTTATCAGTCCACTGTCATTCTTTTCCACTGTAGGAATGTTGAGTTACCGACCTAATTTGAATTTATGAAATGAAGCGTATGTGGCTGACCTTGGAGAATGTTTCTAAGGTTGAAGATGGTATAAAGGCAAGTTGAGTCACGAAAGATTAAGATATACAAAGTAACGAAGTAAGCCACAAGTGAAGAGAAGATTTGTTCAAAAGTGAGTTGAGGCAGTAGTACTTTATTTTGTTAGATTCTTGAAAGCAATGAGATGAAGGTTTTTGCAATCTTCTAATCCAGGCTACGAATGTGTGTAAATTGTTGTGGTGGATCTTTTTGTTATCTTTTGTATCTCTAAGCAGTGAGCCTCCCTATTGGATAGTGAGTCCTTTCTGTAGGCAGTGAACCTTTGTATTGGGGTAGTAAGCCTCTTGTATTCGGTTTTTCTATCACTCTATATTGTGAGTTAATCCTCACCATGGTTTTTCCCTTTTTGGGTTTTCCATGTAAAATATAGTGTTCATTGTGTTGATTCTGCTTTTTGTTATCTGCATTGCATGTTCATACTTAATAATAGAATAGTGTGGTTGTGAAGCTGATAAGTGTTTGAAGTTTTGTGATTGAATTTGGTGACAACCGATTCACCCCCCTCTTAGTTTTCCTGCACCTTTTAACAGTTTGATGCTTCTTTAGTCCCTTGGGGTTGACCTACAAGTTTATTTGGACATCAGGATTGGGACCTAATTGAGGTCGACATGGACCACTCCTAATACTTGGAGCTAGTATATAACCACCCTCTGAATTCAATAGAAAATAAACAAATAGATGATGGAGCTAGGAGCTAGGGAATTAGATTCAAGAACCAATTCTACATTTAGTAGCGAATAAGCCTATGGCAACCTATGAGCTAGTAGGTGTGGCCCATGGATCTTGTTGTAATATGCACTTGAGAAGGCCCATGGGCATGTATATTTTATGTTTCAATCAAAAAAATTGCATGTTACTTTTGATTATCTGTGTTGTGTTGAATTCATTGCAAGGAAGGATGGTCCATTCCAGACCCTCCACACTTGAATGCATCACTTTTCCAAGTGCCAAGATTTCCAAGTAATTGAAAAATTTGTGAAAAGAAAAGGTACCTGGGGAAGATTCTAGAAAACATATATGAATGAATATGAATATCTCTAAAATACATTTTCAACACCACTAGAATCATGAAAATTAGAGATATAGGAAAAAAGTTATGATCTTGGAAAAAAAAAGATCTAACTTTGATTGAGAATAAAATGAACTAGTAGAAAAATCTAATGATGATACCTACACTACTAAAAAGTGCTTAGAACCAACTTTCCGATGATATCTCGTTTGCCTGATTTTTACAGCGTATACCCAAGTTATGCCAAAAATAAAAAAAATAGGCCCTTTAGGGAAAGTTAAGGCTTGGAGGGGGCAAGAGGAGCTTTCATATGGTTGATGTCATCATGATGCTAACAAACATATTGGGGAATATTCCCCTAGCTGTAAAAAAACACCAATTGTCAAAAAGAGAATATTCATAGGTATATGCTCTTTTGTTGCTTGAGATTCTTTGAAGGGCTGAAATATGCCAGTAACATTATGGAATATTTGTGCAACTCCCATTTGAACAAAGTCACCAGATTTATTTGCGTACTTTCAGAAGGTGTGAAAAAATGGTTGATGAAAATTCCTGTCACCCATTAGGTTTTATATGTTGGAGGTTCAAAAGCTAGTGTTGACTGGCTATTAATAGCTACTTGAAAGGGCTTGGGCCCATCACAAGTGACATGACTACTAGAAGTGGTACAACCAACAATACAACCTACTCACATAGGCAACATGAAAGTTCCTTTTTTGATGTTTTTTTTTGAAATTTTCAAACCAAAAAATAATAAAAACCTTACTCACTTGTTTTGTTAGAACTGGATTTTTACGCAGTAGGTGGCCTAGGGGTCATACACAGTTGTGTGGATTTCTATATGAAAAAATTATGATCCTATTTTTTTTGTAATTGCTCCAAATTTGATGAAACAACAAGTGATCCTTAGGTTTTTGGCTATTCTGAACTCAATGATGGTGCCTATTTCACCCTAAGATGAGCCAATTTTTTGCCTCAAGACTGGATCTCACAAAATTTATATAGGAATTCACAAATCTGGTGATCTACTACCATGTTGGAGTTGATACTGAACCTTGCAAATCCCAAAAATCAATAGCAACCAAAATTATTATCACATATGAGAGATCAAAGCAATGAATATGCTCATGCAAACTTGAGAAGATAATTGATCCACACAAGCATCTAATATGCCTTTTGTACTGAATAATGAATGTGAACACATGTGAATAATAAATCCTTATAAAAAAAAAGTGCAAACCTTATATGAGGATTTGATTAGATTGTGACAAGTTCCTTAATCTCATGCAATGAAACATCTTAACCTATAAATAGACCAATCTAATAATAAAAAATACTCCTAAGTTTAGCTTAAGTGAAAAAAATAATAAGGGACCTAATAATTATTTAATGATTAATTAATTATCGAGTGATTATCTTAATTACTCAAACACTTTTAAGATCCATTTAGTGGTAAGGGAAATCCCATACACCTTCAAATCCTTAAGCCCAATCCCACCTTTTCTCTTCTCAAGAAAACACCATTCCCATTTTACCATATGTCTTTTGTTTTATCCTTTGCTATCAAACCACAAGAAGTTCCTAATTAGTTTCTACAGATTATTAAATTGATAACTAGTAAAGGACCAAGTAGAAACATACTAGATAGAGTAAGAGGCAAGGTTTTTTTGATAAAATTGAACGCTAATAGCTAGGGAGAGATAGTTATTGTTCTAAAATTTGAGCTTCTTCTCAATTTTAGAGAACATCCAATTCCACATGTCCTTTAATGAGGGATTAACAAAGAACAAAATCCCTAGATATCTCAATTTTATTGGGGCCTACCCATTTCCAAGAATAATTGGAAAACCAATCCAAAGGCTTATCCATGCAACTCAATAGAATGGACTTAGTTTTAGATATTTTAAAGCACTAGAGGCAAGAAAAAGGATCCCCAATCTTTTTGTCAAATTCTTCATATTATCCTCTTCCAAATTAGGGAATAGAGTTGTATCATTAGAAAACTAGATATTAATCAAGTGCTTGCTAATAGGAAGGATCATTCCTTTAAATTTTGGACCCAAAATATCATTTCTCAAAATATAGTATAATGCTTTAGAGGCAATAAAAAAAGAGTTGGTGCCAAAGGAAAACCTTGTTTGATGGATTTTTCAAGCACACATGGCTTAGAGAGGGTAGCATTAACTTTTATTTGAGTCATTTCATATTGAAGGAGGAGCTTAACCATTTTACAAAAAAATCATGGGAACCTAAAGGCTTCAAGAATGGTCATGAAAAAGGACCATTCCATTATGTCATAGATTTTTCAAGTCTAAAAGTAATATCCCCACATTTTGGCTACTTTTTTTCACCTAATATAGGGATTCCCAGCTGGTAATAAGGTTTTCAAGGATATATCTACCTCTGATGAATCCAATTTGGGTATCATTTATAATATTTGGTAGGATATATCTGATTATCATGGCCAACATTTTAGCAAATATTTTTTATAATACATCAATAAGGTGATAGGTATCTAGTTTTTGATATTACTTTTGTCACCATATTTTAGGAGAATTTTGATGATGCCCCTATTTATTTTGTTGCCAACCGACCCCTTGATAATGGATTATTTGTACACCTTAAAAAGGTCATCCAAAATCCACTCCATATTGGCCTTGTATAATTCAATGGGAAGCTCATCAAAACCTAGGGATTTCCCATCAAAATGGTAGAGAAAATCTCCTCTTTGTACCATTCCTTGTTCAACTTGATTGACATCTCATTAGTGATCTTCTTAGGGATTATATTTTTACAGAGTTCTTGTGCTTGACTATAACTATTGTTGTTATTAACCATGAAAATATTTTTGTAGAAGTCATGAAAGACCTCCTTAATATCATCAATGTTGAGCCATTTATCATTTTTATAGTTTGGGCCAATATATTTGATATTCTTCCATTTCGACATATTAAAGTACTTGGTACCTTTATCACCATCTTTGATCCAATTTAGCTTGGACCTAACCCTAGCCCCTTGGGATTTTTTTGTCTTTAGGAATCTTAGCCAATGTTTAATATCAATAATATTTTTCTAATACTCCACATTTCTACTCTCCCTTTGATTATTTGTTTCAGCCAAGCAAAGATCATCCTACAAAACACTTTATCACTCTTAGGAATATTAACAATCTTACCTTCCCAAAGGATTCAACAATGTATTATTTTTTGATGCATTTGTATTATGCATAATTCATATTATATAGGAGAAAAGTGTATATTAAATAATTTTTTATTTCTATGTTTTATGTTATTTTGTGTGAGTATTTTTATGTATGATTTTAGAATATAGTGTGCTTTTTTAGTTCATTTAGTGTTCACACAATATTCTTTACAAAAAGTATTTCAATTTTAAATATTCACTTGAGTTTATTTTCAAAGAGGTAACTATTTTTTAGTAGGTAAATATTTGAAATGAAGGCCTTATTTTGTAAAAATATAGTATGGGCCATAAGGAGTATCAATTCACCATAATGTTATCAAAATTTAGTCTAGTGGTTGTTAAATCACCCAACATTATTTATTAAAATTTTATATTAAATTGTTTCATGATGCATGCTTGTCACCTCATTTCTTGGAATTAATTATACACAATTCAATTCTATGGCATATTCTCCATTACCATTAAATTTTGTGTACTATTGGGGTCGTATTCACTATAAAATCACTACCCATGTTTCAAATCCAAGTCCTAATTTCCTAACATTTACATTCACCATTGTAAAGGGTGAAATCACAATACTGTGTCTCACTTTTTACCCAAGATGGACATTTACATCAATATTTTTAACTAAGTCTTCATATTTTAAGACCTATAGTGGATAAACCATTAAGAATTTGAAGATGATGCAAACTATTGATTTATGAAAATTTCTGTGTAGATTCTAAATATATATTTTAAATTTTTTTCCAAAATAAATCATGAATCTTTCAACATATCCTTTAATAACTAGTCTTAAATAGAAAACAACATTTTCAAAAAGTAACATTTGTGTCATCCAACATAACTTTTTTCTATAAAGGATAAAATTCTAATTTTTGAAATATAGATTCTCAATATCAATATTGAGGGAAAGGATATTTTTCATAATTTTTTGTTACATTTTTTTTAATTCATTTTTGAAGTCATTGTAACTATAATTTGGACATACGTGTGTGTCATCCAACATAACTTGTTTTTGATAAGATAAGATGCATTTTGTGGGTGTAGTACCCATTACATGATGAGCCCAAAGGGCTAAAAAGAGATCAAGTTCAACAATACATTATAGAGTCTATACCAAAAATAGTAGAAACCAAAAAGATAATAGACACAACACACGGACATTAGAGATTCAACATAGACACACAAACCAGCCCATTAATTGGCAATACCTTCCCATTTTTGAATGAGTAGATTTAAAACATCCTCCCTGACCCAATTAGGACCCTCACCCTCGGTCTTCTTGTCCACCTCCTTCTTGAGAACCTTGAAAAGAGTGGCGACTGACCTCTGGATAATATTAATGGTGAAATGTGTTAGCCTAGTGAACTTCCATTCAAGTTTCTCCAATCGTTCCCATAGATTATTGATGTCCTCCCCCTTGTTTCTCTTCCTCTAAGGCATTGGGATCTAAAGAGTGGGTGGAGTCCTCTTTGATCATTTTGTTTAGGTGTGAGAAGTGGCTAGGACTTTCCATGATCTCCTCTTCCTCCACACCAGTGTCCTTCTTACACTCTTCTCCGCCAATGGTCCACTTCGAGTTGCTATAAATTTCATCCACTGGTATCTCTTTCTTGTTCTTTGCTAACCCGTGAGACCTCTTGATGCTTTTTTTCTCTGTCCCCATATCAATACTCACAGCCACAACAGTGCCACCTTTGGAATCATTTTCTATAGAAATCTTTCCCTCGTTGTCCGTGACTGACAACTCCACCTAGCACGTAGTGTCTTTTTTACCCTTCTTCTTTGTCATTGGTTTGTTGTCCAAATTGGCAGGGTTATTATTTAGCTCACACAGTCTGTCCATAGCCTTTGAATGGGCCAACCCGACCCCCCCTTCTTCCTTTTTATTGGGGGTTTTGATCTAGGAACCACTTGGTGTTCATTGTTGAGCGGGGGGTTTTCCTCTTAGGATCAACTAAAGCAGTGAGGGACGTTTTCTCAGGGGATAGGTCGAGTGGTTCCAATTCATCCAAACGAACAACAAAAATGGGTTTTGGGGGGCATAGGGAAAAATGGAAATGGTAGAGTCATAGAATGAGGCTTTGGTGAAGAGGAAAGAGAGGCAGTTGGTCAGGGTTTTGAGCAACAACTTCAAGGGATTCCTTTATTGAGATTTCAAGGGAGGTCAACAAAAAGAAAGGAAAGCTTAGGAGCATTTTGTGCCTAAGGTGGTTGAGTAATGACAAGTGATAAAAGTAAAAAACCTTAAATATTCCCTCTAAAGTTACATATTTCATGAAAGATAAACACACCTTATCCAACGGTTTAGGAAGTGCCTCTCTGTCAAAGCCTGACTGCTTCTTGACTAGCTTCTACTTGTCCCTGAAAAAGGCATTGAGGCTCTTAAGGTCTTGAGTTTTGTGTGCTTCTTTCCATTGCAGGAAAGTCTCGCTTGTTGCCTTAGCTATCACCTCCTCGTTAACCTCAAACAAAATACCTCCCATAGTAACTATCCTGTCCCTCCAAGTGCCAATAAATTGTGCTAACATCTTTTCATCATGACCAAATAGACATTATAATAGAGGCCTAACCCCCCTCCATGCAGATGTGCCACACAATAGGGTCCTTGTGAAATTCGTCATAGTTTTTGGGCTTAGTTCTAACCGTATCACCACCCATATCAACACAGAACTCATAGAAGTTTTCCCAGAAAAACAAAGTTAGCTGAGATTTGAAATGGCTGCCGATGATTTTACCCACCCTTATAACACCAATTCCAAGCCACCAAGGACAAGAAAGCATAATTAATGCTCCTAGAAGTTTACATGAGCCAGTGGTCATTCCCAAGGAAATCATCTTTGTGGGGCCATAATTTTTCCTTAAGTATAGTAAGGTTAGATAGAAAGCCATGATAAAATTTATCGAATAATGAATAACTAATGTGCTAGAAGTCACTTTGAACTTACACATTTTCCTAGATCTTTTAGCCATGGGGCCAAAATTTGAATTCCATAAGTACATCACATTAAGTCTTAGGGTCATCATAAGCTTGATCAGAATATAAATAGCCAACAAATTGGAGATAAACATGACTAAAAACATGTTCCTGAAAACATGATGTGATATGCAGTACTTACGACAAGACAACCCACAAAAGCTATGGAGAGCCCAACCATACATAGTCATAATTCCTATGTACCACTCAAAACCCCACTTTATTCTTACCACATTATCCAGATTAGTCCACATCATCAAAGGCCCTAACATATAGTGCCACCTGTACCCACAAAAACTAGGATAGTTGGCCACCATTTAAATGGTTATTTTTTTCTGTTCATCAAGGTGTAAGAAAGGGGGACCAACCCCGTCAAGGCCCCAAGTCACAGAGAGCCAAGAGCGAAAGGCTGCCCTTACTTACCTCACTCTAAAGGGGTATTTGAAATGAGGGACGAGAATGATGAGGACTATAAAGTACTTTAATCACTCTGCAGACCTAAACTTTAGTTTGGGCTAGGTGAGTTGGTTTTTTGGAGTCGGTACTGTGCTTCAGACAACTCTCTGTCCAAGGATGACAGTGTAGTTCTATGACATCAGTGCGACGCGTTGGTGTCTCTTGGGCACACTGGTGTTTGTATGACCAAAAAATAGTGAACATAGTAAAAATTCCAAAAAGACCTACTGATAGCCTAGCTAGTTCAACCTAGATGGTAAAAAAAGAATGAGAAAGTATGCAAAATAGATACTGAAATGATAAAGTAAATAGAAAAGAAATAGGGTGACAAAGATAATCTCATAAAAGCACTTGTTCACTAGCTAGCTCTAAATGAACATCCACCTACACAAAAGAAAGAGGGAAATTTTTTTGGGGTTGTATAGGGGCCTACCTCAGTTAGACCTCCATTTTGGTGTTTCCACCTCCACGGACAACCAAGTAGCAATGATAGAGAAATGTATGATAAATAATTAAATAAAGGAAGCACACAAATAACACTACAAAATAGTATATAGCTACTAGACCAAATCATAAAGCGGAGGAGCGAAATGTTACCACCTCCACCAAGAGCTCACTAGCCAATGATGGAGAAAGAAGGCTTGAAAAATCACCACAACCTTGACTACGATGAAGGGAGTGTTGGCAACACAAGGGAAAACAACTAAGGGGGGGTGAATCAGTTGTTAGAGAAATTCAAAACTTATTCAACTTATTAACCTTATTCTTAGATCTGATAATTAACCATGAAAGCATAAATCATCAACACATCAGAAACACACATAACACCAAGATTTTTTATGTGGAAACCTTGTTAGGGGAAAAACCATGGTGGAGGTTAGTCCATAAGATTATACCCTGTTAAAAGTATAATGAAAATGAAATATGGGGAATGCACATGCATTCGGGAACACTGCCTAGAGCTCACTGCTCAATTACAAAGGAAGACATACTGTCTTACAAAGAGAATCTGATTACAACCATCTAGATTTGAATTGAGAAAATAACATCTGCTAATGCCTGGTTACAGTTCCAGTTCAGCACATGAACAAATCTTCACTCTTCTACACACTTCTTCACACTTTGCTTTGCCTTCGAATGATTTGAACAATATTCTCTCACACACACATAGAAGCGAACCCTTGCACACTCTTACAAAAATTTTGCATCCTTCAATTCAAATAAACAATTGCTCTTATATATCTGCAACAATAAATTACATCACTACAAGTCAGCCACAAAGAAATAATAAAATGAATATAAACTGTCAGCCCAAAACATTAAAGATTTACAATGTGAATCAACCAAGGCCGGCCAAAAATTAGTGAGGACCCAAATAAACATCTCCAACAAGAAAAAATTTCAATTAATTTCTCCTTGAAGATCCACAACACGCTACAAACACTATGTCGGCCAAGAACAAGAAAAACATGAACACGCAAGAGAAAATCATCAACCACAAGCACAACGATCAATACGGACAAGAAAAATATATAGAGAACAATCTAGAAGCATCCACAAACATTAAAAAACATTAAAGGAGAATCCACAACAACTGAACTAACTCGAATCACATCATCTTCAATTAGGAACACCAATTGAAGAAACAAAAAAATGGTCAGAATGAAAATCTTCATAACTCGATCAAATCTTCACACAGATATTTGAAAATTGACGTGGATAAACTAGATACACTCAGAAACATACCATTTAGTCCTAAACCTTTGATCAACAATGTACATAACATATTGACATACTAAACTTCACTTCACCACTGACAACCTACAACTCATTTATTTACAATTTTCTCAATATCCTCGACATATACAACTTCAAATGAATTAATGCTAATAGTGTTGATATCAATGACAACCACATATCAACAAAACAACCACAACATCCAAAAATCTCCCCCTTTGGAATTGATGGCAACACATGATGTGAAAAACACCATCAATGCAACTAACTCTTGACACTTACTCCCCCTTAGTATTTGGCTTATCTTTTCCTCAATACTTTCACATAATATTTCTCCCCACGAGGCTCTAATCACCAATTTTTCATGTCTCTTCTCCCCCTTTGACATCAATGAAAAAGATCTTTAAGCTCTGAACCACATATCTAAACATCTGAACATCTAACTACTCCGCCTGAGTAGTAGCCACCACAACATCAATCAAAATTAAGATATGATTGTGAAATGCACAGACTGATGCAAAGCATTGCTTCCTTAGTTCTGATTAGGAGGGGTAATCACCCCTAACTTCCCTCTGAGATACTCAAAATTATCCTTAGGAAATGACTTGGTAAAAATATCTACAATTTTCTCCTTAGTAGGCACATACTCCAGTTTGACTTCTTTTTCACTTACCTTCTCCCTCAAAAAGTGAAACTTGATAGATATATGCTTTGTTTTTGAATGCAACACTGGATTCTTGGAAATTTTAATAGCACTTGAGTTATCACATAATATAGCAATAGGCTCATCATATACAATTATGACATCCTTCAACATCTGTTTCATCCATAGGACTTGAGTACAATTGTTAGCAACAACAATGTATTCGACTTCTACAGTAGATAAGGAAATGGAATTCTGCTTCTTGCTTAATCATGAAATTAGCTTCTTACCCAAGAAAAATGCTCCACCACTAGTAATTTTTTTGTCATTCACATGTCCTGCCTAATCAACATCAGTAAAGGAACTCAAGGTAAGATCATCATCTTTAGGATACAATAGGCCAAGATCAACAGTTCCCTTCAAGTATCTGAAAATTCTCTTCACATCAGTCACATGAAATTACTTCGGATTAGCTTGAAATCTTTCAACAATACATACAACATTCATGATATCAGGCCTAGTTTGAGTTAAATACAACAATCCACCAATCACTGATTTATATCTTGTCTAATTTTCTTTTGGAGAATCATCTTCTATTGTCAACTTGTATCCGGTCACCATGGGTGTACCAGCTGGCTTTGAATCTTCCATACTGAACTTCTTCAACAATTCCTTCACATACTTGGACTGAGATATAAAAATACCTTTAACTAACTGAGTAATTTGCAATCCCAAAAATAATTTCATCTCACCAATCATAGACATCTCAAATTCATTCTGCATCTCATTAGCAAACTTCATGCACAAACCATCATCTCCTCCAAAAATGATATCATCAACAAAGACTTCAACAATCAAATATTTATTATGATCAATCTTGAAATACAAATTACTATCAGCAGTACCTTTGTTAAATCCAAGCTTCAACAAATACTTATCCAATCTTGCATACCATGCTCTAGGGGTTTTCTTGAGTCCATACAATGCTTTCTTTAACCAACACACCATATATTCCTTATCAGTCAACTGGAATCCATCAGGTTGCTCAACATACACTTCTTCTTCCAATTCACCATTTAGAAAAGTTGATTTGACATCCATATGATAAACTTTGTAGTTCTTGTGAGCAGCATAGGCAAGAAATAATCTTACAACTTTAATTCTAGCAACAGGGGCAAAGGTCTCTTCGAAATAAATTCCTTCCATTTGTGAATATCTTTTACATACCAGTCTTGCTTTGTTTCTAACCACTTCACCTTGCTCAGTTAGTTTGTTTCTAAAGACCCATTTAGTTCTAATGACATTCTTATCCTTAGGTCTGGGAACAAGAATCCATGTATCATTCTTTTCAATCTGTTTTAACTCTTCTTTCATTGTTTCAACCCAATTCCCATCTTTACATGCTTCATTCACACTAGTAGGCTCAATCTTTGAAATCAAGCAATATTCTTCTGCAGTCTTTCTCCTAGTTTGGAGACCTTTACTCTTATCACCAATAATTTGATCTTTTGAATGATTCAATCTTAGATACCTCAAAGTCTTTTTAGAATGTTCTTGAACTTCAGGTTCTTCTGATCTCTCTTCTTCTCTTTCACCAGCTTCTCCTTCTTCATTTTATTGATTTATCGGATTGATTTGCACTTGATTTGTAGTCTGAATTTGCTATCCTTTGTCTATATTGTCATCCTGATCATCAGAGTCATATCCACAAGTTCTGGATAGTGTACCAAAGTCTTCATCAACCTTAACATTTTCACTTTCAACTATTCTCTTCAATCTTTTATTGTAACACTGGTAGGCCTTACTTTTAGTAGAATAACCCAGAAAGATACCTTCATCACTCCTAGCATCAAAATTTCCTATGTCTTCATCTCTCTTAATATAAAATCTTCTTCCAAATATCTTGATGTATTTAATAGTAGGATTTTGACCAGTCCATAACTCAAAAGGGGTCTTACCAGTATCACCTTTGATTTGTACCTGGCTGAGTGTGTACACAGTAGTACTCACAACTTCTCTCCAATAGATATGAGGAACATTTCCTTCCAACATCATTGTTCTAGCAACATCTTCAATTGTTTTGTTCTTCCTTTTCACAACTCCATTTTCCTGAGGGGTTTGTGGTGTAGATAATTGTCTCTTTATTCCATGTTCTTCACAAAAAGAATTAAATTCATCAGAAGTGAATTCACCACCTCTATCTGATCTCAGACATTTAATCAAACCCATCTCTGTCTCAACCATAGCTTTAAAGATCTTGAACTTTTCCAGTGCTTCATATTTCTCCCTTAAGAAAGTAACCCATAGCATTCTAGAATAATCATCAATGAGTAACATGAAATACCTATAACCTTGTAAACTTCCAACCTTAGAGGGACCACACAGATTAGTATGCACAAGCTCTAACAATTCATTTGAACAATGCTTTTTACTCCAAAATGAAATCCTAGTTTGCTTTCCCAATTGACATTCCTTGCATATTGCATTAGTAGGTTTCATCAACTTAGGTAGATCTCTCATAGCCTTAGTGAAACTTATCTTGAAAATATTATCAAAGTTAACGTGACACAATCTCCTATGACATAACCAAATTTCATCAACTTGAGAAATCAAACAACTTTTACTAGCAACACTCAAGTGAAAGATATTATATTTTGTTTTTGTACATGATGCAATTTCATTTCTGGAAATCAATATTCTTCACTTTCCATCCTTGGACTGAAGATTGTATCCCTTATCAACCATTTGACCAACACTCAAAAGATTATGCTTCAATCCTTCCACATATAGAACATCATCAGTATTATGTTTACCATCAATAGAAATGCAACCTCTTCCACGGATCACACCAGCTGTATTATCACCAAATCTCACAACACCACCATCATAACTTTCCAAGCTTACAAACTTATTTTTGTCTCCTGTCATATGATGTGAACATCCACTGTCAATTACCCATTCATATTTTTCTTCAACTCGAGCAACTAGGGCTTTCTCCACATTTGTACAACCAACAAATTCAATAGATATAGGATTATTTTCCTCGATAGCAATAAATACCCATTCATCATCACTTCTATTTTCTTTATCAGATTCATCATCTGTCACACCTTCATCAACAACATAGTAACACTTCTTCTAAAATCTAGGCTTGTTATGTCTTGGTCTAGGAGATCTTTCTGGACACCTTGATGCAAAAATACCTATCTTATTGCAAGAAAAACATTTAAGAGGCAATTTTCTTTCATACTTACCTTTTCCTCTCGGTACTCTTTTGACAATAAGTGCTTCCAGCTCTTCTAGCTCTCTTTCTTCTTCTTCTTCAATATGTCTAATTTCATCCTCATACTTGAATGTCCTTCTAGGTGAAATTTCACCCGAATCATATCTTTGTCTATCTCTTTCAGAAGTAGTAGCCTTAAATGCAGATTCAACCTTAGGAAGGGCATCACCAAATTCGCTCAACTCAAAAGCAGTTAGCTTACCAACCAACGTATCTGTGGTTGTTTGTTACAGTTCAGAGCTCTTCAATAGCACTAGCTTTGACTTTGTAAGAATCAGGAAGGGATCTAAGCACTTTAGCAACAATCTCAGATTCATCTATCTTTCCACCAGCACATCTAATACCACACATAAGTTCATTCAATCTTTGCATGAAAGTATTAATGTTCTCATCATCACCCATTCTCAACCTTTCATATTTCCCTTTCAAACTTTGCAACTTAGCAATCTTCACATTAGCATCACCTTCATACAAGGTTTCCAAATTTTTCCAGATCTCATGAGCAGTCTTGAGATCCATAACATTTGTCATCTTAGTATTAGTCAAAGCACTCAACAAAGCTTCCTTAGCCCGAATATTATACTCAACATATGTACCATTCAGTGGAATAACATACCTATTACTTGTAATGTTCTAGTAGGGTTCACCAATGCATCTTAGATGGCACTCCATTCGAGTCTTCCACAAAGAATAATCTGTTCCATCAAATCTCAGACTATCCTTCTTGTAACTTTCCATCCTGGATCACCTTGAGCTGTTAAACTTCTTCCAAGGAACAAGCTCTGATACCAATTTTTGGCAACACAAGGGCAGACAATTGAGAGGGGGGGTGAATCAGTTGTCACATAAATTCAAAACTTATTCAACTTATTAACCTTATTCTTAGATTTGATAATTAACCATGAAAGCATAAATCATCAACACATTAGAAACACACATAACACCAAGTTTTTTTATGTGTAAACCTTGTTAGGGGAAAAACCATGGTGGAGGTTAGTCCACGAGATTATACCTTGTTAAAAGGATAGTGAAAATGAAATATGGGGAATGCACATGCATTCAGGCACACTGCCTAGACCTCATTACTCAATTACAAAGGAAGACACACTGTCTTACAAAGAGAATCAGATTACAGCCATCTGGATTTTGAACTAAGAAAATAGCATCTGCTAATGCCTGGTTACAATTCCAGTTAAGCACATGAACAACTCTTCACTCTTCTACACACTTCTTCATACTTTGCTCACTTCTTCACACTCTGCTCTACCTTCGAATGATTTGAACAATATTCACACACACACACACAGAAGTGAACCCTTTCTCACTCTTACACACTTTTTTGCATCCTTCAATTTGAATAAACAATCACTCTTATATATCTGCAACAAGAAATTACATCGCTACAAGTCGGCCACAAAGAAATAATAAAATGAATATAAATTGTCAGCCCAAAAAATTAAAGATTTACAATGTGAATCAACCAAGGTCAACCAAAACTTATTGAGGACCCAAATCAACATCTCCAACATGAAAAAATTTCAATTAATTTCTCCTCGAAGATCCACAACACGCTACAAACACTATGTCGACCAAGAACAAGAAAAACATGAACACACAAGAGAAAGTCGCCAACCATGAGCACAACGATCAATGTGGATGAGAAACAAAGATAAAGAAAAATATAGAAGCATCCATAGACATTATGAAACATCAAAGAAGCATCTGCAACAACTAAACTAACTAGAATCACATTATCTTCAATTAGGAACAACAACTAAAGAAACAAAAAAACTGTCAGAATGAAAATCTTCATAACTAGATCAAACCTTCACGTGGATGTCTAAAACTCAACATGGATAAAATAGATACACTTAGAAACAAACCCTTTAGTCCACAACATCTGATCAACAATGTACAAAACATATCGACATACTAAACTTCACTTCACCATTAACAACCTACAACTCATTTCTTTACAATTTTCTCAATATCCTTGACATATACAACTTCAAATGAATTATTGCTAATAGTGTTGACATCAATGAGAACCACATATCAACAACACAACCACAACATACAATAGGGAGGTGTTGCAAAACCTCAAGCCCTTGTTGCAATGGCTTGCTTCACACTTGCTTTACAAATTTGGTAGAGTGTTGTTGCTGCAATGGAGTGTTGAGAATGCTGGAAGTGCTAAGAAAATATGAAGGGTGATGTGAATGCTTCAAGATTGCAAAAAGAGATGAGTTGAATGAAGAATGGAAGAATTTGAAGGAGAAGAGAGAGAATCTATCATTTTTTGGGTTGGTTGGTCGAAGAGGGACATTACAAACCATTCCCAATAGGAAGTGTAACACCTCTGCCAACTTTAGATGCAGGAATTCATCAGGGATGTAAGCACACCGTGTGGATGTCTGCATGCCATGCAGGCATCCTCGACAAATATTCTTCTATTGACACAATAGACAGACACCAGGTGGAAGGAAGTTAGCTTGCTAATGTGGAATTTTGACTTTGGATTTGGTTTTCTAAGGTGAGGATGTACAAAAGGGAAATTTACGTAAGGGGTGTAAATTTTATCCTATACATTTTTCCCCCACTTTAGCGAGCATGAATACTAATGAGTGCTTTGTAAAGTAGATCAAAGAGTGAATAGGGTTATAAATTTATACTTGAACCATTGAGGAAGCAGACCACAATCTAGTGAACTTGAAATTTAAGGGTATGCAAAGGACTCCATAGGCCTGCAAAACTATGGAACTATAGAATGAAAGCATCTTACAAGCCTACATATTTGCAAGGAGGCAACCCCCAAGATCTCTCACATGAAGGAAGCCCCGAGAAGTAAGCACTACATAGGCTCGTAGACCTACAAGGAAAGTGTCCTCCAAGATCTCTCACATGAAGGAGACCCAAAAAAAAGTGCCCTACAGGCCTGCAAACTTGTAGCGAAGGTGTCCTCCAAGATCTTTCACATTAAGGAAACCCAAAACAAGTGCCCTACAGGCTTGCAGACTAGCACGAAAGGTGTCCTCCAATATCTCTCACATGAAGGAAATCTAGAATGCCCTACAAACTCGTAGATTTGCAGAGGAGAGACCCCCAAGATCTCTCACATGGAGGAAGCTCAAAAGAAGTTCCCTATAGGCCCACAAACTTGTAGGGAGGTATCCCCCAAGATCTCTCACATGGAGGAAACCCAAGGAAGGGAGACTTCGTAGAGTTGGAAAGTGGCTTTACAAGCTCATCTGCAAAGTGACATGTTTACCCACAAATAAAATATGTTTGAAGGTGGCCACGCAGGAAAGTAAGTGGACAGTCACATAGACCATCAATATCTTGGAAAATTTTCAAAGGGGTCCCTTGAGAACCTGGTGTGAAGAAAAGCGTCTACTCAAAGGACACACTATTTGAAAGTGTGGAAGAGATGTTTCTTTCTCAAATCAATTCTTCATCAAGGAATCCTTTCAAAAGATGTTCACTTCATCAAGGAATTCGAAAGGAAGAAAATTCCCTTTTGTGAGGGGAAGGTTGGAGCTACTCCCACCTTGAAGGAAAGGTCTCCAGTTATTTCTTTGTGAACCCATGATGAAGGAAACATGTTCCATTATGGTTTCAAGTCAAGTAATTGATTCTTTGAAAATTTTTACGAAAATTCTCAATAAAATATTTGTTGGAAATAAATACATTTTTTGAGAATTAGAGTGTCATAGAAATGGAATTGTCACACATGAAAGGGACAACTCAAGCAAAGAAGAGAGAAAGATAAGAAAAGAGTGAAAAAGAGAGAAACAAGATAACAAATAAGAGACACAGGGGTGATCTAATTTTTCAGGGTCAAAGCTACTCATAATTATTTATAAGTATAATAATAGTATATAAAATGAATTATCATCAACCCCCTACTATATCCGACCATGTGAAGAATACACGAGAAGACAAAGTAAAACTAAAAAAATGGGTCAATATGGGAGGGGAGCCTAAATGCCCCCCAACGCTTTGCATTGTCCCCAATTTTTCTGAAATTCAATCAAAAACATGGAAGAATGATGATACAAATAGAAGAAGGTTTATGACACAAAAACCACTCCTATATCCAAGCACCAACAAGGGTGACAAGGGTCATCCAGGAACACATAACACAATCACGAGGGAACACATTACAACACACACACATCTAATCTAAAGATAAAGAAGAGGCCTCCCCCAAACACTAATCAACCAAGAGGTCATCTGCTTCCCACTCTAGATCATCGTAGGGGGAATGAGGATGAACTTGTAGTGGTGGGATGTTAAGTGGAGGAGCTTACGACCCTCTCGTAACAAGGGCTAAGGAAGAAGACCCTACAAGGTCTCCTCCACTAGGCTCTTGTGGAGCTATGGTCAACGATTTCATGAAAAATTGTTGACAAGGCCAAAACTTCATCCAAAGAGTTAAACATGCACTTCGTTGGAGTTCCATGTCGTACCTCAATGGACAAGGAAGGTTGTACCTGAGGTTCACCACTAGGCGCATTGAGTGACTTGGGAGCGGTGACGAACTCAGGGGAAGCCAAGACTGGTTCCGTTACTAAAATAGAATAATTCAATGCGAGACCACCTTTCAAAGAAGGTGGGATCCTCTTACATCCTCCATTGCTAGAAGGACCACCCTCCACCTTCTATTCCATTGGGGGATGTGAAATTCCCACAGAAGAGGCAAGAGGTGCAGAGGAAGAGGAGGAGGAGAAAATTGCAACAAATACCACCAAAGTGTTTTGCATATCTACGGGTTTCGAAAAAGGAGGGACATCCAGTAGGGACATCAACAAGGGTAGCTCCACCGAAGGAGCGATGAGCACCTACACATTTTTGGGGTTAGGTGCATTCATACTCACAATAGAAGCCAAAAGTGAGACTAAACTAGATTGAATGAAAGTAGAGGGCAGGAGAGAGGAGGATGCGGTAGGAGGTCCTAAAATAGGGATAGTCATCTCTTCTTCCTTTCTCTGTAAGGAAGCTTGCTTAGCCACGAGAGACTTTTTCCGGTGCTTGCGCTCACACGCAAGGCGGTTTCTATGACTCTTCGAGCTAGAGATCAAAGATTGTAAAGGAACAAAAGGCTCCTGCTCAACCGTGGGAGTGCCCACCACAACTATTTCCAATAGAGGGACAAGCTCCTGGATGGGAGCAGGAGGAGCAAGTTGAGAAGCGATGAGGGGAATCAACTCTAACACCTTGGCAGCAATCTTCTTCTCATTTACTGCCTTGGGAGCATAAGTGGTAGGAGGCTGTGGAGGTTGAGACATATAAGATTCCTCATAGGGTCCTTTCTTTCTATTATACCGAACGGGCCTAGGCTCTATGGGTAGAATAGGGAGCTCAAATGCAGAACGCTTGGGCTTTTGCCAAGTGGGCACCTCAGGATTCTCTCGCAGATGCAAAATAGAGCCCGTTGGTGCCACAACAAGGTGAGAAGGAGCATTAGAATGAACAACGAAAGAGGAAGAAGGAGGATCTCAGGACGTCTTCTCTTCTTCCCTTCTACGTGCCTTGGTAGCATCACTGTCATCTTTTAAGCAAGCCCTATTTGAAATAGCATAAGATGATGGATGGTATCTCACTCTCGGTGTTAAGTGCCCTCTCTTATAGTTTTTATATTTTCAATACAAGAGGTCCTTCCTAGGCGAAAGAGGACCAATGGGTGTAGGCCAAGAGTAATCCAAGGAGTAACTACCATGGGCAACTGACGATTTATAACCGGTGTCATGAATTACATGTACAAAACCCTTGTGGATAAATTTTGAACATTTATGCACAATCGAGGGCACTGCATTCATAACTACTAAACAGGGGATACCCAACTTCACTCTAAATAGTTCAGATCTAGGGATTATGTCGAACAAAAGCTTCACGAATTTAGGTACAACTAAAATTGACAAGACAATACTACCCAAAGGAGGTATGGAAAGTCTATCATGCATGCACATGGTGCTCATAGGTGCATCATACCCATCTTTATGTAAAAAGTTGATTAGCATGATCTCCTTAGTTATGATGTTTACTTGAGATGTCGGATCAATGAGAACACCTACTACGATGATTTTGTTGATTCGCGTAGGGATCTAGAGAGGAGATGGTTCCCTATTAAAACCCATTGGTAGATCCTATGAGGTGAAGGTTATGCCAGTACCACTACTCATAGGATGTACAGAGGGGATAGGTTGATGTAGGAAAGAGGCCATTACATGTAATAAACAACACTCTCACAAGACCCCCCAAAGGTTGCAAGATAGGGCAGTGACCCAATTAAGATTTCATTGTGCAACACTTTTAGAACCTTCCAACTATGCCTACTAGGGGTCGCAGGTTGGGTTGTAAGGCGAAGGCCTGACAACACGCACACCTACAAAACTCCTAGAATATCAGGAAAGGAACTTTTAGTATCACCAAATGGAACCAAAATGGTTCACGTTGGGTTCACCAAAAATGTAAGAGAGGGGGACCAACCACATTAAGGCCCTAGGTCATAGAGAGACAAGAGTGGAAGGATGCCTTAACTTATCTCACTCTAAAGGGGTGTTTGAAATGAGGGAGGAGAATGATGAGGACTATAAAGTACTTCAATGACTCTACAAACCCAAAATTTAGTTTGGGCTTAGCGAGATGGATTTTTGGAGTTGGTACTGTGCCTCAGACAACTCTCTATCTGAGGATAGCAGCATAGTTTTCGGACGTCAGCACGACGCGCTAGCATCTCTGGGGTACGTTAATGTCTGTACGACCAGAAAAAAATGAACACACTAAAACTACCAAAAATACCTATTGATAGCCTAGCTAGTTCAACCTAGATGGTAAAAACAAAATGAGAAAGTATACAAAATAGACACTGAAATGATAAAGTAAATAGACAAGAACTAGGGTGACAAAGATAATCTCACAAAAGTTCCGTTCACTAGCTAACTCCAAATGGACGTCCACCTACACACAAGAAAGAGGGGAAATTTTTTGGGGTTGTATAGGGACCTGCCTTAGTCAGACCCTCGTTTTGGTGTTTCCACCTCCACGGACATCTAAGTAGTAATGATAGGAAAATGTATGATAAAGAAGTAAAGAAAGGAAGCACACGAATAAAACTACAAAATAGTATATAGCTACTCAATCAAATCATAAAGGAGAGGAGCAAAACGTTACCACCTCCACCAAGAGCTTACTAGCCAATGATGGAGAAAGAAGGCTTGAACAATCACCACAACCTCAACTGCGATGAAGGGAGGTGTTGCAAAGCCTCAATCCCCTACTACAATGGATTGCTTCACACTTGCTTTACAAAGTTGATGGAGTGTTGTTGCTGCAATGGAGTGTTGAGAATTCTAGAAGTGCTAAGAAACTATGAAGAAGGGTGAAGTGAATGCTCGAGGATTGCAAAAAGAGATGAGTTGAATCAAGAATGGAAGAATTTGAAAGAGAATAGAGAGAATCTATCATTTTTGGGTTTGGTTGGTCAAAGAGGGTTGTTACAAACCATTCCCAATAGGAAGTGTAATGCCTTTTCCAACTTTAGATGCAGGAATCTGTCAGGGACATAAGCATGCCACACAAAAGTATGTGTGCCATGTGGGCATCCCTGAAAAATATTCTTCTACCGACACAACATATAGATGCCAAGTGGAAGGAATTCATCTTGCTAATGTGGAATTTTGACTTTGGATTTGGTTTTATAAGGTGAGGATGTACAAAAGGGGAATTTGCATAAGGGGTGTAAGTTCATTCCTATACACAAGGATCAATCTATGTATTTTCACCGGTAGAGCCCCAAGTCTTCTACAAAATTTTCATAGAATCCACGAGGAACCAAAGTTGGCTAGGGAATCCGCCACCTAATTTCCCTCATGAAAGGTGTGAGTCAAAAACTTCCTTTGAGATAAAAAAATTTATGTCTAAAAGGATATCCCTGATGCTCCATCCTTGATAACAAAAATGATTAACAAAGTCAATCACTGTCATAGAGTCACCTTCTATGTGTAATTTTTTATGCCCATAGTGACAACTAACTCCATGCCCTTGAGTAGTGCCCATGCCTCCGCTGTCATAGAAGAATGTATACCAATACCAACAAAAAAGTTTCCCTTACAATCCCTGATTATGCCACCAATGCTAGCCATACTTGGGTTCCCTTTAGCCGCACCATCAAAATTCAGTTTGAACCAACCATCGCCCTGGGGGTTCTAGTCCTTGTTTCTTCTAGCCAAGGACTTAGAGTTATCAAAGTAGTTGACCTCCAGGTTTTTGTTCCATGATTTTTCCATCTTGATCTCCCATTCAATAGGGGATTTTTTTGGGGGTTTCCAAGTGTATAGAGAGATATTCTTAGAAAAAAGTTTGAACCTAATTCGAAAAACTTCCTTGGGGTTTTTCTCAGTATCTCTGAAGATTTGATTGTTCCTCTCTTTCCATAAGCACCAACAAATGATGGGGGGGTTTGACTCTATATCTCTTTGGGGAGAGGGTGTTGGAAGGGGCCAGACCATCCTTCAATAAAATATTTTAAGTCCCTATTCAGGGTCCAATGAGTCTCCAATTTTCCAAAAGCCAAATTCCAAACTTCAACAACAAACGAATAGTGTAGTAACAGGTGATCAACCGACTCTTCATTACTTTTGCATAACATGCATCTATTCGAGATCTGGAAACCCCTTTTCCTTAAATTATCCAAAGTTAGAATTCTATTGTGACATACCATCCATCAGAAGAAATTTATTTTTGGTGTCAAGTGTCTGTTCCAAATCTGTTTCCATAGTCTACTCAGAATACCCTTTTCTGATAGCAAACTGTAAGCCAACTTGACAGAAAGATTTCCCTTGCATTTCTTAGTCCAGAAGAACTCATCTTCAATATTCAGTATAGGAATTCTGGTTAGGGAGAGGATGTATCATAATAATTTAGCCAACAGTTTCAAATCTGAGGAAAGGGGGAAACATAATCCTAAATATTTCCATTTATTGAATCCTTGTGGACCATGAAGGTAATCACAAACATTCCTACTAAAGTATAGATGTGCAGGCTCCATTAGATTCTTGAGATCAGATAAGGACAAGTTAAATTAGAACAGCTAGGGGTATTCCTAGAAATGAATGTTGCTACCATTTCCAAGTTTCCATCTTAGCCTAGAGTGTAGCATCTTCTTCATCCTGCAAATATTATTCCAAGCCAAAGACCATTCGAGATGTACCTGATTAGGGGGTGGTTGCTTAGGTACTTTGCATTCATAATCCTACACCGGTCTTTTTTTTTTGAACTAATCCCACCTCAAGCAAGAATTTTTTGGTAGATTGGACTTTCCTAATACCAAGAACTCCTCCAAATTTTGGAAGGAAAACCTTATCCCAAGTGACCAGTGATATCTTCTTTTTTTCCTTTGTACCAAACCATAGGAAGTTTCTTTGGATTTTTTCAAAACTTTCAACGATGTAACTAGGAATTTTAAACATGGAAAGGAAGTACACCAGAATCCATTGAAGGGAAGCATTAAGGGGTTGCATCTTACTAGCATGACTAAGGATTGAACCTTTCCACCAAGCCAGCTTCCTTTGAATCCTCTGAAGGATAGTATTCCAGAAAGTGGGAGTGACTTCCTTAATAGTGAGAGGGAGACCCAAATACACTGAAGGAAAGGAGGTAATCACACAGCCCAAAACAACGATCACATGATCCTGGAGGGCAAGAGTTCTATTAAAGAAATAGATCATACTCTTATTATAATTTATATATTGACCTGAGCAAGCTACATAGATTTTGAGGAAACTTTTCCATTTCCTTGCTTTCACAACCAAAGCTTTCTCGAATAGAATGGTATCATCCACAAACTGTTGAATGACAGTCAGATCTAAAGTGGTGGCCGGTTTAACACCTTTAATATAGTCCTCTGACAACTTTCTAGCAACATTCCTACTCAGCACATCGACAACAATTATGAACAAATAAGGAGATAGGGGGTCACCTTGTCTTTACCTCACCCAAAAACAAAGAAACCATGGGGGACCCCATTGACTAGAATGGAATAATTCATAGTAGTAATGCATTCTAACATGATGTTGATCACCCTCTGATTGAAACCAAACTTATCTAAGACTTTAGGAATAAATTCCCATAGGAATTTATCATAATCTTTTGAGATGTTGAGCTTAAATGCCATACCAGCACTGTTGCATGGTCCATAGAATGCAAAATTTCATGAGTGGAAATAGTAGCACCATGATATGGCATCCTAGAACAAAGCCTTTTTGGCTTGGGCTAATCATTTTCTAGATGGGGTTTCAAGTGGTTCACTAATATTTTGGAGATCTTATAAAAAGTATTACAAAGGCTAATGGGTCAAAAGTCAGCCATGGTCTATGACTCCTCAATTTTCAAAATAAGGACAAGAAAGGTGTGGTTCAACTATTTGAGAAGTTTTCTAGAAGTGAAGAAATCCCTAGCCACCAGAGTTAAATCTTCCCCCACAATGTCCCAAAAAATTTGGAAGAAATCTAGGAGGGAACCTGTCAGGTCTCAGGGCCTTGTACGCCTCCATACTGAACACACCAACTCAAAATTCCTCAGGAGTAATAGTGCCTAGAATTGTATCGTTATCCTCCCAGGTTATAGAAGAAGGAAGGGGTTCCAACAACAAGTCATCCATAGCTAGATTATGAGCCTCAATAGGAGTTGATAGAGCATGTTGGAAATGACTAGAAGCCAGTAGGACAATCTGGGTAGGGGTAGTAATAACATCCCCTAACTCATTTTTCAATTTTTTTATCTAATTCCTTTTCCTATTCTTGAGGGATGAAACATGGAAAAAAGAGGTGTTCCAGTCACCCTTAGTCAACCATTGAATTCTAGACTTTTGCTTCCAGAAAATCTCTTCTTTTTTCAAAGTTTTTTCCCATTCCATGTGTTCATCCCTTTCCTCTTGACATGTATGAACACTGTTATCCCCTTCCTCCATCCTCTTTTGTGTCATCATAAGATTATCAACTAGAACTTTTTTTCTGATGAAAAACATCCTCAAACACCTGCTTGTTCCACCCTGTAACCATATTTTTTATATACTTGAGTCTATGGAAGATCCTAAACATGGGGGAGCCATGTACATGGGTGTTACACCAAGCAGGGATCTTATTCCTGAAATCCAAATGGGAATTCCACATGATCTCAGAATGGAAAAGGAACGAACCCACAACAGATTGTTCCATCAAGTCCAATAGTAGAGGATTATGGTGTGAAACAGTCTAGGGAAAAGCCTACAAAATAGAGTTAAGTAAGGCTGTCCAATTAGGAGAGAAGAGGAATCTATCAAGATGGACCTAGACCAAACCATCCCCCAAACACCTATTAGTTCAGGTCAAAGTCTTACCTTGCAAATCAAAGTCCACCATACTAACATTATTTAAGAAATCAGCCAGATCAACCATGCTATCTGAATAATCAATTTGACCCCCACACTTCTCTGTGGGGTATAGGGGAGAGTTGAAGTCACTAGCCACCAGCCATCTGGCCCCCCTATTGCTCTGTATACAATTAGTTATTTCTTTCTAGAGAGATTTTATTGTATTCCTTAAATTGGGGGCATATATGTTAATCATAAACCAAGAACCCCCACACTATTCTTGCATTGGAAGAATTTAGTTCTAGTTATCTTATTAAGATTCCACTTCAATGAAAACCCACTCGAAGCCCCATTCACATCACTATAAGAAAAAAGGGCATTCGACCAAATATACCTAGCTATGGGTTCAAAGTTTGTTTTTTTCATCTTGGTTTCTTGTAACAACAAAACATCAATCTTGTGTTCCAGCACATAATTCTTTAGGGCCAACTACTTGTGGGGGATATTTAACCCTCTCACATTCCATGATAGGAATTTCATTTAGGTACTTTCTTTGAGGACACTTCCAATGTCCTATGTTTATCAATAGTGATCTCTTTTGTTGTCTCTCTAGTCTTGGTCTGCCTCTAGTTGGATCTACTAGGTTTGGAATCTCCTCCCACATCTACTTTAGTTAATTTACCCTTCCTCTTAGGGGTTGAATAAAACCCTTCTTTCGTGGTTTGAACTTGAGGCATAGTTTGTCCAAGACCAGGCATCTCCTTAGTCACTCCCTCATCCCGTAACTCACCTTCCTCAAAATCCTTAATCAGATTAGGGGATTGAACCTTCTCCATTTCAACCAAAGGCACCACAATCTCCTTAGTACAAGGTAATAGGGGGGACTTGCATTCTAGGAAATTGTTGGGAGAAGACCCACTTAGCGCTGAAGCATAATCAATAAAAACTAATTCTACAAACTAAAACTCTAGGACTACTAGATCAACAAGCCCAGCCTTCACCAGGGAATCAATAATCTTAAGTATATTAGACTCAAAGGGGTAGTTGTTAGTGAGGTCATCCACAGATGGTTCACTAGGGCTAGGGTTATGTTTTACCATGAAATTATAGTCTGATATAAGGTGACCTAATTTATCACTTTTTTGGCAATAAATCATAGCATTTTCATAGCATACCTGTTGAGTCTAGGACCCAAATTTGGAACTAAGCTTCACAAAATTGGGTAAGGTCTTATTAATATCAATGTTGACATAGAAACATACAAACACTAACCTGGATTTTGATTTGGTAACAGAGTATGAGGTGATGAAATGACCCAATGAATCACCAATACTTTTGATTAAAAAATCATCCTAGTACTCTAGGGGTAGTCCTAGAAGACACACCCACATAGGAGCTGACTTGTTGAGATCGATAGCAGGGTCAAATCTCATTTTCTAGCAGCACAAAGATAAACCATGTTTCTCATAAACCCAGGGACCCAAAGAGAGCACCGAAATGAAATCCTCTACAGTTGTGAATTTGGAAAGGAAGAGTCCACCAGCCATGGCACAAACATCCACACTACCCTTTAGATGCCATTTTGTAGTTTCCCATCTTCCAACCATATCAATAGTAGGGCGAAAGGAGAATAATTTTCCCACCACTGCATTTTTCATGGATGGAATAATCTCATCGCTAATAGTTTTAGGGATAGAGAAATCAGTACCCAAGACTGAGATCTCCACCTTAGGGATAAGATTGGAGGTCTTAGCCACTGGAATTGAGTTAGTCAACACCTTCTTCCACCCCTTAAAACCCGAGGTGACAAAGATCATTGTCACATCTACAGTAGGAAAACTAGGAATCCCAGGGTCACCAGCAACATACAACAAATGAGTGACCCCCGAGGTTGTCAAAGCAACATGTGTCATTGCAAGAATCTGGTCAGAAGAGGAAAGGGGAGAGGAACCATTGGGTACCCCCGAAGCAGAGTCTACCATGCACATAGACGATTCAAAGTAGAGGAGCAGGATAGAAGAGTAGGAGAAAAAATAAAGTCCAACATAGCTTCTTGTGTATATATCAAAATCCAATTTTTTTTGGTGAAACAAGAACATCAATACAAAGGGAAATAATATTTTTTGAATTTTTGTACAATATCTTACTATTTTTCAACCTCTTTAGAATGAAGAGCTTGATATTTGGAGAATAACCTATGTTCAATAAAAATTGAAAATTAAATACATGATAAAATTAAAACATATCAAAACTATACTTGTTGGAAAGCTCGTTTCGAGTGCTACAATCTTGTAAAATATCTTGTCCAATTAAGCTCATCTAAAGGTCCAACTCGAGCTTTGAAACTGAATTTTCTAGTGAAATTTTGATGCAGATGCCAAAATTTCCTAGCTAAGGACCTTCGGTCGAAGATTTTACCTTCGACCAAAGGTCCTTATGCTTGAAATAAAAAAAACTATTATTTTATTTTCTTCGCTCGAAGGTGGCACAATAAAATAATATTTATTTTAATTTAGTGGCTGACCTTCGACCGAAGGCTAAGTTAGCTGAAATTTTCAAATAATATGTCTATTAGAATTACACATGTATATATACAAGATCAATTTTTGGATTTAGTATAAAAAAATAAAGGAAAATTCACAAGGTGTCTTCAAAAGGTCATTTTTTTCCATTACAAATTTGGAATGTCAAATTGGCAAAGAATTATCAAGATCATATTTTACAAGTTGAGGAAGATGGGAAACCCAAAGAATAGGAAAAATCTTGGTGCACGTCATCATTTCGAAGAAAAGAAAAAATAATTGCGTGAATGGAGGCAAATATATCAAGCTAAAAAATCTCAAACATAAGGTATGTATATTTTATATTATTAATTATAATTGTTTTCAATTAAATCATGCTCTAGATAAGATTAGGATCAATAAGATAAAATTGTATTTGAACAATTAGAGTACATAGGTTTTATCTTTGTTTTATGCTCAAGGTTCCTTCTACAACTAAATGGAAATAGATCAAGGCTACCTCTAGTGCCTTATGAAGAATTTTTCCTATAAATTTAAAATTTTGACATTTCTAGCAAGATGAAGGTACCTGAGAGAGCTACTTTCAACTATATAGTGAGTTTTCATTGCACTTTACCTCTTGAGAATTTCTTATTTTATTTTAAGTTAGGCCTCCTCCCACTTTTTGATCAAGGTAGTTATATAGTTATTGATAGATTTGGCATCTATACATTATTGATCTTCTTCATCCAATAACTCATAAGACCCTATGATGTATCAAGTGCATTTTATATCCAAGATTCTTATAGTTATTTGTATCTCAATTTAAATATTGGTGGGGAGTTGTAATAAATTTCTTTCCAAGGGCACCTAATGCCTACTCAAGGATATAACTACTTCTCCTACAAATCAAACTTGTGACCATATCCTCCAATTAATCTAATAGTTCACATGTGAAAATTTTACTTTGTTGAAAAAGTAAGAATATTGACCTCCTTAGTAACTGTTTTAGATGACACAACACACTCAAAAAAGCTATAAAGGAATTTGGTGAAATATGCATGTATAATTTCCCTAGGATCTAAGAGAATTTTAGTTTGATCTCTAATAGATATCCATGTAGTCATAAATTGGTCTTCATTTTTTCTTGTCTTCTTTCTCTCCTTTTGAGCTCTAGTTTTTGTATAAATAATCTAGAGAAATAAGACTTGTTTCTTAATTCTGTTCATCTCAAGTAACACTAATTTTTTAAAATAAAGAAAGCATTAGGTAGTTTCTTAATTTCGTTCATCACTTTCCAATTTCTAGGTCCATAAGTTATGTTTTTCCTATTTTTGTTCTTAAATTCCCTAATTTTATTTCTAGATTGTGTCTTTAGTTAGGAAACTCTTTCAAGTTAGTTATTTTAGGTTAGGCTCTAGTCCAATTTGCTTAGTTAGGTTATTTTTAGGTTGTAGATTGTGTCTTTAGGAACTTAGGTTATTAAATTAGTTAATGATATGCATTGATTATATTTATTCATGATGTTAACCCCAATTAAATTATGTTTAATGTATATTCAAATTAATAATATCAATTATTGGTCATTGTAATGCACTATTGTGAATGATTGTGTGAATTAAGAATTATTCATGCATTATTAAAATTATGATTTGAAAGCATATATTGAATATGATGAAATTTAGATCATGTAGTTTTTAGATGATATGGTTGTTAATTTTGATTTGAATAATTTCACTATGTTGATCAATATTGAGTAATCTAGTATGTGATGTTAGGCACCCTTATTTTTATGTTTAATATATATATTCATTAACTATAGTAATAATATTAATTATTGGTTGAACAACAATTTTCTATTGTTCAAATGATCAAGTGTGAATTAAGAAATATTCCACATGTGCATGTTATTAAAATTATGACATGAGCATATTGAATATGATGCAGTTGAGATCGTGTAGTGTTTAGATGATAGGATTGTTAATTTTGATTCATAATTTTACTATGTTGATATTCAGTAATTTATTATTTGATATTACATGTGCCCTTATTTATATGTTTATGACAAGGATATATTTATCTAACCTATTTTGTTTCAGTTCTATGAATTTTGAAATGTGTGTCAAAAGCAATGTAATTTACAAGAGGAAAATTAGTTCTAGGATGTGTACACTTTTGTCTCTATTATTAACTTTAAGTTCCTAATTATTAATATACTTTCTCATTCTCAAAGTCCATAATCACTTTGATGCACTTTAGATGGAAATAGTTTAAAATAATCTATTTTATATATTCTAAAATCTTCTCTTTTATACATGATATGTGTACAATGACTCAAAAAATAGAAAGTGGAGTAGAGGTCCCTGAGCCAAATTTAGTTACTAGAGACGAGGGGGATGAAGTAGCCATGGTTGATGGTATAGAGGAGACCCAAGCTACACAAATAATTGATGTTAGAGAGGCGGCCCATACATAATTTGATGTTGGACAAGGGTCGGGATCGCTTCCTTCTTCCAATATTCATACTATGCATCTAATTAAAAAGGTGAAGAAAAAAAATTATTACAAAAATATAGATCATTTACTTGAATTGGATATTGAGAAATTAAAATTTTATACTGAACAACCTCGTGCCACTACTAAGAGGGAATTCACAAGAACTTCAAAGGAAATAATTGAGACTTATTTCAACAGTCATGATACACTTGGTCAAGCCTAATTGTTATCAAAATTAATTCTTCATGGTGAATAAAAAGAACCATTAGTATTGGTGGGTGTAAATTTCACAAAAAAAGAGGAAAAGACAAGGCCTAAAAGACTTAAATGTTATTGAAAATGTTCAAAAAGGTTTGGGTTCTATTGGGAAACAATTTTGATCAGTGGATAAGAGAATTTCAAGAAGAGTGATGTTGACATCTATTGTAAGTCCACAAATGACAAGAAAGTATCAACTCTCTTCAATTTCAATTGAAATTGGCGTAAGTAGAAGGAGACTAACAAGATATGTGAAAAGGAGAAAGGTTTTGGATGATACTATTGTAGAAGGAAATTGGGCATTGATGTGAAGGGATTCTCATTCTGACAAGATTGAAGTTGATGTTAGGAGCTTGATCTCAAGTTTTTGGCATGATCATACTCATCCCTCATCAAATAAAAGAGATAGTATAATATAGGATCAAACCTGGTCCAAACAATTTTCAACTGCATACAAACAATTGGTTAGACATAACACAACATGGGATGTATATGATGTTTTGTGATGAAAATACTCATATAAAGATTGGAAAAGTAATGTTTCAAATGTTAAGGCCACATTATGTTAGAGTAAACAATTTTTTTGAAACTTGTTGTTGTTGTTGTTGTTATCATATTGAATTTGATCTTTACTATCAGGTGTTTCAAAATATTAGAGAAGAAAGTGATGGTTCTCAAACACACCTCCTAAATGGGTAAGTAAAATCATAACATCCATCTTATGTGATAAATTTGATGATGATGTAGATGGACCTCCAATGAAATGCATAAAAGGAATTTGTGAAACATATGGAAATATAGCTAAAATTCCTTTGACAAAATAAAATATTGGCATGCCAAAGATGGTAAATTTCAAGAGTTACAAGTACATAAGTTTGAAAAGAAAATTGGGAAAGAATCCACAAGGTTAGATTATGTAGAAGAGGAAGTAACTATTGGAACATTTATGGATTTTTTTTGTAAATTGATACAACTGTATATACATCATTCATTTTATGCTAAGTGGCAAGAAAAATAATATTTGTTATTAAGAGATACTTTCCCAGTTGGAACAGCTTTATCAGTAGTCGACTTTTTAGAAAATTACTCTTTTACCCATCAAATGGAGATTCAAACATAACAATATTCAGAGCAGGTCACTATTATGGTGCATGTTTGTTATCAACATGCACAATTGGATTTGGATGATGTTGAAAATACATATTAAAAATGAGTCATCAAGAAATAATATTAGTTTTATATTAGTGATGATAAAGAGTATGACACTTTTTTTCCAACATTTATTTAATAAGTTTTTTGAAGATTTGGAAAGAAGAGGTTTGAAGATTGAACAAAATTTTGTATGGTCTGATAGGTGTGCATTGAATGCACTATGTAGATATCATCGAAACGATAATATACCACATGTTGGGAGTTTCTTTGAGAGTGACCATGGAAAGGGTGAACATGACGATGCATGAGCTTGCATCAAATGTGCACTAAGAAAACATCAAATGAATTATGAGGGAGAGAATATAAATGATGCACATGATGTTGTAGAATGGTGTAAGAAACAATTTGCAAGTGATGTCAACACATCTTCAACTACAGGAACAATGGATGTCCAAATAAAGTGTTTTGGGAGATTTTAGGTATGTTTAAACTTATTGTTTGAATTTTTTTTTGAACTTGTTTAAATTATTTAAATTTATTTTAAATTTATATAATTTTTGTAGGAGTGAATAGAAGAATATTGCATGGATGCAAGAGGGTAGAAAAAACAAGATCTTTGCATTGTTTGATGAGTACAGATAGACACATACGGACATTGTATACTAGAGACTACTCTTTTTTTTGTTATGAATATATTTTGGGATGCTATGATAGTTGTAACAACCAAAAATGTGGATATGTTGTTGAATGGAATTTGGTGCCACTAGTTGTTATTGACACATACAATGAAGATGAAGAAATATTTGAAGATATTCCTTTGATTTCAACTGATTATGACCATATTTTAGGATCGATTAAAAATAGAAAGCGTGTGCATGTATATATATACAAATTTGAACATGCATTTAAGTTTGTAACTTTGTCAAGATCAATTTATAAATTATAATATTTTTTAATTTAGATAGAAATTTTAATTATAATTTGTTTATATAAATTGATTTTTTTTTACAATTAAAGATTGGTTTTAAATTTTTTAAAATTGAATGTACATGTTGTACATATACATGTACATATAGGAGATGTTTTTGTGGTCATAGAAGAGGCTGGAAATATAGGTGTCAGTTATTATTTATTACATTGCACAAAGGAGAGGATGAAGTTATCAAAACTAGAAACAAGCGATGAAATGCTATTTCCCATAGGTTTAGTTCTAGTGCAAGGGACATATCTCAAACAAGTCAAAAATGCTCAAAATGGGCTTCATTTGATTGATTACCATCCTAAAAACCTGGTGTTA
The DNA here is from genome assembly GCA_007258455.2 of Sequoia sempervirens. NCBI lineage: Eukaryota > Viridiplantae > Streptophyta > Pinopsida > Cupressales > Cupressaceae > Sequoia > Sequoia sempervirens. Next base: position 164,046,564 of record VDFB02049217.1, on the reverse strand, counting down.
CAATATAGCCACCTAGTAATTTCTATTGGCCTATCTCTTCATCAAATTCAACGTGCATGTAGACATCGTAAGTGGAGACTAGATAGAGATGATCATCAAAGAATATTATAAGTTATTGAAGAGTGAGATGATCTAATCAATGTGGTACATGAATGAGAGAGTTGTTTGGGGATGAATATTTTGAGCTTAGTTGTTCATTTAAGCAATTAAGAATAAAAAGTGTGCACCTTAGGGATCTATATGTTCATTTGGGTGTGATATGTGATATTTTCTTGTTTCATTCAAACATTCTCTCAAATGTTATTAAATAACTACACACATAATATATATTTTATTTTTAGTTAATATATATATCTTTCTACCTATCTAGATTGTAGGTCTAATTGTAATTAACATTACACATTGTCATGTATGTCACATTTATATGACAAATTATATCTTTTAGTTAATATCCCTTTCTTTCCATCTTCTATTAAATAGTTAGGGATTCTTCTAGCATCCTCAATTTTTTATGAGATTGAAAGCACTTGAACTAAAATAGGAATATTGTATTAGGCCTTAGAAATAGCTGTTGAACTTTAAGTCAAGAATAATGTGGAGTTCATCATTGTTTGAGGTGGTATGATGAAAAAGGGACTATAGTTTTTTTAAAGGAATGCATGGGGTGATCTAGATCATCTTAGAGAGGATTTAAAACATGGAGACCTATGTATACATGCACATTCAAACTAAGTATAAAAATAAAAATGATAAAATTACTAGTTTGTGCAAGTCGTGAAATTATTTCAATTGTAATAGTTATAACAAGGGTTTTAAAGATTATGTTTCATGATAGATATTATCATTTACTTAAAAAATATTTTCCTTGTACCTATATGGTTTCATGTTCCTTGGGAACCCTAACAATATAAATTTACCTATTTAATTTTTCAAAAAAATCTAGTTCATATTAATAGCCATTTCTTATGATTCCTTGTGTATTAAAATATCAATCAATGAGCTAGTAGTGTTCGTTGCTTCCGTTTTAATGATGAAGCTAATGAAATCTATTTCATGATGAATTTTCTTATGATGTACTCTCCTTTCATACACATACATAATTCTAGTCCATATTTACTTTTGCATACAATTCTAGTGCATAAATTAATTCCATTTCTTGTGACTCCTTGTGTATTAAAATATCAAGCAATGAGCTAGTAGTGTTAGTTGTTTCTATTTTAATGCTGAAGATAATGAACTCTAACTTTTTTGATGAATTTAATTATGATGTACTCTCCTTTCATGTGCATATGTAATTGAATTAATTATAGTTAAGGTGTGTAATTACTTATTAAAAATATTTCTCAACCTACTATTATTTTTAAAATGTATAGTGATGTTATATTTGTGGGTGAAAATTGGTGATACCTTAGAGATTAGATATAAATAATAAATCACTCATTCTTATATTTCATAGATCCTCTTGTGATTTATTTATAGCTTAATTAGTGTGGTGACTTTGTAGCTTAAATGAGTCCACTATGTACATATCATATAGGGAATATCATTAAATTGCACATCTAACCACTTCCGAATAGTTACTAAATTTAATTCAAGTTCATCTTCATTAAGTAATTATTACTTACTAAATCCAATCAATTAATATAATAAAGACTTCGTATTCAATTGGTTCATTTAAACATAAACATATTAAATACATGCACATATATACAAATCTCTGATTTACATTTAAACATTTAAGCACATGTAAACATGTATGTAAGTCACATGTGAATTTGATAAGTTGCACATGTCATCATATACATAAACATAATTTCATTATAAACAAAAATGTTAGAGATGATATATATATCTCAAAATTTATGCAAATGTGTACACATGTGTTCGCATACATCAATTTAAATGATATAATTTAACATAAATGTATAAACTCAAATGTCTAGAATTGATATAAATATAATTGAACATAAACATATAAACATAAAAATAAGTTAATATAAAATGTCATCAAAAATATAAGTGAACATGTGCATAAATTGTCATCAAAAATAGGGGAAAGGACCTAGTAGTTGAGCATGTTTCAATAGTTATAATATTTGTTGATTTAATGCCCAATATTTTTAGAAATATTGAACAATAGTTATGACTTTAAAGTTGTTGGTGTTGATGATAACTACCAATAATTGAATAATATGTATTCCTTAGATCTAAAAAGAAACAAATCATGTGATGCCACATCAACGCACCAATAAAACATGATTTAGTGTGCAAGTATTAGTCTCACTTTTTTTTGGGACCTTTTTGGACACCTCGACAAAAAGAATGATAATGTGGCATCATATTTGATGATGTGGCTATGAAACCTTAGTTATAAGTAAGGACATTTCCAAGCAAGTTGCTATTAAAAATTGGATTTTTTTTTAAATTTCCATGTAGGATTTTGAGAAGCGCGAAGTTAGGGTGCTCAACCACTGGGTACTCTCCCATATAAGTGAACATACATAGAATGTCACATAAACATAAGTTCATATAAAATGTATCATATAAATAAAATGTCCAGGTCATGTATAAATAAAATCTCATCTAAATGGTCCCCGAGTCATTATGTCGATCCCTAGTTGAGCGACCATCCGAGCATGAATCCTTCTTTGATACATGTGTTGAGCCCTACATAACATGTATATACATATACATTTAAGTGTAATTAAATAAAAAATTATATTAAATATATATGTGTACACAGACATGAATTTAAGTGAACATGTACAATGTATATGTAGTTAACTTAGATGAAAATTAAAGAACTCACCTATCCACTGACATAGTCTGGAAAAGAACGCATGCATACATGCTCTACCATCAGATTAGGAGTAATATGTTGCATCTCCACCTAGTGTACATACATGCATGAATACATAAAAAAAGAAAATTAATCTCAAAGTTACTTAACTGTATATGTAAATTTATTTAGAACTTAAAAAAACTTATAAATTATATGTATATAGGTATATACCTTAGGAATAACCTTTGCATCATGAGTGTCAAATTCTATAATTATATGATCCATCAACTACTCTGCAATCCTACTCTCGACTAGCTCCTCCAATGATGTGTGTAGTGGGCTATGCAAGAAAGATGGCATAAGTGAAGCAACATCTCCATAAAACCTCCTCTCAAAATATCAAGTGTATCAATAGGTGTCCAACAAGTACATGTAGCAACAAATGACTGGGCACTAGGTGTAGGAGTAGAAGATTGGGCACCAGGTGTAGGAGTGGATGACTGGCACTAGGTGTAGAAGAATGCACATCATCAATAGGTGGATCATGTGCATGTGTCGGGCCATGAGATGATCTAGATGTAGGATCAATATCAGAATGTCGGGATGGAACTACTAGAATCTGCAAATCTCCAATATAACATTGACCCAAAAATGAGGTAAAAGCTACCAACGAGATCCCCAAATGTCCTGAGATCACCCCATAAGCTCTGATCAAGTTGTCAAATAATCTACAACATGTATGGACCTCAAAATCTAGAGATCACATGCAATGTGATGTATATCAGCTGAAGATGGGCACTTGTCATAGCATATACATCTAAATCAATGGGCGATGACCTATGTATCTGTTCATCAAATACTAACCCACATGATCTATAGATATCCATTGAGCCTGGACTACAATATTAGCAATACCATCAATTTCTTCCTATTGGGAAGCAATGACAACCTGATCTCCAATAGGCCTAATGGATGGAGTGATGACAAGCATCCTCAACCCAACCAATGCCCCATAATTTGGGTGTTGTTGTTCTACACGTTGATATTCATCCCTATCACACACCCTCCCACACCCCTACCCCAAATGGTTAGGTAAATCCAAATAGTTAATGTTAAGATCTAAGTGGACCTCAACATATAACTGATGTGCAAAATATAATGGAATTTGGTCATTATTCGAATAACAATCATGTGTAGCAAGAAATCATGGATATATTAGTGGGGCCATCCTAGGATCTATGCACCTAGTAAGCTGATATGCCTTCACCTACATTTTAGTGGAATATTAAGGAAAACATTCAATTTGATAATATCCTTTGGCACTCTAAGTTGGACTATACATCACCAAAGACCTATCTTCTCATCTTGGCATGGACAACTGCTAAAGTGTCCCAAGAATAGGAACACACACCTCCTAACGATTGTCAAATCCTAACTAAACTCTCTAAAATCTCTGCTCAATTATTTTTGTAGACCTTGTGGTCAAAGGGTCATCTAAAACCAACTACAATATTTGAATCTCTGCATCTGTACGTGCCCAAAGACCATCCATATCAATGTGCTGCATAAAAATTAATTAAGTTGTAATTTTAATTCAAGCACATGTATGTACATGTATGATATGAACTTTATCTTTAATGTTAATTTAGAATAATTAAAAAATATACATGCATATATGTACATTTCAAAACAAACATAAATCAACCTAAAATAATAAATGAATTAGATCTAAAAAGGAGGCACAGACAACAATGAATATTTTTTTTCAAAGGTGATGAGGAAAAGGACTTAAAGACTACTAAGAGTGGTGGATATCAACGTAGTTCCCTTAAGGCCTTATGGGGGGATGTTGCAGAGGAATTAATGCACTACATTACCTTGGAAGGCTGTTTCTCGGCAGTGAGTAACTATCATATCATTCTGTTAAATCACTTTCATCACAAGAGGAGGGTTTCTTTCCCATTTTATCTCCTTATGTCTCTTGATGTGGGTATTAAGGATCACAAGAAGAACCCAAAAAATCCCATTTTACATGTTGGGTTAATTCTCTTGATTTCTGATTATGCAAAATCTTTTGAGGTTCCCAAACCTATGGCTACCCTAAAGGGTATGATACAACTTCTGAAGATAAACCTATTAGTAAAAGGGCCAAGAGAAGGAAATTGATTTTGGAGAAATAGGATGAGTTGGAGGATGATGTGGAGTTTGTGCCAGATTATCTCACTTCTCTGGAAGGGGTCCACATTTCCCTCCCTTGGGACAGAAGAAAAATGGGGAAGATCGTGCTAGTGGAGGTTATTTAACTTGTAGTGATGAAGCTGCTATTGTGGTACTGAGTAGGGGTCTGAAGATAAGGAATGACATGTATGGAGAGGCCTCCTCGCCACCTTCAACTACCAAAAAGAAGGACATGTGGGATGTCATCGGGAAGAAAAGGGTTTTGCGGTCTGCGAGTTAGATTCTGGAGTAGGGCTGTCCTCTCACAATTACGGGTGGCCTCTTTGCTAATGACTCCCTGAGTGTTTAGTTGGTTTTTCAGATGAAAGATAAGTATGGGGATGCTACTGGTGATCTAGAGACCTAGGGTGTTGACCTGGAGAGGTTTATGAAGAGAAAAGCAATGGCTGAGGGAATTGCAAGCTCCATTTGTAAGCTTAAGTCTTAGGCTACTGTGGAAAAAGTTAAGGACTCCCATGCTAATAAGGATAGGATTAGCTCTTCTGAGGAGGAGGATGCCCTAGGGAAAGGGGTTTTTAATATTGATAGAGATGATTTTTCTGATGTGCTTGGTACTACGTGTGAGGGATCTATTGTTCTGATTAAGCTTTTTAAGTGGTTTTTCCATGAGCTCAATAAAATGAATGTCAGAGTTAAGGGAATGGTTAACAAGGCTGAGGGGTCCTCTGTTCAGAATTAGATAGATGAGTTGTTTAAATCCTTGAACACTGTGGAAGATACGGTTGCAGAGGAAATCCTTAAAATGAAGCCGAATATGAAAGGAAGAATCCTCAGTCTTGAGGAACAAATGGGGAAAGTTTGGGATTCAGTGATGAGAGGTGGGGAGGGTCATAAAATTGTTGGTAATTATGAGTCTGTTGTTGTTAATTCTCTTGTGGTTAGTGCTAAGAAGTGGAAAGATATTTCCCATGATGGTGAGGGTGCTGCTACTGGTAAGCAGATGGGTGAAGTTGTTGCTACTGGGAAGAGTGGTGAAAAAGGAATTGTTTTGATTTATGAGGTAAATACGGGTGGTCTTGGAGCACGTACTAGGAATAAAACTAAAGCTCAAGGTGGGGCATCTGGAAAGGAAAGTTCTGATGTTTTTGATGATGCATAGAAAGCTATAGACTGCAATATGGAGGCAACAGACATTCTGAAAAGTATGTAGTGTTGTTGGTTGGTCCTCCGTTTTGGCTGGTTTTTTGCTGATGAGTCGCTGTTGTTGGGATGTTTGTTGGCGTATTGCTCTTATCTTTTTTTCAGCTGCTTTCTAATGTAAAGGGTTCTAGGCCCCTTCAAAACCCATTTTTTACCTCTAATCAAAAACATGATTCAATTGAACATTTAAATGAATGTGTACATGCTTTAGAAAATGTATCATGTTTGTAATTTTTACAGGAAAATTTTACATACTTGGATAAGCTAAGTTATGAGGGGTTTTACAGAGATTATTCTAGCTAAATCTTGGTGGATAACATGTGCATATATAAGTTACATGAGTGTGAGCATGTAGCTACATGATGAACAAGTGAATAGGGTGAATATATATAAGGGTGTGTGAACATGATATGGGGAATTGAGAGATAATATATAGGGAATTTCTAGGAATTTTGGGAATGGTTTCCAAACTTTAAACTACTTGTGGGATCCTAAACTATAATTATTGAGGCAAGAAATTGGGGAAAACTATTCCTAAATAAAAGTATATGAGTCTTCACTCTTTTGGATCTTTCTTTACTTGAACATGCATGCGAGTATTTATTCCTTTAATAAATAAAGACATGTATTTATATTAAATATGAAGAAACACATGCAATGCTATTAATGTTTATTAAATTAAAACACTATATATATCAGTATGCCAAAAAGGTAGTCAAAGAAATTACAAAGTGTATAATAGCTTTGGAAGATCTTGGAATCATTATGAGAATACTATAGGGTAAGTAGAAAAATAACTTATAAAAATGCATGTTAAGGAAACAAATTAAGTGTGATAGTTATGAAATGCATCGAACTCATTCAAATATAAATATTGACTAAACAATTTCTAAATGAATGCATTAAGAAGATATCACCATTTAAATGATTAATATGGAGATAGAAAAGATATAACTTGCAAATTTTCATCTTTATATCCAATAAATACATCAATCATGTTGGTTCATTAATACTATGTGCATTAACATGAATATGAAGTGATTTATGAAGAGATACTGATCATTAAGAATATGTGTAGAGGTACCATGAGCTACATGAGGAGTATTGTCATCATGAGGCATATCAACGATATGTGAACTTCAAGGTGAAGAGTTATCAAATTCATCTATAAGTTTGTCATTAGATGCATCATAATATGAAGGAGAGGTACTCAAAGGTAAATCACTAGCATATGTTGGGAGGAGTTTAATCATCATAAATTACATGGAAAACTAAAGTAATGAAATCTAAACTAGAAAGGAGGGTAATAATAGATTCCATAAAAGGTTGAAATTTGGTCACACATTGGATTAATGAGTCTATAGAACATGTCACACCTTTATTTTGCTAGAATTTGGTCATTCCATCAAGGATCAATGGATTAGATTTAACAAAAGTGTTAAAGCACATTAAGATCATTGATATGAGCATGCACATTAGACATGGACAAGGGTCGGTGACAATCCATAATAAAATGAAATGATATCAATCAAGGACTTATGGATGCTAGAAGGATGACTTAGAGAAAATCCCTAGGTGGTGTTGAATAGTATAGGTTCACTAAAAATGTGGAGAAATAATTCAATAGCCTTAAAAACCTAGATATGTGTTATATATCCTCTACACTATTATTTATATATAATCAAATCATAAACACTATAAACAATCAAATTGAAATCAATAAGGGTTGAGACTAAAATGTTGGAGAATAGCAAGAGGTGCTTAATTATTTAATGTGATTATCAATTTTTTCTTTAAGGTTGCTTGTTGAAATGCAGTAATAGAAAAATTAGAATTTATAATCTAATACTAAAGAATGATCAAACAATTGGAGTGACTTGATATACAAGTTATACTAATATATACCATGTCATTTTTTTGTGGCCTAGTCGGACATGAAGTCATGTCATGTAGTTATATCCTAACACAACCTTGTATTTTATCATTGCAAATATGTTCAGTCTGCTTGCCTATGCTCTTGGATTTTTTTTCTAAATTTTTGGTTGTGTTGAAGAGAAAAGTAGGACTTGCTTTGAATCAAATGGCGATGACTTTGTCTTAGATTTATATCAAGTCAAACCCATCAAATAGTTTGTAGATACACATATCATAGATGTTGATGTAGGAGTGTAGTGCCTAGATACAAAAGTGCCAGATGTTGTAGTTGAAACTACCCTGATTGACATGTATGCAAAATGTTGAAGCATAAACAAGGCATTTTATTTGCTCCATTTCACAACCTTTGTCAACATCTTTGATGCCTGTGTTGAAATGGGAGCTTTGGAAGAGGGAATGGGCCAAAATGGGAGATTTGGAAGAGGGAATGGACATCCATCAAATAAAATGTTTGACACAATGCCTCAAAGAAATGAATGATAACAAAATGTAGATAAACCCTACACAACTTTAAGCAAAAAGTAATTTTTAGGATTATAGAAATTCAACAAAAACAACAATATATTTCAGACTAAATATGGTCTTGGTTTCAAATTGAATGAAAAGGATGAAGGTTTTGTATATCCCATAGAGAATTTTTCAATAAAAATAGCAGGTCTTGCAAATAAAGAAGGAAAAAAGAAAATTGTAGATTAGATTCTATACATTTTTATGGTTTCCTTCTAGTTCCCAAGTTTCTAGTAACAATGATCATAAGATTTTCATGTACATCAAAACTTTCACATCAAGTATGGATCAAAGAGTGTACAAGAATGAATTTAATATCAATGAAGTAGAATTCAATCCATAATCCTTGAATAAATAATGGAAGGGATAAGGTAACTCCATATGCTATGGGAATGCTATCTCTAGGATTCAATATTTATACTCAATAAGTTGGTCATGACAGAGTAATCCATCACAACTTGACTAAACAAGCACATAGTAAATGAGAAAAATGTGACAACTAGAACAACTAATATCTTCATCCTCTATCCCATAAAGGGTAATAACTATGTATCACCATTGTGCACATAATACTTGAAATATTTACCAAAATGATTTGTAGTTTATGTTGGCTATTCCATTTTCTTTACTATATCTAGATACTTTGAGATTTTCGGTCATAACTTGCAAAGAACAAAATTTCAAGGATTTTTCTTCAAAATATGCCTAAAATGGCTATACTATTCATCTGTTTGTTGACAAATTGCTTGGACTCCTATTTTTCTAAAACATAACAAAATTTATTGATTATCCTTCAAAATATATTAAGAAGGTCATAAGTGTTGAAATAGGCATTTATAGAGTGTAAAGGCCTAGAATTAACAATGCATATGCTATCTAACTCAAGCATATAAAAAAAAAAGTATCTAGTAGATTGTGTAGCCACCTTTATCTACATCTCCAATTATTAGCATATTTCAAATTTTTAAAAAAATATTTCAATATCAAAATTGTAAATATCTAATTTGAAGTTGCTAGGCTGTAATTATAGAGGCCATATGAATTTCCAACATCCTCCCTGCCTATTCCAAAATGGGAGCTTCAGAACAAGGTATTGACGTCTATCAAAGCATGAAAGGGTACATGGATTTTGTTAGATATTGTAGTTGTAACTACCCTAGTAGACATGTATCCAAAATGTTGAAAGATAAACAAAGCACGTCAACTATGGTCTCATGGAATGCCATGATTGAAGGATATGCACAACATGTATTTTTTGAAAAGGCTTTATAAACTTTCTAGAAAATGAAAGTGAACTGTTTGACTGAATGCCTCAAAGAAATTTGTTCTCATGGAATGGCATGATTGCAGGATATGCACAAAATGGATTTGTTAAAAAGGCTTTAGAAAATTTTAAGAAAATGCAATTGATAGGTTTAAACCCTAACTTGTCAGGTTCCTTTAAAAGTTGATTAAAAGTTGCAAGTGTAAACAAAATAAAAAATGCCTACCTGCCAGGTTCATTCGAAGTTGGTTGCAGGTATTAAGTTTTTCTAGGTTGTTGTCACAGTGAACTTCCTTTGCAGACCTCTGTGTATTCACCAAGATAGGGCTTTGAGCTAAACATGGATGAGGAAAAATAAGCTAACAATACTTTAGTTGGTGGTTCATTTTTATGAGTAAAAAATAATAAACTAATACCTTTAATTAAAGGTATTATTTTATTATTTTTTGACCTGGTTGATAGACCTTTGATTGAAGGTAGGCCTTCGATCGGAGGTGTTTTTGCACAAACCTTTGATCGAAGTAACTTCAATTGAAGATGTTCAAGTGAAATAACCTTGAAATCTCCAAAAACTTCCTCATTCCAAAAGTGAGACACAGTTCCATGAAGTACATATGTTTCATTAAGGCTGACCTAAACATGATTATTTGAGGTCATGGGGGATATATAAGCAATGTTAATTGTTGGAGATGAGTGGAGTTGTGAGATGTGTTGTAAGATGTGAATGTGATCAAGTTTCATGATCTGAGTGTGATATTAAACACCTAAGGCTACCAGATGTAGTGAGCAGAAGGTGTTTACATTTCAGTGTGCTTGAAGTTGTTGGAGGTAGTGAGCTGAAGGTTGGGAATGGTGTGGAAGTTTTTGTGGTGGATCTTCCTATTGTTTTGAGGTAGCGAACCTCCTTATAACAGTCTTCTTCTATTCTATTTCTTTTGGATAGTGAGACCTTTGGGTAGTAAGCTCTTGGTAGTGAACTTTTCTTCTCTTTTGGGAAGTGAGACATTCTAGAAGTGAGCCTATTGTATTAAGTGTTATTATTCATATATATGTGAGTTAATCCTTACCATGATTTTTCCCTGATTAGGGTTTCCCATGTGAATATGTTATTTTATGTGTATGGTTGTGAATGTGTTTATGTTTTAGTTTTTTTACATTCATGCTAATCTTAATAAGGGTTTGAAGATTAATGAGGGTTTGAATGTTTTAATGTACAACTGATTCAACCCCCCTCTCAGTTGTCCTATGCTTCTAACAATTGGTATCAAAGCTATGGTTCCTTGGAAGAAGCTTAATTGCTTGAGGTAGACTCAGATGGTGCACATGAATGGTGTCAAGGTCCCTATGTTTGATGGAACAAAATATACTTTTTGGAAAGCCAAGATGGAATCTTGTCTTGTCTCATTGGGATTTGGTGTTTGGAAGCAAGTTGAAAATGGATACACTATGCCTACTATTTCTCTCAAAAATGATGATGAGATCAAGGATTATGAGAATAATGGTAAAGAAAGGAATGCTATCTTGAGTGGGCTTTTTGATTAAAAACTTGTGAAGGTGATAAGTCTCAAAACTACTAAAGAGATCTAGACAAAGTTGGAGAAAATTTATGAAGGAGATGATAAGGTCAAGCAAGCAAAGATGTAGAATTTCAAAGCTAAATTTTAAACCATAAGGATGTCAAAAGATGAAGATATTGCAGGCTACATGCTTTGAGTGGATGAAATTTTCAATGCCATCAATGGTCATGGTGGAAAACTAGAGGAAAGAGAAGTTATGAAAATGGTATTAAGAACTCTTCCTAAAGCTTATAGTGCTAAAGTTTCTGCTATTGAGGAAGCTTAGAATTTGGATCAATATTCTAGAGATCAAATGTTTGGTGCTTTAACTATTTTTTAATTAAGAGAGTTTGACAAAGATGATCTGAAGAAAGAAACTACTTTTAAAGTCAACAAGAAATATGAGGAATCTAATTCAAATGATCTTGATGAGGTGGAAGCCAATTTTGTAAGAATATTGAAAAAGGGCACTGGAAAATACAAAGGTAAGGTACCTTTCAAATGTTTCAATTGTGGAAAGATAGGTATTATGCTTCTAAATGTCCAATCAAATTTTTAAATGACAAACACAAATATCATAAAGGTAAATATGTCAATAAGAGTTATTATGTTAAAGAAGATAGTGGTGTGTCTGATGATGAGAAACTAGGCTATCTAGATGATGGAAGTGATGAATGCTTGTTGATGGCTCTAAATGTTGGAGCTAATTCTACTAACCTTGAAACATGTATGAAGGAAATTGCTCCAAAAATAGGTCAAAGTATTAAAGGAACTATGTTGACTACTTTTCATGCAAGAGAGGAGAGAAACTACTAGATAATTGATAGTGTATGCTCAAATCATATGACAGGTGATAATAGTAAATTTGTTAAGCTTGAAAAATATGATGGTGGTCTTGTTAAGTTTGGTGATGATGCATCTACTAAGACATGTGGAAAAGGTTCAATTAGTTTTTATGGAAAGAATAAAACATATGATGTTATTTATGTCAAGGGTCTCTGACATAATCTTCCTAGTGTAGGACAAATGTGCAATAGAGGATATAATTTGGTGTTTCAAGATGATGGTTGTGAAATCAAAAAAGGAAGCTCCAGAACATTGGTTACAAAAGGAACAAGGATAGAAGGAAATGTTTATCAACTGAAAGGTGGTGGTGTTAAGTGCTTAATGTCTCAAATAAATGAAATTTGGTTATGGCATAAAAGAACGAGTCACATCAATTTTGATAGCCTAGTGAAGATCAGCTCTACTAATGTTGTAAGAGATCTTCCAAAGATTACAAATCCTATCAATACAATTTGCAAGGAGTGTCATTTTTGAAAGCAGACAAAGAAGAGGTTCATAACTAAAGAATATTATACTACAAGACCTTTGGAGTTGGTGCATACATACCTATGTGGACCTACAAGAATAAAAAGCTCTCAAGGTGATAGGTATTTTATGTTGTTGATAGATGATTACTCTAGAATGATTTGGGTGACATTTCTCAAAGAAAAATCATAAGCTCTAGATAAGTTTAAAGTATTTAAGTCTATGGTTGAAAATGAAATGGATTTGAGAATAAAATGTTTGAGGTCTGAAAGTATTTAAGTCTATGGTTGAGAATTAAATGGATTTGAGAATCAAATGTTTGAGGTCTAACAGAGGAGTTAAGTTCACCTCCAATGAATATAATTGTTTTTGTGAAGATTATGAAATAAAGAGACATTTATTAGGTCCTAGGACTCCTCAAAAAAATGGAGTTGTGGAAAGGAAGAATAGGAAAGTTCAAGAAGAACCATGATGAAGGAAGAAAATCTACCGGAAGTCTACTAGAAAGAAGCAATTCATGTTGTAGTGTACATTATTAGTAGAGGACAAGCAAGAGTAAATAGTTCAAAGACTCCCTATGAACTATGGTATATATTGTGAAATATTTCAGAGTGTTTGGAAGCAAATGTTATATACGGAGAGATGAATATAACTTAGGAAATTTTGATGCAAGTTTAAATGAAGGTATATTCCTTGGATATTCTATAAAGAGGAAGATGTAGAAATGCTACAACAAAAGGTTAAAGAATATAGTTGAATGTGCAAGTGTCAAAGTGGATGAAGAATCACATCAAAGCTCAGTGCTAATAGAAGGATATAAATTTGATGAATTTGATGAACCCCCTTGTAGAGAAGAAGAAGAAGAAGAAGAGAAAGAAAAAGAGATGATAGTGGAAGAGGAAGAAGCTTCAGAAAGGAATCTTAAGACTCCTAAGTATGTGCAGAAGAATAATTTTGAGGATCAAATCATTGGAGATAAGAGCAAAGGTGTGCTAACAAGAAGAGTTGCTATGATAGAGGAACGGGTAAAATTTTGTTTACTTTATGAGGTAGAACCTAACATAGTGACTAAATCATGCAAGGATGAGAGTTGGATCAAAGCTATGGAAGAAGAGCTGAATTATATTAAGAAAATAAAACTTGAGAACTAGTCCCAAGACTAGCAAACAAGAATGTGATAGGAACTAAATGGGTTTTCAAGAACAAGTTAAATGAGAATGGAGAAGTTATCAGGAACAAGTCTAGAATTGTGTGTAAGGGCTACTCACAAGTGGATGGAACAAATTTTGAAGAGAATTTTTCTTGAGTAGTAAGAATGGAATCCATTAGGATGTTTTTGGATTTTTTCAGCACAAAGAATTCAAGGTGTATCAGATGGATGCCAAGTCTACATTTTTTAATGGTGATTTAGAAGAAGAGGTATACAATTAACAACCGAAAGGTTTTTAGCTATCAAAATATTCTGATATGGTCTGTAGGTTGAAGAAAGCTTTATATGGACTCAAACAAGCTCCTAGATCTTGGTATGCAAGATTGGATAAGTATTTATTGCAAAAAGGATTCAAAAAGGGTACTATAGATAGCAATCTTTACTTGACAGTTGAAAGAGAGAAAATCCTAATTGTGGTTCTGTATGTTGATGACATAATCTTTGGAGGAAAAGAAGCAATGTGTAAGAAGTTTGTAAAGGAGATGAAAAATAAGTTTGAAATGTCAATGTTTGGGGAGATGAATTTATTCCTTGGTCTACAAATTAGTCAATCTGATAAAGGTATATTCATCTCACAATCAAAGGATGTCAAGGAAATGTTAAAGAAGTTTAGAATGGAGGACTCTATACTGTTATGTACTCCCATGGTTACTATTGTAAGTTGAGTAAAAATGACTAATCTCCTAAGATAGATCAAAGAAAATATAGATCCATGATTAGTGGATTGCTATATCTAACTGCTACTAGATTGGATATCATGCATGTAGTGTGTCTTATGGTAATATTTTAAGAAGATCCTAGAGAATCACATGTTGCAGTAGTAAAAAGGATATTCATATACTTGAAGGGCACTCTAGACTATGGTCTATGGTATCCTAGGGATAATGATTTCTCTTTGAGTGCTTATATAGATGTAGATTGGGAAAGTTGTACAAATGAAATAAGAAGTACAAGTGGAGGTTCTTTCTTTCTTGGTTGAGTAAGAAATAAGACTCAATATCATTATCTACTATAGAGGTAGAATATATTGTAGTAGCACATGATGCACAAAGGTGTTATAAATGAAGTAGGTATTGAAGGATATAAAAGTATCATATGATAAACCTATTTCTATCTTATGTGATAATATAAGTGCTATCAACATTTCAAAAAACTTAGTAATACATTCAAGGAAAAAGCATATATCTATTCAATATCACTATCTAAGAAAGAAAGTTTTAGAGAATGAATTGAAGTTGGAGTATGTGCCTACAAAGGATGAAATAACACACATTTTCACAAAGTCTCTTCCAAAAGATACATTTGAGTATCTCTAGAAGAAGTTAGGGGTTATTGCCCCTCCTTTCAACTAGATATATAAGTTGGTGCATTTGTCTAGTTGAGCTATTCAAGATAAAGTCTTAGTCCTAGATTGATGAAAGCTACCTCTCAAGGCGAGTAGGTGTAGTCAGGGGGAGCATATTTTGTGCCCCTAAGGGGGAGAGAGCAGTAGAGAGAGAGATGTGGAGAGAGAGCACATGAAAGTGTGAGAGAGAGTTGCTTGCAAGTGTTGTTTGAAGTGAAGTATGTATGTTTTTCCCTTTGCCATTGATGTCAAAGGGGGAGAGAGTGCAGTTTGAAAAACTAAGGGAGAGAGTAAAGTATGAAAAAAAAAATGAAATATGTCAAAGGGGGAGAGAATATTAAAAAACATGGAGAAAGAAATAAGTCTAAAATGTAAGAAGTTTTCTAATAATGGGGAGTGTTTCTTGTGTACTGCTTGATGTAGAGTTGATTTTGTGAGCTGGTGTTGCCATTGTAGGTTTTCTTTTGTTGTTGATGACTTTTTAGAGCTGGTGTTGCCATAAATGACAAAGGGGGATATTGTTGCAAAGTTATCATTGATGTCAAGAGGGAGTTTGTGGCACTATGTTGTCACTAATTTCAACCTATGTCAACCTCTAGTGTGGTGTTGAGTAGGTGTTGTAGATTGTTGGAGATTGTTTCAATATATAGTGTGGGCATGTTGTGAAGGATTTGTGGTGTTGATTAGGTGTTGTTGATGCAGTTGGTTCACTTGGTTTCCAAGTGCTTTTGAGAAAATTTGAATAAGAGAGTGTACAAGGTGACAAAGTTGTGTTTTGTGTTGTGCTCTGCATTTCTTCATGGTTGAAGATGTGCTTGTGTGGTTTAGATGAGATGATCAGAGGTGTTCATAGGTATTATATCTAGATTTTCCAGTTCTAGATCATGCGGTAGTGGAAGTTGTGTTTGACAGTGTGTTGCATGTGAAGAAGGTTATCTGGGAGAAATGGAATTGCTTTGCATTTCTCTGCATTTCTTCGCATTGAGGTTTCTTGTATTGCAGATTTGGGAGTGTGATAATATTGTTTGTACCTACCTTCCCTTGAAATTTTGTGTGTTCAATTGTTCCACAAGGTTGGTTAGTGAGTTGTATGTATGTGGTAGTGTTTCTAGTTGCACATGATGATGGTATTCTTAGTTGCAGGTGGTTGAGGTAGTATTGTTGAATATTTTGGAAATTTTTTGGGATGTTGTATGGATATTTTGTGATGTTTCTTTGTGGTCCAAAGAATGTTTTTGGACCTAGAGAGATGTTTATGTGGTTGCTTGTTAGTGTTAGTGTAGGTTTGGTTGACCTAGCGTGCTAGCACTAATTGCAAAAGTTTGTTTTTTTTGGAAGCATGGTCAAGTGTGTTGGTGTAAATTTGGGTCCTAGTTAAGCCTTTGTGTGGTATACCTTCACTTATTTCCACTGTAGAAGTGGTTAGTGTTGAACTATTTGTTGGTTGCACATTTGACATGCATACATTTCATTAAGGCTGACCTAAACAAGATTTTTTGAGGTCCTGGAGGATATATAAGCAAGTTTAATTTTTGGATATGAGTGTGGAGTTGTGATATGTGTTGTAAGATGTGAATGTGTTCAAGTGTGGTGATCTGAGTGTGAGCTTAAATGCCTAAGGATACCATATGCAGTGAGATAAAAGTTTCTACATTATATTGTTCTTGAAGTTGTTGGAGGCAGTGATCCAAAGGTTGTAGATGGTGTGGAAGTTGTTGTGGTGGATCTTCCTATTTCTTTGAGATAGTGAACCTCCTTGTAACATTCTTCTTCTATTCTCTTTCTTTCAAATAGTGAGTCCTTTAGGTAGTGATCCTTTCTTCTCTTTTGAGAAGTGAGCCCTTCTGGAAGTGAGTCTATTATATTAGGTGTTGTTATTCATATATATGTGAGTTATTCCTCACCATGGGATTTCCCTCATTAGGGTTTTCTATGCAAATCTGGTGTTCTATAGTGTATGGTTGTTAGTGTAGGGAACCTAGATTTCATTATGTAAATAGGGTCCAATGTTGGGTTTTTTTGTTTCAGTCATGTTTTTGATGTAATAAGTTCTATTTAGACCATCTCTAATGTTTTTTGTCATGTGGGGTTGGTTTGGAGTAAAGTTGTCATGTTGTGTCAAAATGTTGCAAAAGTTACTATGCAACTTTGCATTTTTGCTTGTTGTTAGAAGTTGGATGGTAATATATTAAAAAGGTAGTTGGAGACCATTTGTTTTTGGTTGAAAAGGTTTAAATTGGACTTGAGGAGTTTGAGGCATTATTCTGGAGTTGTATTTGGTGATCAATTGATAAGAAACCTCTTTTTTCTGCAATTTCTTGAGTAATTTTGCTGCTACAAAACTTTGTACATCTTCGTATTGTGTGTTAATGATCTAAAGTGCATTGGAATAAATGGAGGGGTGAATTAACTATGGTTTGGTTTTATTTGATTTGATTTCATAAAATTTCAAGGAAGTTAGAGCCAAATTGGTGAAATCAGTTAGGAAACCCTAGGATAAGAGGGTTTGATTGAAAAATGCAATACTGAACCATTCCACCAGTGGAAAATGCTATAAATAGATGGAATGGAGTTAGTTAGGTTGATTTTAATGTTTTTATGGTTTGTAGATGCAGGGGATGGAGGTAGGGAAGTTTTTGATTGAGCCCTAGCCTAATATATCAATGTATTAGGCTTAGGAGTGTAGGCTAGAAGTAGGATTTTGATATTAGATGAACTTGTGAATGTTCCAATTGATGAAATCTATATTTTCAAACCCCATATGATCTTGAAGCCTTGGAAAGAAGTTTGATATATTGGATGAGAGATTTCACATGTTTGCTTTGGAAAATAGGGCTAATTTGACCTAGTTCCAACATAGGAGTCAATTTTAGAGGATGTTGTTACAAAACAAGCCCAACCACAAATTTGATATGTTGAAAAAGAGCATAAAGGGTGTTTTTAATGGAAATTCAATTGTGGTTTTGCAATATTCTTTGAAAGTTATGGTGAAAATTCATTGTTTGGAATGCTACAAGGTAGTTTGAAGGTTTTTTGAGATAAAGACCAAGTTAGGGTTACCAAGTTGAAATGTTTGTTCAAGTTTGATTGGATTGAAAAAAGCTACCCTGCTTCTTATCAAATTGGTATCAGAGCATAGGTTTTGATCATTTTAAGAAAATAGGTTGAAGTTTGAAGAAGGAAACCTTCTAAAAATAACCCAACGACTAGAGAAGTTGGAGAATTAAAAGAGAAGCATGCCAAGGAGTTGATACAAGTGAAGGAGTCTCAAGAAGCTGTCCTATCCAGACTTGCAACACTGGAGTCAAATAAAAAGAGAGGTGTGGTCACTGGAGACCAAACTGATGAAGAGGAAGAGGAAGACAGTGAGAATGAAAACCCTTAAGGAGGAGTCCAAGGTGATGATGAGTTGGACCCTAATGAGTTGATAATGACTAAGTTGCTAAAGGCTACCAAGGGAGATACTCCTAAGGTGAAGATGGAATTTCCCATGTATGGTTGGAAGATGGATAGTGAAGAGGTGCTAGATTGGGTTGATGCACTAGACAATTATTTTGAATACAAGGAGTTCACAGATGAACAAAAGGTTAAATTTTCTAAAAAAAAGTTGAAAGGCCGTACACTAACTTGGTGGAATTGTGTGGAGGAAGAGAAAGTGAAAAAGGAAAAATCAAAAATCAATTCATGGGATAGGATGGTGTCAAAAGTTAAGGGACAATTTCTACATAGTGACTACAATTTAGACCTTTATAAAGCTTCAAAATCTCAAAAAAAAGGAGATGGATGTCATGGCTTACATAGAGGAGTTTCATAAGTTGAGTCTTAGAGCAGGTCATGTTGAGGATGAGGTTGAAAAGGTAACAAGGTACCTAAATGGATCGAGGTTCCAAATACAAGATGAAATGAGTCTTACCACCCCTAGAACGGTGGAAGAATGTTTTCAATTGGTTGTGAAGGTAGAAGAAAAGATAAAAAGGAGACAAGAGAAACAAGGAAGAGGCAGAGGAAAGAACTTTAGGGGTAGAGGATCCTTCAGAGGAAGAGGGAAATATTAAAAAGCACAAGGTGAGACAAGTGGCAATCAAGATCAAGGCTCAGAATCAAGAGGTGGTTTCAAAGGTAGGAGATCTAATAGTAGGGGAAGATTTGGAGGACAAGGTAGAGGATCAAACACATTCTCTAGAAGATGCTATCAATGTAATCAATTTGGCCATCAAGCATGGAAGTGCCCGGACAAGCAACCTTCTACATCATATGGTGGTGAAAGAAGAACACAATTGGTGCAAGAAGAAGATTGTGAGAGTGTTTAATCTCCTTCTCAGCATGCTGCTCCAAAGGTTGGAGAATCCCTGACGATGAGAAAAACACTACTCAAAGTACATGTGGTGAAGGAGCCTCCACAAAGAAAATCTTTATTTAGAACCACCTGAAAATATCAAGGTAATGTGTGTAAAGTTGTTGTTGATTATGGTTCCACGAATAATTTAGTTTCTTTAGAGATGGTTGAAAAGTTAAAGATGAAAAGAATCCCTCACCCCACTCCTTACAAAGTTTCCTAGCTGAATAAGGGTCAACAAGTTCTAGTTAATGAGAAAACTTGGGTTGAATTCAATATTGGGGGTATAAAGACAAGATATTGTGTGACATCATCCCAATGGATGTTTGTCATCTACTGTTAGGAAGACCCTAGAAGTATGATAGAAAAGAAAAACATGATGGACAGAAAAATACATATGTGATTGAAAAAGATGGGATTTCATTTACCCTCACTTCATTGCAGGATGAAATTGTAGACACACAAGTTGGGTCAAGTGTTATGTTGGTTGGGGAAAAAGAGTTTTTGAAAACCATGAAAGAAGAGGGTGGACAAGGGTATGCAATTATAATAAGACCTAAATCTGTTATGACAACAACCAAGGTTGAAAATGTGCCTAAGGAAGTCCAAGCCTTGTTGAACAAGTACCAAGATATTGTTGTAGATGGGCTCCCTAGTTCTTTACCACCAATAAGGGATGTGAGCCACCACATAGAATTTATACTAGGAGAAAATGTACCCAATAAAGCTGCATATAAGATGACCCCTGAACAAAATGAAGAGATTAGGAAATAAATTCAAGAACTCCTTGACAAAGGCCTCATAAGAGAAAGCTTATGTCCATGTGTTGTTCCTACTATGTTGGAACCTAAAAAAGGTGGAGATTGGAGAATGTGCACCGATTCAAGGGAAATTAAAAAGATCACCATAAGGTATAGGTTTCCCATACCAAGAATGTAGGATTTGATGGATTGTTTAGGAGGGGCTTGTTATGTTTCAAAGATTAACCTCAAAAGTGGCTACCACCAAATTAGGATTAGGAGAGGGGGGTGAGTGGAAAACTACCTTTAAAACTAATGAGGGGTTATATGAATGGCTTGTTATGCCATTTGGGATTTCAAATGCACCAAGCACTTTTATGAGACTAATGAATGAAGTTCAGAAACCCTTCATAGGTAAGTTTGTGGTTGTCTACTTGGATGGTATTCTTGTGTTTAGTAAGACTAAAGAGGAACAATTGCAACATTTGGACATGGTGTTGAAGAGGCTGAATGAAGAAAAGTTGATGATCAATTTGATAAAATGTGAATTCATGAAGGAGGAGTTGGTCTATCTTGGTTTTGTGATTTCAAAAGGCACTTTGAAGATGGACCCCAACAAGGTAGAAGCAATTCTCAATTGGCCTACTCCAACTTCAGTTAGTGAGGTAAGAAGTTTCCACAGCGTAGCTAGCTTTTATAGAAAATTTTGGAATAATTTAAGTCATATCTTCTTTCCAATCATTGATACAATCAAAGGGGATAAAAGGAAAAGGTTTGTGTGGTCTGATGAGGTAGAAAAAATCTTCCAATATCTCAAAAAAAGGGTAGCACAACAACCCATCTTAGCATTACCAAATTTTAACAAGGTGTTCACAATTGAATGTGATGCAAGTGGCTATGCAATTGGAGCAGTCTTGAGCCAAGAGGGAAGACCTATAGAACTTTTCAGTGAGAAACTTAATGAAGCAAAGAAGAAGTACTCTTCTTATGACTTGGAATTGTATGCCATGGTTCAATCATTGAAAAAGTGGAGATACTATCTCCTTCCTAAAGAGTTTATTATTTTTACTGACAATTATGCTTTGAGTTTCTTGAACATCTAAGACAAAGTCAACCACATAAATGTGAAGTGGATGGAGTACCTACAAAGCTACACTCTCACCATAAAACACAAAAAGGGGCAGTCAAACAAGGTGGCAGATGCTTTGAGCATAAGACAAATGTTGGTGCAAGAAATTCAACTCCAAAGTGTAGGTATTGATGCTTTGAAAGGTATGTATGAAGAAGATGATGATTTCAAATAGATTTATGCCTTTTGCAATCAATCTTGTGGTACATTTCATGAAGAGTATTCTGATTTCTTGATTCAAGAAGGATTGTTATTTAAGGATGCTTAGTTTTGTATTCCTAAATGTTATATGAGGACTAATATGATTAAAGAGAAGCATTGTGGAAGCTTAGGGGGTCTTTTTGGTGTGGACAAAACCTTGGAGCAGGTAAGAAGGTATTACTATTGGCCCAAAATGCAAAGTGACATTAGAAAATTTGTTGAAAAGTGTGTAGTTTGTCAAAAGGCCAAGGGTTCTAGTACAAATGCAGGTCTTTATCAACCATTGCCAATTCCAAATCAGCCATGGGAATCCATCAGCGTGGATTTTGTGTTGGGGTTTCCCAAAAATCAGAGAGGGTTTGATAGTGTATTTGTTGTTGTAGACTAGTTTAGAAAAATGGCACATTTCATACCATTTAAAAACACAAGTGATGCCTCTTACATTGTAGGGTTGTTTTTCAAGGAGGTGGTTAGAATTCATGGATTACCATTGACAATTGTTTTTGATAGGGAAAGTGGTGCAGGTGCACCCTTGCAAATTCATTCCTCCATGAGGAAATTCTAGGGTTTTTATTTGGTAGTGATAATAAAATGATGTAATAAGGTCAATTATATCATTTTTATCTTGTATTAGGTCCTAGATAATCATTTTGGTGTCATTGGGTCTAAATGTAAAAGTTGCAAGATTGACAAAATGTTGTCAAGACAATTTTGTAAAAATGCAACAAATTGTAAGATGGTGGAAGGTGAAGAGAAAAGGTAGTTGAAAAGTTAGTTTAAGGAATTGGATTTGATTTATAAAGGAATTTTGTAACCTCACATACTTCGAGGAAGGTTGGGGAAATGAATGTATGGATGAAAATTCAATGAAAAATATAGTTTTATGTTAATTACCAGCATTTTCTTGGTTTTCAGGCCATTGTATGGCCATATTTTTGTGTTGAACCCACTTCTCCTCCATTGTAAGTGTAATCCCTATGAGTCTACTTTTTTAGGAAGTTGGTTTCATGAAATTTGATGAGTTTTTGAGCAAGATATTGTAGTTTTTTGTGAAAATGGGTCAAACCCTATTTTAGGGTATGCAGAGGAAAAACAAAATTGTATATCTCCCTTTTAGACTAGTGGAAAACTCTAATTTTTGGTGTGAAGGTGTTATTTTGTATTTAGATTCATAATATAAAATTATAGGTTTTGAAGGCTTGGTTTTGGGAAAATTAAACAAAGCCCTAGGTCTGTAAATGGTGAAAAATCTAGAAAAATAGTGTACAATGTTGTTTTTAAGAGATTAAATTGTGGTGAGTGTGTCCTTCTTGAATAACAATGTTTTTAAAAGGTGTTTAGGTGTATTGAGAGCCATTTATTGATAGGGTTTGGTGAGTCTATAGGTTTGATGCCATTTTTTATTGACTATCATGTTAAAGCAATCCTGTGATAGTCCTATTTTGGAGTCTAGAATGAAGGTTTTGAATAGGTGTTTGATGAATTATCAAGAATAAAGATTTGGGGATGGTTTAAATTATGTTTTTTAGGTTTAATTGTACATGTTGGTGCCATTGTTGAAGAGAAATGGACTTGGGAACTTGGAGTTGCTTGATTATGTGGCCTAAATGGGCATAGTGGTTGATTAGGACAATCCACTTTTGAAAGTTTACATGTTTGAGTTGTATGTGTTGGTGAAAGTATTTGAGTCTATCAATTTGGTGTTGTTTATGGTATTTTGAAGATTCAACAAGAATTTCTATGCCTTAATCTTAGTTTGGTGTTATGAAACAAGGTTTTTGTGAGGGAAGGTTGAGTCCTAGTTGCAAGGAAAAGTAAGAACTTGGTTGAGTTGAGATTGTTTGAGTTGTTTGTGCTCTTGCATTGCATTAGTTTGGTATCAGAGCTCAGAAGGTCTGGGAAGAAAGTTTTGTGGTTGTGTGTTTGTGGTTTTGTGCAGGTTGGTGGCCAAAAGACTAGGTAGAAGAAAAGTGGAAATGCCTAGGTGAGGCAAAGAGTTGAGAAGCTAGGAGAAGCTTGCTTGAGTAAAGTGAAGATGGATTTGTTGAGAAGGAATTTGCAGGCAGAGGAAAGAAGAAAAGAGAGAAAGTAGCACTGAAGCAAGACATAAGAAGATTGGATTTGGAATTCCAGCAGTCCCAGTTGAGAATGGAGTAGTTGCTTAGACAAGCACAAAGTTGGCATTTGACAGTGAAAAATAAAGTTGTATGGCCCATTAAAAAGATAGTCAAAATGAGAAGGAAAATGAAGATGATAGAAGTGGAAGAAGAAAAAATTGAAGATGCAAAAGAAGAATTCATGGATGAAGAAGAAAAATATATTGCAACCATTCCCAAGCATGAAGATGAAGGAGTAGCAGAGATAAAGGACCTGATCTCGGAAAGAACATATATTGAGTTGGTGTAAAGATTGGACAAAGAGAAGATCAAGGATGAATTAGTCTTGGAGATTTACAAAGAGTTGAAGAAAGATGGAGGTATTTTGATAGAAACAATGTATCATTTCTTTTTAGTACTAATATTTTGGATAGGGAACCATTTGAAGATCAAAATGTAGTAGATAAGAGAAGGACAAAGGGAGATTGAAACATATAAGGGCATGAAGGAGCAGATTTAGAGAGAAAGGAAAAAATGGAAACAAGTTGGCATAGACCAACTTAAGACAAAGGTGAAGATGAAAGTTGCAGGGAATAGAAGACTACAAGGAGGATAATTTAATGATGAAGGCAGGTTGCTACATTCTATCCAAGAAGACTTGGAATTCTTTTTGGTCGGAGAGAATGGTGTAGGTGCACCCTTGCAAATTCATGCCTCCATGAGGAAATTATACGGTTTTGATTTGGTAGTGATAATAGCATGATGTAATAAGGTAAATTAGATAATTTTGAGCTTGTATTAGGTCCTATATAATCATTTTTGTGTCATTGGGTCTAAATGTAAAAGTTGCAAGATTGACAAAATGTTGTCAAGACAATTTTGTAAAAATGCAACAAATTGTAAGATGGTGGAAGGTGAAGAGAAAAGGTAGTTGAACAATTAGTTTGAGGTGTTGGATTTGATTTATAAAGGAATTTTTTAACCTCACATACTATGAGGAAGGTTGGGGAAATGAATGTATGGATGAAAATTCAATGAAAAATACTATTTTCTGTTAATTACTAGCATTTTCTTAGTTTTCAGGCCATTGCACGACCATATTTTTGTGTTGAACCCACTTCTCCTCCATTGTAAGTGTAATCCCTATGATTCTACTTTGTTATGAAGTTGTTTTCATGAAATTTGATGAGTTTTTGAGTAAGATATTGTAGTTTTTTGTGAAAACAGGTCAAACCCTGGTTTAGGGTATGCAAAGGAAAGACAAAAATGTATATCTCCCTTCTAGACCGATGAAAAACTCTAATTTTTAGTGTGAAGGTGTTATTTTGTATGTATATTCATAATATAAAATTGCAGGTTCTAAAGGCTTGGTTTTGGGAAAATTCAACGAAGCCCTACATTTGTAAATGGTGAAAAACTGGAAAAACAGTGTAGAGTGTTGTTTTTAAGAGATTAAATTGTGGTGAGCATGTACTTGAATAACAATCTTTTTAAAAGGTGCTTAGGTGTATTGAAATCCATTTCTTGATGGGGTTTGGTGAGTCTATAGGTTTGAGGCCATTGTTTATTGATTTTCCGGTTAAAGCAATCCTGTGACAATCCTATTTTGGAGTCTAGAATGAAGGTTTTGAATAGGTGTTTGATGAATTATCATGAATAAATATTTGGGGATGGTTTAAATTATGTTGTGTAGGTTTAATTGTACATGTTGGTTCCATTGGTGAAGATAAATGGATTTGGGAACTTGGAGTTGCTTGATTATGTGGCCTAAATGGGCATAGTGGCTGATTAGGACAGTCCACTTTTGAAGTTTACATGTTTGAGTTGTATGAGCTGGTGAAAGTGTTTGAGTCTATAAATTTGGTGTTGTTTATGGTATTTTGAAGATTCAATAATAAGTTCTATGCCTTAATCTCATTTTGGTGTTATGAAACAAGGGTTTTGTGAGGGAAGGTTGAGTCGTAGTTGCAAGGACAAGTAAGAACTTGGTTGAGTTGAGATTGTTTGAGTTGTTTGTGCTCTTGCATTACATCATATAGTAAGTTTGTGGGTCACTTTTGGAGAACACTTTGGAAGAATTTGGGAGAAAACTTGACCTTTAGCTCTTCCTATCATGCACAAAAAAATGGGTAGAATGAAGTTGTCAATAGGAGCCTTGGAAATATTCTCAGATGTTTGACAAAAGAGCATTCACAATAATGAGATCTAATTCTTCCACAAGTTGAGTTCACATATAATGACTCTGTTAATAGAAGTGTTGGAAAGAGCCCATTTGAAATTGTATATGGATTGCAGCCAAGGGGAGTGTTTGAACTCATAGATTTGAGTGGTATGGAGAGGAGTGCTGAAGGAGAAGAGTTTGCAGTAGCAATGAAGGATATACATCAACAAGTTAAGGAAAACCTTCAAAAAAGTGTGGAGAAATACAAGCAACATGCAGATTTGAAAAGAAGAGAGGTTCAGTTCAAAGTGAGGGACTTGGTATTGGCTCATTTGAGGAAATCAAGGCTACCAAAGGGGAAGTATTCAAATCTATAGATGAAGAAGATTGAGCCATGTAGGGTGGTCCACAAATTTGGAGCAAATTCCTATGAAATAGAAATCCCTCTTAGAGTGGCTATCTTTTCAATTTTCAATGTTTTTGACCTATATCCTTTTAAAGGACCTGTGATTGCAGGTATAGGTGCAGGTACATTAGAAGATCCAGATGAAGATTGGGTCAAGGACTTACAACCAAGTTATCCACTGAAGCTTGAATGAATCTTTGACACAAAGGAAGCCAAAAGAACAAGAAAAAAGGTGTAACAAGGAGGATTCCACCTAGATGATAGAGGAAGACATCAAGAAACATGGTACCACATCTGATTTCAAGTGAAACGTGAGATTTTGTTCTCTTCGGCTGTATGGTGTAGGGGTGCCTAGATTTCATTATGTAAACTGGGTCCAATGTTGGGTTTTTGTGTTTTAGTCATGTTTTTGATGTAATAAGGTCTATTTATACCATCTCTAATTTTTTTGGTCACATGGGGTCAGTTTGGAGTAAAGTTGTCATGTTTTATCAAAATATTGCAAAAGTTGCTATGCAACTTTGCATTTTTGCTTCTTGTTAGAAGTTGAATAGTCATATATTAAAAATGTAGTTGGAGACCATTTTTTTTTGGTTGAAAAGGTTTAAATTAGCCTTGAGGAGTTTGAGGCATTCTTCTGGATTTGTATTTGGTGATCAATCGATAAGAAACCTCTATTTTTCTATAATTGCTTAAGTAATTTTGTTGCTACAAAACTTTGTATGGCTCCATACTATGTGTTAGTGATTTAAAGTGAATTGGAATCAATGGAGGGGTGAATTAATTTTTTTTTGGTTTTATTTGATTTTATTTCATAAATTTTCAAGGAAGTTAGAGCCAAATTGGTGAAATCAGTTAGGAAA
The DNA here is from genome assembly GCA_007258455.2 of Sequoia sempervirens. Taxonomy (NCBI): domain Eukaryota; kingdom Viridiplantae; phylum Streptophyta; class Pinopsida; order Cupressales; family Cupressaceae; genus Sequoia; species Sequoia sempervirens. The sequence continues at coordinate 164,019,344 of VDFB02049217.1, read as the reverse complement.
CCCTAGGATAAGAGGGTTTGATTGAAAAAATGCAATACTGAACCATTCCACCAGTGGAAAATGCTAAAAATTATTGAAATGACATTAGTTAGGTTTCTTTTCATGTTTTTAGGGTTTTTATATGTAGGGGATGGAGGTAGGGCAGTGTTTGATTGAGCCCTAGCCTAATATCTCAATGTATTATGCTTAGGAGTGTAGGCTAGAAGTAGGGTTTTGATATTAGATGAACTTGTGAATGTTCCAATTGATGAAATATATATTTTTAGACCCCATATGATTTGGTTGAAGCCTTGGAAATAATTTTGATAGATTGGAGGAGAGATTTTACATGGTTGCTTTGGAAAATAGGGCCAATTTGACCTAGTTCCAATGTAGCAGTCAATTTTAGAGGGTGTTGTTACAAAACAAGCCCATCCACAAATTTGATATGTTGAAAAAGAGCATAAATTTTTTCTGTAATGGCAATTCAATTGGGGGTTTGCAATCTTCTTTGAAAGTTTTGGTGAAAATTCACTGTTTGGAACGCTACAAGGTAGTTTGAAGGTTTTGTGAGATAAAGACCAAGTTAGGGTTACCAAGTTGAAAAGTTTGTTCAATTTTGATTGGATTGAAAACCTCCACCCTACTCTGCATCACTTGTGGATGTGTTTATGTTTTAGTTTATTTACATTCATTCTAATGCTTAATAAGGGTTGGAAGATTAATTAGGGTTTTAATGTTTTAATGTACAACTAATTCACCCCTCTCTTAGTAGTATTGCGTATCTAACATGGTCAATATGAGAGTTCCTCTTCATCAAATCCTATTAGTCAATCCAAAGCTGTTGCTCATATTTTTAATCTTTTAAAAAGAAAAATAAGAACTTCATAAAAATTAATGCTCCTTCTCCTAATATTATTCAATCACAAGTTGCAGCCATAACACCTTCTTCTACGGCCCCTTATCACTATAAATTGAGAGCTCGACAATTTTCCCAACTTTTTGAATCCTTGGATTCCATTATATTATAGCTTCTTAATAATAACCTAATCCAACTTCCTCATATTCGTCTTGTAGATACCTCTAAACCTTTTCTTCCTTTATTTGACCTAAAGTCCTTTTATCAATATCATCATACACCTAGTCATGATATGGAGTGATGTATGTGTATTAAGAACCAGGTGTAAGACCTCATTGATTCCAACATCATCTAGGTATCTGATGTGAATGATAAAGTTAAAATTCCTTAAAACCAAAATTTAGAACCATCTATAGATACCATTCCTACTTTAGCTAGCCTAGACCATGACAACCAAGCCTTTGACCATGTTGTTTTTGTGATAGATGTTATCCATGAGCCTGATGTACCTGAGCTTGATGTTACCTTTAGCCACAATTATTCCTCTATTCACATACCTGATGGACCTCTCTATATTCCCACCAAAATTAACGATAAACCCACACAAGGAGTACTCATTAATCATATTTTCTTGGTGAATGTGCTTACTAAAGAGTTCCTTTATATGCATGAATTATATCAATAAAAGTGTGAGAAATTAGAAGTCTTGGTTAGAGAATTCGATGGTTTCATCTGCTTTGTCCTAAGAGCCTTGACCCCTAATGTCTAGGTTGGACCCAAAATCCTAGATGTACCCTTTTCCATAATTCCAACCTTGGACCAATTTCATGTAAATTTGGGTCATCCATGGTCCACTTCTATGAAAGTAGTCCCATCCATAGTTCAAAAGTGCCTAAATTTTCCATTTTAAGAATATGTGCACACTTCTCATCACAATGGGTTTAAGCCTTTGACCCTTCATGAGAAATTTTCACTTGACTACTTTTGGCCCCAACCAATTGAGCCTATTCGGCCCTATGAGGATTATTTGTTCCTCTCTTATTAGAAGTTCAAAGCTAGTAAAATTCCTTATTTGTCTGCTATTAGCTCTCCCAATCCTCCTATGACTACTTCCCTTGAGGCTCCTTCATCCTCTAAGGGTGTGAATGTAGTTCCTCCTATTACAAAGGTAGTGATTAATCACATCTTGGATGAGGTATCCTTCTCTGACCCCTAAGGACTAGTGTCTACAATGCATCCCCACCTCTACCATTATATCTAAGACTATGAGGTAAGCACCTAGTGCCATCTTCTCCTCACTGTAAGGTGATTTTTTTTATTCCAAAATCTAGAACAAAGCAATCCATTATGTAGGAGCCTTCCCCTCTATTATCTCCCAACCACTTGAGGTTTCTTCCTTTCCTCCTCTTATTCCTAGAACAAAGGAAGAAAAGTAATTGATGTTGGGAAACAACAATATTCCCTCTACATAAGCTTCAAATCATACACGATAAATTCATAATGTGAAATAACATGGGAGATGACATTGTGCTAGGAATCACTAGCCTATGGTAGATAGTGAACCGTTACCTAATGATCCTTCTCTCTTGTAGCTATTTCTTTCCTCAGTCCCGCTTCCTTGTTCTATTGAGCCTTCCTCACCTAAGCGTGAGCCTTTTGTCTACCCTAAAATTTTCTAACTTAAAACAAATAGTACTACCAAAATTTTCAACTTGAAACTGCTAACTTAAAGAAAAAATGAGTTCTAAGGTTTTATACCTAAATTATTGACATCATGTTTATGATGTCAACTCATCATTTTAATTATTCTAGGTTGTAATTTTCCCTAAGAGGTACTAAGACAAGTCAAGGTTTACTTATTTTGAATAATTACACTACAATAACTTTTAACTTTCATCCTAACTATATTCATTCCTTTGATTAAACGATAGAAGAGATACACTAAGGCAAAAATAAAACTTAATTATGGAGAGTTCAAAATGATAAACACACTACCAAAAATAAAACATCTAAGTATTTGAGATTAGTAAAAAAATCTATCATTACTATAACATTAATGATGAAAGCATATTCATTCCATTTAACTTAGCAATAAATTATCTTAAGCTTAATAATCATGCGATAACTAGAAAGGTACACCTACTAATCAAGACTAATAATTTTTGTTAGGATTACTTTCAAGGGAAATAAAACCCAAACATACATCAATTTTACATATTTGAAATTATTTTCTCAAACCAATTAAGGTACACTATATGTAAATGTGTTCATTCATTCTCAAGAGCTTATTGCATCATGTTGGAATAATAACGAGTTTATCATTGATGCATTTGTTGGCAACATAAGCATGAGGGATAAGTGCATTATAGTTCACTGTTGCATGTTGATGTCAACATTGTAATCTGGTATGAAGACCATTGTGCAGGTTAGTTAATATAGCTTGGGCATGTTTGAAGAGAGTAATCTAGTGGATATTTGCAAGAATTTTTGATCCGGTGAAGAGAGGTGAAAGAGAAATTGACTAATCATCAATACAAGTATTTTGGTGTACATGACATCTAGTTTTTGGGTTCACATTGGTTTTCTATATAAGTTCTCGCTTTGCACTTTTGATATAATTTTGTTAGATGTTAGAGGAACCTAAATCCAAAATTTCATATTCTTTTGGGTCTTGGTGTTGAAGTTATGAGTGAAAGTGTATCAACCTGGCAGTAACAAGTGTTTCCCAGTTCAATGCATATGTTTTGGTGAATCCACACTTCTCCACATATTAGATTTTGGATTTATGATTTTTTGGAGTTGTTAATAGGTGTCAATAGTGTGTATTCCAAATGGCATAGAGTTTGGAGGTCTATGTGTCCGAATGATGTACAATTGAAAAATTTTGTTATTAGGTCATTACTAGTGCTGACCTAATGAGTTTTGTGTATTGAGAAGTTTGAATATGTATTTATCTATTGTATTGGAGTTTATTTTGGTCCATGCTGGCCTATTTTAAATTTTTACAAGTTTTGAATCTTGGTGAGAACCATGTATATATGGCTATTGGGTTGACAGGTTATATTTTGTATAATACATCTAATTAGGCCGACCTAATTGATGTTGTAGATGTTTGTGGATGAAGCGGATAATATATAAGATATTTTTCAATGTTTTGGATGATGAAATATGTATTAAGAGTGTGTGGATGTGAATTGTGTGAGTATAATGTGAATGCAGAGTAGAGAAGAGTGTTAATTCAAATCAGTATGAAGTGTGTGAAGTCTATATTCTAAGCTTCAAAGGAACTACAATTCATGCATATGTTAGATGCAATTGTAATAGTTCAAATATTGGTTGTGTGTCACAATCTCTTATATCTTTTCCTCTTTCAGTGGGTAGTGAGTCCACTTGTAATGAGAACTTCTATAATATACTGTAATGCACAAAGCTTGAACAAGAAGTTGTGAACTTGAGATTAGATCTTGAAAAAGAAAGGAGTCATGAAGAAAAATTCAAAATGAGCTCTACAAAGGTTGATGAAATGATTGTAAATTAGAAAGGATCTAAAGACAAAGGTGGATTAGGGTTTGAGATAGGAGAAAGCTCAAAGGCGTATCAAACTACAAACCAACCTAAAAAAAAGACTAAAGATAAGAAGAACAATGACAAGTAGATCCATAATCAAAGGAATGAAGCTAGAAGACCACCGGTCAAACAACCAAATGCATAAAGGTACCCATCTTCTAATGGTTTCTATTATTCTTGCAATCTATTTGGACACAAGGCTATGGAATGTAGAAGCAGAATGAATTAGAATGTTCCATCTTTTCTCGGTCAATGCTTTACATGCAAGAGATTTGGTCATAGAGCTAATGAATGCAGATGTCAAATAATGAATGGCTATAACAATGGTAGAATGGTTCAATATTTCAATGGATAATGTTATACATGCAACAGATTTGGACATAAAGCTAATCGATGCATATCTAGAATGAATGGAAGTAAGATTGGTCAAAATAATGCCATATGCTACAATTGCAATAGGTTTAGAAATATTTCTTAGTTTTGCAGAAGCAAGAATGTGAAGAAGAAAAATACAGTAAAGAAGAATGATTTGGTGAAAAATGCTGATCCAATAGAGATGAAGAAAGAGATGGAAAATATTTGGAAAAATAAGGAAGAGACAGAGGTTAAGGATGAGTCTACATTAGCATTCGATGTAGATGTTTCCTCCATAAACAAAGTTGAGAACTTTGGCTTAGGGGAGCTTTGATGAAAATATTTCATCCCTTTCCAAAGAAATGGTGTTGATGCTTCAACACATGTATATGATATGTAGATCAATGCATTTGATCTATTGGAAAAGATCCTAGTAGAAAATATCAAGATGTGAAAGTTTACGGACTATTTGAAGTTGATTGTGCAGATAGTTAGTGTTTTTTCCATCTTTTCAGTTTGAGTATTCAATACAAAATTAGGTTAAGTTGAAAAGGATTATAAGTGATGTCACTTAAGAAAAATTCATTTGAAAACAAGTATTTAAGAGAAGAGCAACTGATGAGCAAAGTAGTGTGTTTGAAGTGATTGAGATATGGTGCAAGAAAAACCCTAGTCGAAAAGTGAAGTAAAAGGTACTTATAGTCTTTCACTTGCCCTAATTTTTCAAAAAGCATTTTGAGAACTAATTTAAATGGATACTCCAAGGGTTATTGAAGTTTTTGAATGACCCTGACCTAAATTCAAGAAACATCCTGATAAATCTATTGAAGTCGACCTTGACGGTGCATTCTCAAGGGTTCCTTATGGTGTCCTGCATGTTAAGGATATAAGAATATACATTCATGGGAAATTGGAAGAGTATGAACACTCAAGGCTTGGTGATGTGTGGGAAAAAGAGCTCTTCGGTGATGAATTTGCATTGAAACTAGCGTATCAAAATTTGGTGAAGTTCGATGTTTGGCAAGGGTTTCCAAAATTTTTCCATGATAATGCTTGAGTAATGGTTGCATTGAGTTTTATTCATGAAAAATTTGTGTGGATGGATATGCCCAACTTGATTACCAAGGAGGTAATTAGGGAGGTGATTGGTTTGTGTTCAACCAAACCAGTTCTAGTACTTAAGTCTATAAAGAATGAGGTTGTAATAGAGTGAATGGGTGCAACATATGCCAAGAGATCCTTGACCATCAAGGAAATAGGAAACCCAACTGTTAACTTTGCATCAATGATGATCAGACATAAGATATACTTCTCTAACAGAGATAATTTTGTATCTGCAACCGCCATCAACACAACTTATGAGATGATTGAGAAAGGAGTGGATTATGACTTATGTGAGCTACTAAGACAAAAGACTAATGGAAAACTTACAAAAGACAAAAGAGTCCAGGTATCCTTTCAAATATGGAACCTTGATTATATGTTTGATGTTTTACTTCTTAAGAGAACTCCCTTAAATAAAGAGTATTGTGTGGCTACAAGGTAGAATTATAGATCAAATAATTTTTGAGAGGACTTGGAGATTCTAAGGTATAGGATGGTGCTCTTGTGGAATTCTTTGCAGTATTTTAGAAAAGGATGCAAGAAAAGGAGAGTATTCCTTAGAAGATGGTAGAGAAGTACAAGAATGGCATTAAATTCTTGGTGATAAAGGATAAATGTATCATAGAGGTTGTAGAGCCTAGAATAGTATGGATACCTGCTATGGGATATGGAATCACTAAGGAAGATATTATGGGGACTGTAGACTACATGCTAAGAAAACCTAAGGATGCCTCTAAAGAGAGGTATGGAACTTATGAGAATTCCATGAAAGTCCTCTTGGACCAAAGGAAAAAACAAATCAATAAGATAGTGGAGAATATTATTCCAATAGTTGCAAAGGCTATGGGCCTCACTAAAGAATAGGTTGAAAAGGAAAAGGCTATGTTTGGCACTCTAGGAGGCTCATCAAGTGCAAGGAGATTTGGTAGAGAAACTACCACTCCTTTGGTTTCCTAGAAGTCCTCCAAGACTAAGCTTGTAATAGGAGAAAATAGAAAAGTACTTGAAAGTGCTCTAGTGAAGGAAAAGACCTCTCTAGGCAAAAAACAAAAGATTCCTAAAAAGGAAAGGGCTACTTCAACAACATAATAAACTAGCCCAATGAGAAGGAAAGTGAAAACCAAGGCAATGAGGGAACATTACTTGGGCATTTATGTTGAAGATAATGAAGAAGAAGAAGGACCACAATTGGTCTAAAAGAGAAAATTTCAAGCTTCACAAGGTGAAGCAAGTTCAAAGAAAGTAAGAAAAAATATTGTGGATAAAAATGAAGAGGATGAAGTAGAAAAAGGAAAAAAATCCTTTGTGATCCACATGAGAGAAGAAAGAAGAGTCCAACAAGAAGAAGGCACCAAAAGAGAAGAAAAGAAGAAGAAACCTTCATTAAGGACTCATAGTCCCATGAAATTGGATGCATTATTTAATGGGGTTGTGAAAAATAAAATTCTAGAAGAGATTGCAACATTATATACCGAGGCTGATGAGGTGGACAAGGCCACCATTGTAGAATCCATTGTTTTTTTTGAAGTTGATATGATAAATATTGAAAATCAATCACTTACAGAACTTTGGAATGTTTTGATTGAGAGAAGACAAGAAGCTATAAAGGAAGAAGCTAAATTGAAAGCTTATAATTTAGAGAAGATTAGTGCTCCTCTTTAAATAGAGAATACAGTCACATTAGCTATATTGTATAGTAAAAAATTCAAAACTAATCCAAGGGTAACAACCCTCATGGGAAGAGATCAAAATGATCTCGAGAGGCTTTGAAAAGAGTTTGTGGAGAAAGTTGCAGACTTAGCTCAAAGGCTGGTAATGACTTTGGAAAGCATAGAAGAAATGCATATTGAGATGCCTGATCTAGATATGAATGTTGAAGAATATGTACAACATGATGATGCTCAACATGAGTATGAAACAAAAGAAGGGAATGTGCAGGGAAATGTTCTTCCGGATGTGGAAGAAATTGTAAAGGAAAATATAGCAATAGAAGAAAATGTTGAGGGAGAAGTAGCTATCAGAGAAGACATTGCAAAGGAGGATACTTCTACACCTCCTCCAATATCTGAAACACATGTTGAGAATGTTCAAAACCAAACAGAGAAAATAACTCCTTTGGATAACAAAGAACAAGCCATTGGTGAAGTAGATAAAAGGAAGAATGATGAGAAAAAGAGTGAAGATGCATCCGGTGATGCAAAAGGAAAGAAGGCAATGGAGGTACCAGTTAACACTGATGACAAGGAGGAGTTAAAAGAGAAGGTTGTCTACAGAGGAGAGCTTACAGACTACTGGTGAATCTTTCAGCATCTCTAAAGATTCTTTAAAGAATTTTCTAAGTATGTAATTGAAATTCCAACCTATAGTGTTCACCCAAGTGTTACAACTGGATATGCAATAGGGGAATGTGGATATGGAAAATATTTATCCTTTTCACAAGCTCCAATTGGGATGTGTTTTCCATGCATCTTCTTGAAAGGAAATTATATAGAGAATTTAGAAGAGTGAAGAAATGATAGATGAAGTAGTGAAGGATTTGCATGAAGCCATACTTGGTACTATCATTGATAATTCCCTCTCCAGTATGGAAAATATTAAATTTCTACTTGATTCTTTTAAGGAATATGCTAGTGGTTTGAAAGGAGAGTTAGAAAAAGAGTAAGAGGAAAAGGTTGATGAGAAAAAGTTGCTAGATGTAACAGAGAAGTGTTCTAATGTACACAATAAGTTTCTTGAAAGTATTAAGGGTGTACAAGCTTGTGTGGTGAAGGCCAAAACTTTATATCATTTTTATGTGAAGTGGCTCGGGTCGACAACAAGCATAAAGGATATGATGGACTCAATTGGGCCCCATATTGAAAAAGCTTCCAGTTCCTATGATCTGACACATGATCTAGATGAAAGCACAAGGTCCACTATTGAAAATTATATGAACAATTCTTCCATATACAAGAGCATAAAGAAAAGATCATTATGCATTTTAGTAATCTTAGGGATCTGGTGAACTCAAATTTCACACTTGTTTCCACTGCCTTGATGAGTGCTGATAAGAATTCAAAGCTAAATCTGGAACCCAACACTCTAGATGAAGGAGAAGAACTCTTAATGGAGTTTCAGACATAAAGTAGAATGCTTTGTATAGAAAATAAGAGTTGGGAGGATTGGAAACAAGATTGGCAAGCCCATCTTGAAAAGCTACAAGATTCAAATTCCTCCTCTGGGTGATAGTATTTCTTTTTTTATACATTTTTGTTATTGTTTTAGTCTTTTGTGTACATATGCCGATGATATAAGGCAGATTTCTAGTTCAAATTTTTGTTGGATAGCACTCCTAGAGGGAGTCAGTTAATTTTTTTAGCTTGTATATATGTATATATTAGTCAGGGGGAGATCTTGTATATGAAAAGATTGTAGTATGTTCCATTTTCCCTTGATGTCAAAGGGGGGAGAATTTTTTTTGGGAGATAGTTGAGACATGTTGCCATCAATGAAAAAGGGGGAGATTGTTGGAAATGTTGAAATGAACAAGAAAATTGAGTGAGGGGGGTGGGTGAATCAGTTGTATCAAATTAAACCATTAAAACCCTCAGTAGTAATCAGATCCAAATACATTCATTAAACCCTTAATTTGTTATAATAGTTGAACATGAAAAGTAGATAATAGAAACTAAAACAAACAACACCCTACACAAGAGAACAATAGATTTACATGGAAAACCATAAAATGGAAAAACCATAGTGAGGATTGGCTCACAATATAAATAATTGCAAAATTGGTACAAAGAGGCTCACTACCAAAATAGGATGCACTGCTCGAAAAGGCTCATAGCCCAGGCTCACTGTTGGAATAGAAAGAAGAAAAAAAGATAGATTGTCACATAGAGAACATGATCTCAATGCAACAGAGGTTCCACCACAACAAATCTAACAACACTTGCAATCTTCAGAAGATCAAGATACCTTAGCTCACTTCATTCAACAATCTTGTGTTATATCTCACACTACAATTCACATCTCAACACTCAAGTTTTTTCCACACATCTTATCTCGTATCAATTCACCTTGTACTTATACCATCCTCAAATTGAAAAACATTTTTTGTTGGTTGCACTCACCTTGCACTTTATAAATTCAAAATAGGTCAGCATTAAACATTCTCATGATGGATAGGAACAAAAATTAACTGGGACCCTAAACAACAACACCACTCAACCACATGCTACCACAAACAATATTTATCCTTCCCATGTAGTGTAAACACTAGGTTAGTCATTACCCATGCAAACACCATTAAAATTTGAATTACATACTTCCTCAAGCCCAAATGTGACTTGCAAACCACTCACCATGCTTCATTATGATCAAGAATATTCCTCTATCACATAGAAATCTATCAAACTCCTTCACAATGATTTGCAACTTCATAATGTACACAACTTTGTACACTCAGACTACACGTCCAAACACTGCAATACTAGAATCCAACTTCTAAAGCACCAAACCACATATCCTCTCGACAGATTCAAGAGATCAACACCATAAAAATACCTTTAGGAATCGTAAAACCTAAAGAACAACTGTAGAGAAACACAAAGAATTTTTTTTTCTCCTAGACACCTCTATAACCGATACTGTAAAACTAGTTCACACACTGGTGAACATATCCTCCTCTACATAATGATCCAGAAGCACAAATTCTGGATATAGAAACTCTAAACACCTCTAACCAACATATCAAAACCACACAAGTAAATCTTCAACCTAGAAGAAATGTGAAGCAAAACCAAAACACCTCTGCAAACTATAATACCTCTACAATACCATGTTTCCTTCTTTGATCAATTTTCTCAATATCCTCAACATCTAAACCATAAAAACAATCTTATCAAAGCAACACAAAGGTTAACACCAAAAACTTAACTAATGAAAATATAATGCAACTAATCAAAGAAACAATGTCTCTCAACCATTGCACAACTATCACTAAAGACAACACAAGCTTGTTGAAATCAATGACAACACCTTCATACTTGCAAAAATATACCCCTTTGTCATTCATGGAAACACAAGATGTGAAAAACCATCAAAGACAACATACACAATATTCCTTCACTCTCTCTATCTCTTCCCCTTTCAAATTTTCCTTTTTCACTTGACATCTTTCTCTCCCTCTATATAAACATACTTTTTCACATGATTCTTCTCTCCCCTTTTGACATCAATGGAAAAGGATTATTTTTTTTGCATTATTCTCCCCCTTTGACATGGAGCCAAGATACTTGCAACTGCTCTAAATACTCCCCCTTATAAGTACACACCAACCAAATCAGAAACTTCTACAAAATGACATCTTATTCCATATTGTAACTATTTAACTACCAACCCCCCTGAGAGGTAGCCACCAAAATCAATCTAGACAATGAATGCTTCCATAGATCCACTGGAGTGATGCAACTCCATATGAATCTAGTTCAAGAAAGGAGTGGCAATAACCCCCAATTTTTCCCGAAGATACTCAAAAGTATCCTTAGGAAGAGCCTTAGTGAATATGTCAGCAATATGATCCTTTGTAGGTACATATTCAAGCTTCACTTCATTTTCCACAACCTTCTCTCTCAAAAAGTGATACCTAATTGATATATGCTTTGTCCTTGAATGCATCACTGAATTCTTTGAAATATTAATCTCACTTGTATTATCAAAAAAGATATAAATAGGATCATCATACACCACTCTAAGATCCTTCAATATCTGTCTCATCCATAATACCTATGTACAACAAGATGTTGCTGTAATGTACTCAACCTCTACAATAGATAAAGAAATAAAATATTGTTTCTTTCTTATTCATGATACCAATCTACATCCAAGAAAGAATGCACCACCACTTGTACTTTTCCTATCATCCACACAACCAACCCAATCTACATCTATGTAAGCACATAATGTAAAATCAATATCCTTAGGATACCACGAGCCGTAATCCAAAGTTCCCTTCAAGTATACGAATATCCTCTTTATTTCCACATGTATTTCTTTAGGATCTTCTTAAAATATAGCCACAAGATAAACTACATGCATGATATCTTATCTAGTAGCAGTTAGGTATAGTAGTCCAACAATCATAGATCTATACTTGTTCTAATCAGCCTTAGGGGATTCATCATCCTTACTCATTTTTCAACCAGTAACCATAGGAGTTCATATCAGCTTAGATTCTTATATTCCAAACTTCTTCAAAATTTCTTTAACATACTTTGATTGTGAAATGAATATGTCTTTATCTATTTGATTGATTCATATCCCAAGGAAGAAATTCATCTCCCCAAATATAGACATCTCAAACTCTTTCTACATCTCTTCTGCAAATTTTTTGTACATAGCTTCATTACCTCCAAAGATTATATCATCAACATACACAACCACTATTAAGGTTCGGTCTTCCTCAAATTTAAAGTAAAGATTGTTAAAAGGCACAAGACAACTGAGAGGGGGTTGAATCAGTTGTCACCAAACAAACTCAAAACTCAAACACTTATCAATTTCTTATCCACTTAATTCTATTATTAAGTATGAACATGAAATGCATATAACAGAAAATAAAATCAACACAATGAACACCAGATTTTATGTGGAAAACCCAATGAGGGAAAAACCACTGTGAGGATTAACTCAGAATATAAAGGGATTCCAAAAAATTGAATATATAAGGCTCACTTCCAAAGGCTCACTACCCAAAATAGGACTCATTGTATGGATACAAAATCTCTCTACTTATACAAGGAGGCTCACTACCTAAAAAGGAATTACAGAACAAAAAAATGGCTTTACAACCTGAATGAACTGATAAGAGTACACCTAACAAGTGTTGATTCAGTTATGGTATTTTCTCAATACACAGACTTAACACACTTCATCATTTTCACACTTCTTCACATTCACATCATTGTAATTCATCTCATTCTACAATATTCAAAGTTTTCTGACATATATATCTGACCTATACACAAGCATCAATTAGGTTGGCCTAATTATATGCAATCCTTATTTACCAAAAATACCAACTGTTAGCTTCAAGCATTCACAAAATATTTCCAAACAATAAATCAAAACATGTAGCACACTACAACATGTCGACATAGACCTAAGATAGGTCACACATACATCCGCATAACAAAATTAATTCACCATAACACCATTTATCTAGGAGGTTGGCCAAAGATAGGCTAAATAGCAAAATGCAATCAATAGAATAATGCCAATACACCATACGAGCACCTATACATGAGAGATTTTGAACTAACATGCTTCCAACATCCATAAGACATTTCCCAAAACCGTAATCAACAACAATCAACCACAGAGGATTGCAGACCAAAATACCAAAGGATGTAAAATATATACCAGTTTAGATACTAGTCCAAAATACCAGGTCAAATAAAGACTTAGTCTTGCAGTTGCAACTTATATAACATGGTGACATCAATAACAACACAAAAACTATATAGTTGGCCATTCTTCTTCATTCTTCCAACAATCTCCCCCTTTGTCATTGATGACAACATGTGCCACAATATTATTTTCCTATCACTAGTATTCTTTCCTTTTTCTATTCTTCACATGACTTTCTCCCCCTTTGACATCAATGGAAAAGGACAACCAAAAAGTAGGATGTAAACGTATGTACATGGTAACATTGTATATACAAAGGAATTCTAACTCCCCATTTCAAACATTCAAGTGAAAATAATGCTCTTTACATGAAATATTTTCTTGTACCTTTCTCTTATGATCGGAATAATCCTTTTCCAAGAAAGAACATCCAAATTCATCCTTGCACTCATACTATCCAATAAAGACAACTGTGTAAAAGAGGATGTCTAGTCTGAAGATAGACATTGTTGTTCACAATCTTCTACATTAGAGAGTATTTCAGAGAGATGATCCAACTAGACTTCAACAATTTATTTAACCAACCAGAAGGTTTTAACCAAGTCTTCTTTCAAACTCTTCAAGTGCACAAGTGATCAAAAAGACTTATGAATTCTACTTTATACATCGTCGGTTTTCCCTAATTTGCATTAAATGTGACAGACTTCAAAAAGTTGATAAAAACCCTATTCATTTGCACTATGAACCCTAAATCAATCCGCAAAAGAACATGCCTACAACTTTTATTTTGGTTTCTTTTCCATGACCTCTGTCTACTCATTCTTTACAACATATCCTCATGCCAACATCTAACACACCATTTATCCAGGGGTTTGTACAAATTTTTGTTAATGCTGCCCATAAGACCATGTTAGGTCTAATTCCTGAAGGAATTTTCTCCACCAGATGAGGGCACAAACACATCTATCATTTCTGGTTCTTCTTCTTTCTTCCTTCATATCTTATTCATTTCTTTCTTCACCTCATCTTTGTCAATTTTCTTCACTAGCTCATTCTTCTCTACTGGAGCAGACTACTTTCCCTTCTTACTTCTATAAAATTTTGAGATGTGTCCAAGTTTGTTGCAGTTATAGCAGACAACACTTTTCTAATTTTTCTGACCTATATTAACCCTTGATCTACATTGATTTGCTTTGTGTCCAAACTTGTTGCATGTATAGCAATATCCATCAAAATATTGATTCATTCTACCTCCATTAAACCTATTCATCATCATCCTACTAATCATTCTCACATCAGATCTGCATTCAGTAGCTTTATGTCAAATTTTCTTGCATGAAAAACATTGACTGGAGAAGGAGCCAGGAAATTGGCTCATCCTACTCCTGCACTCTATTACCCTCTGACCAAATTTGTTACATGAAAAGAAAACACCATTGAAAGATGGATATGTTTTTTGCATTTGGCTATCTGAAAGGCAGTCTTCTAGAAAAATTTCTTGAATTTCTTTTCTACTTCCCTTTGTCTTGAGTCTTTTGATTATCCTTTGAGCTTTCACCTATTTCATTTCCCAAGCCACCTTTTTCTTTACTTGGTTTTTTTCATGCAATCAACTCATCAAGCTTATCAGAGCTAGATTTGAAATTGTTTTCACATATTTTTGCTTTCTCCAGTTCTACTTTCAAGTTCACCACCTCTTGTTCAGGTCTAGTGCATTCATCAGTCTTGCTTTGCACCAATGTATTCATACATTCTTCAATTCATTTCTTTTCTTCCACTAGCACTTTCAATCCAATGATCTCTTGTTTTTGCTGCCCACTCACTTCTCTATGTCTTTCTTTGAATTTATTCAATTGGTCTTTCAATTTCTAGACACATTCATTTGCCTTATCAATATTTTCTTTCAAATCTCTATTTTCATTTTCAACCTTATCAAGATCTTCAAGTGCAGCTTGGAGTTCTTTATTATCCATTCATTCAACCTTCAAGATCTTTCTCAAGTGGTTAATCTCTTCACCAAGGAACCAAAGCTCTAATACCAATTGTTAAAAGGTGCAAGACAATTGAGAGGGGGGGGGGTGAATCAGTTGTCACCAAATACAAACTCAAAACTCAAACACTTGTCAATTTCTTATCCACTTAATTATGTTATTAAGTATGAACATGAAATGTAGATAACAAAAAAAAAAAAATCAACATAATGAACACCAGATTTTATGTGGAAAACCAAATGAGGGAAAAACCATGGTGAGGATTAACTCGCAATAAAAAGTGATTCCAAAAAAATGAATATGTAAGGCTCATTGCAAAAGGGATCACTACCCAAAATAGGACTCATTGTCTAGATACAAAAGCTCACTGCTTACACAAGGAGGCTCACTACCTACAAAAGGAATTACAAAACAAAAAATTGACTTTATAGCTAGAATGAATTGATGAGTACACCTAACAAGTGTTGATTCAGTTTCGATGATGATCAATACACATACAAAACACACTTCATCATTTTCACACTTCTTCACATTTGCATCATTGCAATTCATCTCATTCTACAATCTTTAAATTTTTTTGACATATATATTTGACCTATTCACAAGCATCAATTAAGTCAGCCTAATTAGATGCAATCCTTATTTACCAAAAATACCAACTGTCAGCTTCAAGAATTCACAAAATATTTCCAACAATAAATAAAAATGTGTAGCACACTACATCATGTTGACATAGACCTAAGTTAGGTCACACATACATACACATAAGAAAATTAATTCACTATAACACTAATTATCTAGGAGGTCGACTAGAGATAGGCTAAATATCAAAATGCAATCAACAGAATAATGCCGATACACCATACGAGCACCTATGCACAAGAGATTCTGAACTAACATGCTTCCAACATCCATAAGCCACTTCCTAAAACCACAAGCAACAACAATCAACCGCGGAGGATTGCAAACCAAAATACTAGAGGATGTAAACTATATACCAGTTCAGATACCGATCCAAAATACCAGATCAAATAAAGACTTAGTCTTGTAGTTGCAACTTATATAACATGGTGACATCAATGACAACACAAAAATTGTATAGTTGGGAATTCTTCTTCATTCTTCCAACAAAGATCACTATCTGCAGTGCCCTTGTTGAATCCTTGTTGTATCAAATATCTGTCCAACCTTGCATACCAAACTATAGGATCTTGTCTTTATTGAAAGATAGTGTGTCCCTTGGTCTCCTTGGTGCAACACAACACTTGGGTTCATGACATGGCTTAGCTGTCTCCTATGGATCTTGTATAAATTCGGTGGTTGTATTAGGCATTAACAAGTTGATCTTTTGGTGCAACGACAACCACCAATGTAACAATTGGTATCAGAGCCAAGGTCATGGGTTCAAACCCCTTGCTTGTGCTGGGGGGATTTTTGCAAGATGATGTGTCCCTTGGTCTCCTTGGTGCAACATGATAGTTGGGTTTGTGACATGGCTTAACTGCCTCTCGTGGATCTTTTATAAATCTAGCGATTGTATCGAGCATTAACAAGTTGATATTTTAGTGTAATGACAACCACCAATGCAACAGTTTCAATCCATACAATGCCTTCTTCAATATGCATACCATATTAGGTTTATCTAACAATTAAAATCCTTTTGGTTGTTCCATATAAACTTCTTCTTCCAATTCTCCATTCAAGAAAGCATACTTTGCATCCATCTGATAAAATTTAAAGTCCTTATACACTAAAAATTCTAAAATCATCTTGATTGCTTTCATTCTAGCCACCAGAGAAAATTTCTCCTCAAATTCTATTCCTTCAACTTATGCATAGCCCTTACACGCAAGCCTTGCCTTGTTTCTCCTTCTCCATTCTCATTTAGCTTGTTTTTGAATACCCACTTAGTTCCAATTATGTTCTTATTTTCAAGTCTAGGGACCAATTCCCAAGTTTGTTTTTTCTCAATTTGCATAAGTTCTTCCATTTCCTTCATCCAATGCTCATCTTTGCATGCTTCAATCACAATTTTAGGATCAACTTTAGAAAGCAAGCATAGATTTACCTTTGCTTCAATAGCTCTTCTTCTTGTCGACACATCTTTACTTTTGTCTCAAATAATTTGTTCTTTGGAATGATCTCTTTGTACATACTTAGGGGTCTTTTCTGGAGCTTCTTCCTCTTAATTCAATACTTCTTTTTCTTCTTCTTCTCCACAAGTAGGTTCATTTGACTCATATCCATCTATTACCACTGAGTTCTGCCTGCCTTCATCAACCTTGACACTTGCACTTTCAAAAATTCTTATCCTTTTGTTGTAACATTTGTAAGCTTTTATTTTAGTAGAATATTTGAGTAAGATACCTTCATCAGACCTTGCATCAAACTTTCCTATGTTTTCATCATCTCTTCTAACATAACATTTTCTTCCAAACACTCTAAAGTAATTGACAGTAGGAATACTTCCATACCACAACTCATAGGGATTTTTTGTGTTGTTAGCTCTTGCTTGAACTGTATTAAGTATGTAAATAGCAATATGAATTTATTCTCTCCAGTAGAATTCCGGTAGGTTAACTTCTTGAACAGTTCTATTTTTCCTTTCAACCACTATATTTTGCTAAGGAGTCCTAGGGGTAGACAAGTTCCTTTTTATGCCATGATTCTCACAAAAAATATTAAATTCATTGTAGGTGAACTCTCCACCTCTATCAGACTTCAAACATTTGATCTTCAAACCCATCTCATTCTCAGCCATAACTTTGAATGCTTTAAATCTATCTAGGGCTTCATATTTTTCTCTAAGAAAAGTAACCCATGTCATTCTAGAATAATCATTAATCAAAAGCATGAAATACTTGTCACCTTGAAGACTTATCAATCTTGTCAGACCACAAAGGTCTGTGTGTATCAATTCCAACAATCTGATAGAAGATTATTCCTTTGCCTTGAAACTACTTCTAGATTGTTTTCCAAATTGACAATCTCTGTAAACAACATTGATAGGCTTTGCAATCCTCAATAGATCTATTACTACTTGAACTGAATTGATTTTGACCAGGTTATCAAAATTGATGTAACACATTCTCTTATGTGAACCAGCTGTCGTTGATCTGATTCATAAAATAGTGACCATCAACACCCTTGAGCTGATAAATATTTCCATCTGTCCTTTTTCAAGCAACAATCACAGTTCTGGACCCTTTTCTAATCTAACATCCATCATCCTAAAACATAAGATTGTGTCCTTTTCTACACATTTTTCCAACACTCAAAATATTATGCCTTAAACCCTTGACATAGTAAACATCTTCAGTATTATGCTTGCCATCAAAACTAATTGATCCTATTTCACAAATATTAGCTCCTAAATCATCTTTGAATTTAACAAGTCCTCCATCATATTTTTCAAGTTTAACAAACTTAATCTTGCCTCCGATCATGTGATTTGATAAACCACTGTCAATAACCCAATAGTTCTTGTCCTATCTAATATGAAAATCAGATACCAAGGTATCGCCAATCTTATCCTTCTTCTCTGGAGCACTTTCCTTCTCACATTTTTTAGAGTTAGTAGAAACATTATCATCTTTTAAAGCCAAAAACAAGCATTCATTATCATCAACATCTCCATAGTCAGATTCATCATCAAAAATACCAGCATCTTCTCTAGCATAATAACTTTTCTTGATCATCTTACCTCTGTTCTCCTTATTCTTATTGTTCACAACTCTATTTGGACATCTTGAAGCATAATTACCTATATTTCTACAACTAAAGCACTTGAATGGTAGTTTACCTTTGTACTTACTGGTGCTCTTTTTAATTCTTCTTACGAAGTTATCTTCCACATCATGAAGATCATCTCCATCTGAATCTTCAACCTTTTCTAATTTTCTAGCCTTGAAAGCAGTCTCCATATTTGTACCATTTTTAAGACTGATTTTTCTCGTTTCAAATGAAGTTAGTGTGCCAAAAAACTGATCTCTAGTGTAAGTATTAAAATTTGCAATTTCCCCAATAGAAAAAAAAAATTCACTATAAGAATCAGGTTGAGTTATGAGAATGTCACATCTCAATTTCTTTACTTGCATTTAATAAGGTTGAGTTAATTGAAATAGAAAAATGAATTAATTAGTTATTTTTATGAAATTTGATAAATGCAATGATATTTGGGGCAAATGATTATCTTTGCAACTTTGTGATCTAAGATAATTATTTTGTAATAATTATCGGTTAAAGGTTACTGATGAAAATTGCAAGTGAAAGAGTGTGTGTATGCAGGAATAGGTTGAAGAACAAGAACATGGTTGAGGTAGGAATGATCAGCCAGATGATGAACGGTAAGCAAGAATGGAATCTAGAATGCACACACCACAATAGACCATAACATCTACATTTAACTTGCAATTGATAGATATCTTTTTTTCTTTTATGAAAACGTAAATGATTAAGTAGACAATCTTATGAAAGAAATGAATCTATTGGATCACTTGTCTTACCTTGTCTATTCAAAGCTAATTTCATATTTAAAGAAAAGGAAATAGTGATGTTGTAAATGCATCTAATTATACATAGTTCTCGTGAGAATACTGATTTAATCATTTGATCTTTTAAAAGAATTTGAAAAATAAGCTCTCAATAAAAGAAATAAAATATGTGTGTGAATATATATATACATATACATATACATACATACATACATATATATATTTATATCATAATGGGCTATAATGATAAGTTTTATCTTATTCGAAAACTCCTTATGAGACTATATGGAAGAAAATGATGAAAAATACTATTCAAAATTCCCTTAATAAATGAATATGGCTGACCTCTCCCACATTAGAAAGAATGGAATTATGCTCAAAAATAGGGAGTGGGTGGCTAAGCAATAGAGGCATGGAGAATTAATACCACTCCAATCTTAGAATGCAAATCGATGGAAAAAGGGAGTGGGAAATTTTGGAAGGGGAGAATCTAGCAAAAGAAGTTTGGAAGGGGAGAATCTAGCAAAAGAAGTTTAGAGAAGATTAAGGAAAAGAAAAAGAGGAAGGAACAAAAGAAGGGGGTAGTTGTTCTCCATTTTATTTTTGAAAAAGCAATGAACTTGCAAAAAAAGAGGTAATTTCGATACCTTTCTTAGATGTTTCCATCAAATTTTAGACTGACACTTTCTTCTTGTGCAATGCTTGAGCATAATGAGCATCAAATTCCATGTTTTTTTATCTTTTGTTATAAATTGTTGTTGTATTAGTGGCCTTGGTTTTCAGTCTATGTTGTGTAATTTTCCTGTTAGCCACGTTGGTGAGTGAAAACCCCCATTTTACCTTTGCTGTGTTTGTCGACATGCATATACATGATCGATCTGAATTCTTGTGTTCAAGATTTAACCCGTATGTTGTATTTAACCTTCAATCTTTGAGGACATCAATATGTTCTCTGTATAAGAAAATGCCATTTATGGTGTTGGTCACCCTTGATTCTTAGTTGAATGACATCATCATTGGAGACAACAAAACATTGAAACCATTGTTTTGGGCTAAATGATAAGGACCATTCGAGCATGAAACTCAACTTAGAATGATCCCTATCATTCTATTTTAAATATAAGATAAAGGGTGACTCTATCACCAATATTATTGATAGTTGATGAACGATATTCATTGTTTTGATCACGCTTAGTGTGGAATGATTTTACCGATTCAGAGTAATACATGTAATAACCAAGATCAACTATATAACATATATATATGTATTGGAGAATGACTTCATATTGTTCTATTATTTCCATTTTTTTGAACGATCATGCATTGTTCTAATAAGAAGATGGGAACGATACCATTGTTCCAGGATAACTGTTTGTTATAATGTCTTTTATTAAATGATAATGCATGTGATTATTCACTATGTCGTTGCTAGTATTAAGGCCTTAACAGGCCAAGGGTGAATGGACCCCTCACAACATTTAAATGATTTTCCCTTATCTCATCGATGGGTATGTATACACACATACACACACACACATATATATATATGTACATACTCAGTTGATCAAGTGTTTGAGTCATCTAAGATTCAAATGGTAATTATACTCTATTTTCACTTGGTTAAATGGTACCTCGAGTATGAGGAGGACAGTCCCATTAAACATTAAAAATGGGTATAAGTCGATATCATGATTATCAATTTACGACAACATGCTTATTGACCCCCAAATTTTCTTGTTGTATATACATATATGTGTGATTTAAAAGATGAACATAATGTATTATATCTCAATGTTCTAGTTTAAATAAGAAGATTAAACGATGAATAAAACCAAACGACATATGGTTACTATGTTAAACATTGAAAAAAATAGATTGAAACTTTTATCAGGAAACCAAAAGGGATGATATCAGATTTTAAACCAACTCATAACAATATTACCTGATACTTATAAGACATGATTACACAAAATATGTATGTCTATTCAGAACAAAATGAATATAGGATAATATTATGCTTTTACCAAGCAATTCAAACTAATGAATGGATTGAATAAATCCTGGTACTCATATTTTCTTTGAATTCAACTCTTTTTGTTACGAGGCATAAATTTCAAAAAAAGTAATAAAAAAATAAAAAATGGTGAAGAAATTTGGCATTGCCAGTTATCAGGCCTCTACCACCGCTTCTCCACCAAGCAACCACCACCGCACCACTCCCCTACCACCTCCGTCGGCGGCTTCCCTAACCCACGTGCCGCTAGCTCATTTAGCCCCTTCCGCCGAGCCTGGGGTCCTATGGAGATCTGGGAGTTGAGATCCTGCCCCCCGTTGGTCTGAGCCCCCAGCCTTGGTCATATCGGTGACCAAGGGCTCCATCACCAACCCCTATCTTCCAGCCCCCTGGTCCACCTAGGCGACCAGGGGCTTATTTTTTTAGCCCTTGAGGGTTGTAGAAGGGCATATTGGGCAGAATTGAAGCATTTTCACATAATTGACTATAACTTGGGCATACAACATTTTTTTTTGTAAACAAGATATCGTCGGAAAGTTGGTTTGATGAAATTTGCAATGGTGTAGGTGTGATTTTTGGTTTTTCTTTTTTGATATCTTTTTCAACCTCAGAAGTCACATGTTGTTTTCACTCCGGGAGACATATCTTTTGACTTGCTTATCCTTTTTTCACCATTCTCGTGACATTGGAAAACTGGTTCAATCCTCTACATAGATTTGAGGTCTTTTTTTATTTTTTGTTTATGCATGTTTAGCATTCTCTCATTTTAAAATCATTGGGTTATTGTAATAAATGAATTGATATAAAGTTCCATCAGGGGGGTTTCTTGCATAATAATATGATTAGAGTGTGCATGCACTTTGATCTCATCTTGATTTATTGACAGCTCACATGGGTTATATCTAGTTTCTTAGTTTCTTTTGGCCACATCTTTCTTGTAGCTTGACACATATCAGATTTATCTATTCACACTTCAGATTGGGAGTTTATGGTTATTGATCCACATTAGTTCAAATCCATCTCAGTTTGAGGGCCATGTTTTTATGGTTAATGTTCCAAAGTATTTATGGTACTTGTTCCCATGGAAGATTTTTAGTCTTAGTTTGGCATCGACATCGAGATACATGGTTTCTATATTTTGTCATCATTTTATTTACTATTGCTTTATGGATTCTAGGGTTGTTCCAGATTGTGATTTTTCTAGTGTTTCGTGGAATTGGGTCTGCTGTTACATTATTATGATTCCACTTTGGTTTCTTGTAGATAGAAGCATCTTTCCTTTCTTTCCGGATTGTAGTTCCAGTGTTACTCCACAGTGTTCTTCCAGTGCTTCTTTGCAGCAAGTCATCTCATTGTAGGGGGGTTTTGTCTCACTGGGTTTTCCTTCTCTACCTCATTATTGCATTTGTACATGGGTACCTGATCAGGCCTTGTTGTCGGGACCCATTCATGCTTTCTTGCATTCATCTTAGTTTTAGGTGTATGATTTTTTAGTCTCCCTAAGTTGCACTTATGGGGGGGTGTTAGTGTAATTAATTATTTAATTACACTTGCATAACTTTACTTAGGTAATATTTTAATTCCTAGGTTAATTATTGTCATCCTTATCTTGTTGAGCTATCTTGTTGCTCAAGATAAGATTAAGGTTATGCATACTTTCTTTTATAAAGAAAATCATCTCATGTAATTATGAATTCCTGAATATTATTATTTGCACATCTTTTTGCAACAATTTTTCTTTTTCTGATTTTCTCTTTTGTGGAAGGTTTTTTGGTTTTCATGTTTGATCTTGGTTTCTAACATTTTCTTTACCACTTTAGGTTCTTTGACTTGTGCACTAAGACCTATCATAGCACTTACCAATTCATTAACCATTTGCATGTAGCTTGTAGTTGTTTCATCTTCAAACATTCGCAAATTCTCAAATTATGCCGTTAGATTTTTCAACTTAGCTTGTTTAACCTTGTCATATCCTTCATAAATACTTTCTAGCTTATCTCAAACTTCTTTAACAGTTTCTAGATCCATAAATTTCACTAATTTAGAATGTGCAATACTACTCAAAAGAACAAATCTTGCCTTACCATTTGTTTCATAGGCCTTGATTTCATCACTTGTGCATGGTCCATTTGTGGGTATGGTTTACAACTTTAAATCCAAGATAAATCAGATAGCCTTCCATCTTTGCTTTCCAGAATGCATGGTCTGTACCATCAAACATAAGGATCTCCTTCTTTCTTACCATCCCAGATCTACCTCAAGTGGTTAAGGTCTTCTTCAAGGAACCTTTCTCTAATACCAATTATTGAAGCTATTTTGGGAAAGATCAAAAAATGGCTAGGGCCACTGGAGTTGTTAATGAAATCAAATATATGCTAAAGAAAGATCAAATATGAATAGAGTTCCTTTGTGGCCTTACTGACTTAACAAAGGTATATGTCCCTTCATACAACCCTAGGTCAATTATTACCCGAGGTCATGTGCTCAACGATTATGAAAGAAATATTGGCATCTTGATGCCTATGACATTAGTATGCATGGCTAAGATGGGACCTTCCATCAACATCTTTGCTCCTACTCCACTGCCTATTGTCAAAGTGAGCAAAATACCCATAGGATTCGATGTCCTTCCTCCTGGGGTCAATGTTGGCTTTGATGGTGGGATTTCTAGTAGAATGGGGGCTACTGGTTTTGGATTATCTAGTGCTCTTGATGGCTCCATTGGTGGCTTTGACGGTGGCTACGTGGTGGCTCTAGTGGTGGTTACATGGTGGCTATGACAATGGCTTCGGTGGTGGCTCTAGTGGTGGTTCTGGTGGTGGCTCCATTGGTCCTATTTCTTCCTATGACCCTGTTTTGAATGCCCTGCTATAAAATATGGGTAAAATACAAAACTTGTTGGTGAGTCTATCCCAAGCCTCTACCCAGTCGATCTTTCAACCTTTCTTCCAACATAGCCCTTTGTTGGTGATGATTCTAAATAATCCCATCCCCCAAGGGATGGAGATTCCTAAATTTGAGAAATATAGTGGTATAAGAGACCCACAAACACATGCATTATCCTTCAATGTGATGTGTACAAAATTATTTCAGCATGATTCCTTAATGGCCAATTTATTTCCTCAATCTCTCAACAACACAACACTAGACTGGTAGTGTTCCTTTCTCAAAAACTCCATATTTTCATTTGAGCATGAGAATATTATTGATTTCATTTCTTGATATCAAGCACCCCTTTCATAGATTTCTTACCTGCTACTTGACTCAGATGTGTAGAAGGTGTTAATCGACAACCTATAGAGACCTTGGGAGGAGAAGTTTTCCTTAATGAAGTATCCTTCTTTCGTGCATCTATGCACAATGTTGTGAGAATATCAATAGATAGTTTTTCAGTTCAGGGGACCTTCCTCATGCTCCCATCCAAAATGAAGGTCTATTGTGTCAATTTTGGAAAAAGGTAAATCTTTTGTGAATGTAGTCATCACATCTAGAGACAAAGGCCTCAAGCACAACAGGTAGTTCACAAAATTGTTTGAATCTTATTCTTCTATTTTGAAGAAATTGCTAAATGATATAACCTTGGAAGATCCTCAACCTCTTAGAGAACCTTACCCTCGCTGGTACAATGGAAATGCATTCTGCCAATACCATCTCGTCCATGGGTATGATACCAAACTTTGTATACACTTGTGTAATGAGATATAGGATCACATTGACAACAATACTATTCGTGTTGATGGTAAAAAGTAGAATATGAATAAGTCTGTGGCTAAGGAAAATAATGAATTTCAAATTTATAAGACCCATTTCCATCTAACTTTGCAAATTTAATCATTGACCCTTCTAGTGCTTCCCCTGAGGCCTCAAAGTATGTAAATATAGTTTCATTTACTCACATTCCTCCCCCTTAATCTGTGACTAGTTCACCAGATATAACTTTTACATCACAGGATCTTCCCATGAATAAGAATCCCTCCTTTATATATTCCCGCTCACATCAATGACTGTTGGTATGTGGTGACTGATCATGCAAATATTGTACACTCTTTACATATCCTTATCAGGGCTCAGGGCTAGGCTGAGCCTGAAGCGGGGTTTGAGGATGTAACCCTAAAATTTTTTTCCCATTAACACGTCAAGGGGTCAGTAGTTAATTTTTGAATTGAAAAATGAAAAATGACTTTGTAAGACCCTAATTATAGAAGCCTCCAAAAATCTTGTTATAAGCAACTAGGATGTATGTTGTAGTATGGTTTTCATGAGATTGTAATCTATTTTGCACTAGATAATAAAATCATTGGATGTATGAGTTTCTATGGATGTAGCCCATATTGGGTGAACCACGTTAAAATTATGTGTTGATATCTTTTGTGTTATTCTTCAATGTTATATTTGGGTTATTTAATCTACATATATATTGTTAATGTTTATTGCTTCGATATGCTTGAATCCTAACAATTGGTATCAAATCAGCATGTATTTTGGTTGATTGGTAGGAAACCTCTAGATTTGAGTGGGAGAAATGGAAGAAGGAAAATTCAAGGTTGAGAAGTTCAATGGATAGAATTATCAATTATGGAACATGCAGATGAACGATTATTTGTATCAAAAGGATCTATGGTGGCCATTGCAAGGAAAAGCAAAGAAATATGCTATGATGTCTGAAAAATGGGAGATTCTAGATAGAAAGGCACTAGGAACCATTCAATTGTGCCTAGCACCATCTATGAAATTCAATATAACATAAGAAAAGACAATAGAGGATCTGATGGAAGCTTTGGCTAAATTGTATGAAAAACCCTCAACCTCAAATAAGGTATTTCTCATGAAGTGTTTATTTAATCTAAAAATGATTGAAGGTGGATCTGTGACAGATCATTTAAATGAGTTTAATATAATTACCAGTCGGTTAACTTCTATAAAAGTAATTTTTATGAAAAGGTGAAGGCTCTCTTGATTTTATGTTCTTTTCCAGAAACCTAGAATAGCTTGGTAATGGATGCAAGTAGCTTTTTCTTCGGTTCAAATAAATTGAAATTTAATTATGTTGTTTGTGTTATCTTTAGTGAGGAAATGCAATGGAAAATCCTAGGTGAGAGTTCAACATTGGTTAATGCTTTGACTATAGATAATAGGGGAAGAACAAAGGAGAGAGTAAAAAGTCCAACAAATTGTGGGAAGTCACAAGGGAAGTTCAAGAAAGGTAGATCTAAATCCAGAGGAAGAATGGATTGTTGACATTGTAGAAAACCAATACACTTGAAGAAGGATTGTTGGTCTCAAAAGGGAAAAAAAGGAGATGAACAACATGATGAAAGTAAGGAAGCTAATGTTGCAAGTAATAAATTACATGATGCTTTAATTCTGTGTTCAGATAATCCTAATGATTCCTGGGTAATAGATTCAAGGGCTTCATTTCATGCCACACCCCATAGGAAATATTTTGTAGATTATGTTCAAGATGATTTTGGATAGGTATATTTGGATGATGATAAACCCTATTAAATTTTTGGAAAAGGAAAGATAAAATTCAAGTTTCAAAATAGAAATGAATGGTTGCTACAAGAGGTAAGGCATGCTCCAAATTTGAGAAGGAATTTAATTTCTGTAGGACAACTGGTAGTGAAGGCTACATAGTTACCTTTTCAGACAAAGTCTGGAAGGTCACTAAAGGTGCATTAGTAGTAGCTAAGCGTGAAAAGTTAGGCACATTATATTTGTGTACTATTAATACTTATTCTACCTTAGCTACTACAAAAATAATTTCTATTGAGATAGTTATAACACTTACTATAGGTACAAAAATAGAATTGTGGCACCATAGACTTGGGAACATGAGTGAGAAAGGGATGAAGATCCTTCACTCTAGAAACTTGTTACTAGGTCTAAAGTAGATTGACTTGGAGTTTTGTGAAAATTGTGTTTATGGAAAATAGAAAAGAGTATGATTTCTCAAAGTTGGAAAAGAGAAGAAGAGAGAAATTCGATCTTATGTATTTAGATGTATGGGGACCAACTCAGGTATCTTCTCTTAGTGGCTCTTGCTATTATGTTATTTTTATTGATGATGCAACTAGGAAAACATGAGTGCATTTCCTAAAATAAAAATCAGTAGTAATTGAAACTTTTAAAAAGTGGAAATCTTTGGTTGAGAATGAGATAGGAAAAATGTTGAAGTGTCTCAAATTTGATAATGGAGGCAAGTATTGTAGCAGAGAATTTGAAAATTACTATTCATATAATGGAATCCGTAGCTAGAAAACTATTCTTGGAACCCCACAAGAAAATGGTGTGTCTAAGAGGATGAATATGATCATTATGGAGCATTGAAGGAGCATGAGATTGCATGTTGGACTACCCTTACAATTTTGGGAAGATGTTGTACATACTGCTATTTATTTAATAAACAAGAGACCTTCAAATCTTTTGGATAGTGGTATTCCAGAGGAGGCATGGATGGGTAAAAAGATAAACTATTCATTTCTAAAAACCTTTGGTTGTGAAGCTTTTTTCCATGTTGATATTAAAAATAGAACCAAGCTTGAGGCTAAGTCTAAAAAATGTACCTTAATTGGATATGGAGTAGATGAATTTGGTTATCGGTTATGGGATTATGAAAATCATAAAATCATTAGGATCAAAGATGTTATATTCAATGAGAAGGTCATGTATAAGGATCAACTATAGGAAAAGAAGCATGAACAAGACAAAAAAGAATAAGCGGTGTTGGATGAGATTCCATAAAATAGAATGCCAGCGGTACCTGATGCTCAACAACAAGTTATCCCACAAACTCCTGCAATTATTAGATGTTCTAAAAGGATAACTAGACCTCCAAAAATATTTTCTCCATCATTATATTCTATATTATTAACTGATTCTGGTGAATCTAAAGGTTATGAAGAAGCAATGCAGGTAGATACCAAAAAGTAGTGGGAGCTAGGCATGAAAGAGGAAATGGATTCCTTGCTACAGAATTAGACTTGGGACTTAGTCCAATTGCTTGCAGGTAAGAGATCATTTCCAAATAAATGGGTTTACAAGTTGAATGAAGAAGATGGAGGCAAGAAAAGATATAAGGCCAGACTTATGGTAAAAGGTTTTGCACAAAAAAAAGGTATATATTTTGATGACATATTTTCTCTAGTTATAAAGATGACTTCTATTAGAACTATTCCAATTCTTGTGGCTACAGAAGACTTGCATCTTGAACAACTAGATTTGAAAACAACATTTCTCCATGTGGATTTGGAGGAGGAAATATACATGCAGCATTCATAGGGATATGAGGTCAAGGGTAAGGAGGAATTTGTGTGTAGGTTAAAGAAGAGTTTGTATGGCCTAAAGCAAGCACCTCGACAATGGTATTTGAAATTTGATAGTTTTATGGCTGAACAAGGTTACAAATCATGTCATTTTGATTATTGTGTCTATTTTAAGAAATTGGATAATGACAGCTATATTGTCCTATTTCTTTATGTTGATGACATTCTTGTTGTCAGGTCTAACATGTAGCATATTAATGAACTTAAGAAGAAATTAAAATATTCATTTGCTATGAAGGATTTGGGTGCAGATAAACAAATCCTTGGTATGAGGATCACACAAGACAAGACAAATAGATTTTTTTTTTTGTCTCAAAGTGAGTATGTAAAGAAGGTGTTGAAAAGGTTTAACATACAAAATGCAAAATTAGTTAGTACACCTTTGCCTTGTCATTTTAAGTTGACTAAGTAGATGTGTCCAAGGACACAAGAGGAGGAAGACAAAATTTCTAAAATACTATATGCATCAGCAGTTGGTAGCTTAATGTATGCAATGGTATGCAAAAGGCCAGATATTGCACATGCAATGGGAGTTGTGAGCAGGTATATGAGCAATCTAGGTGTTGGCAGCAAAAGGGAAGACAACTAAGAGGGGGGGTGAATCAATTGTCACATAATTTCAAACTTATTCAACTTCATTAACCTTATTCTTAGATCTTATCAATAACCATGAAAGCATGAATCAACAACACATTAGAAACACACATAACACCAATATTTTTACGTGGAAACCCTGTTAGGGGAAAAAACATGGTGGATGTCAGTCCACAAGATTATACACTATTAAAAGTATAAAGAAATATGAATGGGGAATGCACATGCATTCGGGTGCACTACCTAGAGCTCACTGCTCAATTAAAAAAGGAAGACACACTATCTTACAAAGATATGAATTACATCAACAAGATTTGAATTGAGAAAAATAGCATCTGCTAATGCCTGATTACAATTCCGGTTAAGCACATGAACACTTCTTCACTCTTCTTCACTCTACTTCACACTTTGCTTCTTCCTTTGAAAGATCTGAAAAATATTTACACATAGGACTCACACACTTCACATATTCATGCCTTCAAATGATAAAACAATCAATTATATATATATCCGCAACAAGAAATTACATCGCTACAAGTCGACCTCAAGAAAATAATAAAATGAATACAAACTATCAGCCCAAAACAATAAAGATTATTAATGCGAATCAACCAAGGTCGGCCAAAACGTAGTGGAGACCCAAAATAAAATTCTCAAACATGAACCACATTCAAAAATTAATCCTCAAAGATCCACAACATGCTTCAACACCCTGTCGGTCAAGAACATGAAAAACATGAACACGCAAGAGAAAATCTCAAATTGCAAGCACAAATATCAATGCAGATGTGCAACATAGATAGAGCACAATCTAGAAACATCCACAAAAATCATGAATCACTAGAGAGGCATCCAAAACAACTGAACTAACCAAAATCACATCATCTTCATTCAGGAACACCAACTGAAGCAATAGAAAAACTGTTAGAATACAAATATTCATAACACAAATAAATCTTCACACAGATCTCTGAAACTAAATGTGGATAAAATATATATACTCGAAAGGAAACCCTTTAATCCAAAACCTCTGATCATCAATGTACTGAACTCACTGACAGACTTCACTTCACTTCACCACTGACAACCTACAACTTATTTCATTTCATTTTTCTCAATATCCTTGACATATACAACCTTTAAGACATTAATGCTAATAGTGTTGACATCAATGACAACCACATATCAACAACACAACCACAACATCCAAAATACTCCCCCTTTGGCATTGATGGCAACACACGTTGTGAAAAACATCATCAACACAACTATCTTCATCACTTACTCCCCCTTAGGTTCTGACTCTTTTCTTCTCAACAACTCTTCTCTCCATAGATAATTCATAGTTTTTCATAGGACTCTTCTCCCCCTTTGAGACCAATGAAAAATATCTCTTTTCTCCACACAAGTTTTGGCATATGGCTTTGGGAGATTGTTTATGGCTTCTAGTGTTGTCATTGATTGTAACTGGAGTCATTAGCATGGTCCGTAGTTTAGATGTAGCCCATACCGAAAAAAAAGTAGAAGGCAGTGTGTTACTAACAACAAGCATGAAGAACAGGATATCCAGTCATTCAGTCAGTCAGTATACTTCACCGGATCATTATTTTGTGTTTTGGATCCCTAGGAAAGCTTACTAAGCATGTATGATAACTTATCAATTGGTAAGTTTTGTAATGTTGCATTGATTGGTGTACAAGTTTGGAGATTTAGTAGAATGATTTATTGTTTATTTTCTCACTATGGCTGACCTGGTATATATAGCGTGTCACAGATGTATAAGGAGCAGTTGTTTTAATATTTATTGTGTTGGGAATTTTTATTTGGGTCCCTACTATAGTCTAGCCAACTTGTGTGGGTATGCACTAATTTTAATTGGTGATTTGAGCCGACATGTGGAAGAATATTACATCTTATGTGAAGCTGACATATAGTAGTGAAATCCTTGTTCGCGGATATATATATATATATATATATATATATATGAGATCAATAATTCATTTTGAGTGTGTGGAGAAGTGTGAAAGTGTGTAAAGCAGAATAGATGTGTGTGCGAGTATTAGAAGGGTTTCAGAAGGGAAAAAAATAGAGTTGAGCAGAGTAGAAAAATAGAGTCAATCAGAAGGACTGGAGATCATTTTAATTGAGCTTCATTGGAACTGAATCCAAACATTTGGAGATGCTATTTTCTCAGTTCAAAATTTTTGTTTTATTCCCAAAAATTCTGTAAGGGAGTGAGCCTTTCTTATTTTGAGTAGTGAGCTCTAGGCAGTGTGCTTGAATGCAAGTGCATTCCCTTTTGTTCATACTTTTAACAGAGTATATATTGTGGCCTAACATCCACTGTGGTTTTTCCACTAATAGGGTTTCCACGTAAAAATCTTGGTGTTATGGTGTTCTTTAATGTGTTTGCATGTTTCCTTCTATTTATATGTTATGTATGCCATTAAAGTTTAAATATTGTTGTTGATAGCTTTAGATCTGGTTTGAAATTCAAATATTGTGGAACACTGATTCAGTCCCCCTCTCAGTGTAACTAGTGTCCAACAATTGGTATCAGAGCTAGTTCCTCTTTTGAAGTTTAACAGCTTGAGGTGGATCTTGGATTACAATGGACGCATGTGGTCTTCAAAAATAGCTTATGGTGGCACTTGATGATCTTGATCAGTCTAAAGTAGAGGTCATGGAACTAAAGGAAAATCTTGTGGCTGCCAAAAAATTCATTCAATCACTGAAGGATAAAATAAATGAGTCAAGGGAAAAGATGAAGGAACTATGTGGTCAGTTGAAGCAAAAAGAAAGCAAAGGCCTGGAAGATGTTCATTTGAATCAAAACCTAAAAGAAATAACAAAAGAGTGTGAAAATCTTGGTAAGGACAATGCTTCCCTAAAGCTTGAAATGGAATTTGTGATGATGAAGCTAACTAAAGAGATTGAAGAAAGAAAGAAGAATGAGGAGAATCTGGCCCAATCCTTGAAGGAAAAGTCTGAGGAATGCAATAGAGTTAATAGTGGATTCATTTAGTTGGAGATTGAACTACAACAATCTAGAAACAATGAACAAGAGCTTGAGAGACATGTATTTATTCTCAGAGATGAGCTTGCTACAACAAATGAATACAAAGAGAAGTTTAGGATGAGTTCTACTAAGTTTGATGAGATGACTAAATGACAAAAGGATGCAAATGAAAAGTGAGGTCTTGGCTATTTGAAAGATGAGAACTTCAGATTTGAACAAAAGGAATCTGAAAAGAAAACTCAGAAGAACAAAGGTAGAAGATATCCAGTAAGGAAACCCAATGCTCAGAAGTTTAATGGTTATTTCTTTTCTTGTAATAAATTTGGTCATATGGCTTCTCAGTGTAGAAGTAAGATAAATTCTGCCAGTCCATCATTTTTTGGTCAGTGCTTTAATTGCAAAAAGTTTGGTCATAATTCAATTGAATGTAGGAGTATGTCTGTCAGTATAAGGAATGTTAAATGCTACACCTGTGGAAAATTTGGACATGTTGCTAATCAATGCAAACCAGGAGGAAATTAGTGGAATGGATGGTATAGATAGAAAAATTTAGTGTGTTACAACTATAACAAATTTGGTCACATTGGAAGATTCTGCAGGTACACAAACATGGATAGAAGAGGTCTGGTATATTAAGGAAGAAATTCATAAAAAATATGACAAAGGAAAAGGAAAATAATCTGTGGAAGAGATAAGAGATCAGATGAAGAAAACTTGGGTAAAGAAGAGTGAATCTGATGAAGGTAATAAGGCTGTACTAGAAGCTCCCTCCAATAATTCATCCAACAATTGATTTCAGGCCATTGGCCTAGGGGGATTTTTCATGAAAATATTTTGTCCCCCCATGTGTAGTTGGTTCTAGATCGCAGGAAGTTGTCAACAGTTGTGTTATTCATCTTCAAATGTATTAGTGATCATTTGTTGAGTAGGATGAAATCTTGAAAGTTCGCAGATGAATTCTACTCTTGTTGTCTGAGAGTGCAGAGTAACTAGAACTCCTAGGGAAAAGCATTTAATGTGACAAGGAAGTTAGGTGTGAAAAGTTATAAAAGGACATTTAGAACCCTCATTTGTCATCGTGCGTCAAAGGAGAGAAATTGGAGAGCCTTTTTTAGCAAAATCTTGAAGGAGTGAAAGTCAATTCAACAGCGAATTCCTAGGTATTTCTATTTCTTATCAATTTCATACTAATTCGGTGATCAATAGAACTCTGTTCAGTACGGAAAATGAAGAAAATCAAAGGAACAATAACTTTGGATGAACATAGTAGTTAGAAGGTCATGGATGTAAGAATTTTTTTGTCTGCCGAAGAATTGAAGAAGTTTGCAGGTGTGAAACATAAGAATTTGGACATCTGGAATGAGTTTCCATATTTCGTCAATGCGGAAGTAGTTCAGTTTATCTTGAATAGATTGGATGATGATATCCTTACTTTGGATAAACCCTATCAAATTTCAAAAGAAGTAATAAGAAATCTGATAAGATTATGCAATGTTGGTGTTGTTCTGAAAAAGAAGTTGATTTGGAATATTGAAGTCGAAGCCCTAATTGGAGTAACAAGAGATCAAAGGGTGCTAGTAATTTCAACAATCAAAGATCCATTAAAAAGGTAAGTTGCATATGGAATTTCATACAAAATTTTCTTCAGAAATAGGGAAGGGGCAACCTCCGCAGGCATAGTCTACATTGCACACAAAATGGTAATGGAAGAAAAAGACTTTGATATGTGTGGATTGCTGAAGGATCAATTGATGTAGAATGTGCAATTGACGGAGGATATAGATTACTCTTTCAGCATTGGTACCCTAGTTATATGCATTATGATGTATTTCCTGAATTGCTTGCCTCAAAATGATAATGTGGTATGGAAGGAAAATATACTAGTTTGTAAGAAAATATTTGAGCACTTCAACACTATTGAAAATGGTGAACAATTTTATGAAAAATTATTTAGAAAGTTGTTAGGAAAGTTTAGTGTAAGTGGTATTCCACTCTCGGTAAAAGCAATTGAAGTTGGATCTTCTTTCGGCAAGGCGGATAAAAAGAAGAAAAGAGCAAGAGAGTTAGCTGATGTCACTCCTCCAACACCTAAGTCAACAAAAGTTGAGAGAAAAGGTAAAGAGTAGATAGTTGTGGATATAATGGATGAAGATTCTAAGGAATATACACCAAGAGATGAGCCAAAACCAGTTGAACAGGATGTGCTAA
Organism: Sequoia sempervirens; assembly: GCA_007258455.2. Taxonomy (NCBI): domain Eukaryota; kingdom Viridiplantae; phylum Streptophyta; class Pinopsida; order Cupressales; family Cupressaceae; genus Sequoia; species Sequoia sempervirens. The sequence goes on along the minus strand of VDFB02049217.1, from coordinate 163,984,445 downwards.
TAGCAGAGGAAAGTGATGAAGAAGGCACTTTATTCAAAGCAAAGATATTGCAGATTGTTCAAGAAGAAGATGGAATGCAAAAGATAACTGACGTATGGATAAATGGACCATCATATGAACATGAATTCATTGAGGACACTCTGGGAAGATACTTTATTGATAGTAACATTGAATTGGAGAGTTTGTAGAATGTACTTCCAAAATAATTGATTGAGTGTGTCAAGGAGGCTATGGACTTTGTGCCTCTGGAAAGAAAAAAAGATGAGATAATCTTGCATCTGAAGGAGCAGTTTAGGCTATCCCTCACCAAACTGAAAAATAAAATGAATGTGTTAAGACAATGTGTTGACTTAGCAAATAAGATCTACAATTATTATCTTAGGTGGCCTCATGTGGTTGGTAAATACAAGGACAAGTTGGAGAAAATTGAGAATGAGCTGATCAGAATTGGTTAGGACTACAGTATGGTTTAGGACCATAATGAAGTAGTTAAGAAGAAGATTCATGAGTTGCAAGTTGAGCATGCAAAGGTTCACTTTTCCATAAACACTCTTATGGATACTTTCTAGAAAGTGAATGGACACTGGAGCAAATGACTGAAGTTATGAAGAAAGGAGAAAAGATGGAAGAAGCCATTACCATTCCTGAATCCCTTGTCCAAGTCATCAATAGGACATTAGAAAATAATAGTTTGATAATAACTATTGGGATTGTAGTGGGTGCTTGGAAGAAATTTCTTCTGGAGATGAAAGATAAGTATAAAATAATTTTCTAAATTTAGCAGTAGTTATAATTTTGATCAATTTTTGCATCAACAAAGGAGGAGAGAGTGCAGTAGGAGAGAAAACAACAAAGTTTTGTCACTGATGTCAAAGGGGGAGAGAATGCAATGAAAAATTCCTTGACATCCAAAGGGGGAGTAGTGTTTTGTTGTTTTGTGAAGTTTTGAGCTTTGGTCTCGATACTTAGTCATTTTTCACTAAGTGTTGCCATCAATGCCAAAGGGGGAGATTGTTGGAATATGGATTTGGGAGATTTTTTATGGCTTCTAGTGTTGTCATTGATGGAAATTGGAGTCATTAGCATGGTCCACAGTTTAGATGTAGCTCATACTGGCAGAAAAAGTAGAAGGCAGTGTGTTACCAACAAAAAGCATGAAGAACATGATATCTCGTCAGTTAGTCAGTCTGTATACTTCACCAGATCATTATTTTGTGTTGTGGATTCACATGAAAGATTACTAAGCATGCATGATAACTTATTGGTAAGTTTTGTAATGTTGCATTGATTAGTGTATGAGTTTGGAGATTCGGTAGAATGATTTATTGTTTATTTTCTCATTATGGCCGGCCTGGTATATATAGCATGTCGTAGATGTATAAGGAGCAATTTTTTTAATATTTCTTGTGTTGGGAATTTTAATTTAGATCCCTACTATAGTCTAGCTGATTTTTGTGGGTACACATTAATTTTAATTGGTGATTTGAGCTGACATATGGAAGAATATTACATCTTATGTGAATATGACATATAGTAGTGAAATCCTTGTTTACAGATATATATATGAGATCAGTAATTCATTTTGAGTGTGTGGAGAAGTGTGAAAGTGTGCAAATGTGTGTAAAGAAAAATAGATGTGTGTGCAAGTATTATAAGGGTTTTAGAAGGGCAGAAAACAAAGTTGAGCAAAGCAAAGTAGAGTAGAAAAATAGAGTCAGTCAGAAGGACTGAAGATCATTTAAGTGAGCTTCATTGGAATTGAATCTAGGCATTTGAAGATGCTATTTTCTCATTTCAACCTTTTTGTTGTATTCCCAAACATTCTGTAAGGCAGTGAGCCTTTCTTATTTTGAGTAGTGAGCTCTAGGTAGTGTGCCTAAATGCAAGTGCATTGCCTTTTGTTCATACTTTTAACAGAGTATATATTGTGGACTAACATCCATCGTGGTTTTTCCCCTAACAGGGTTTCCATGTAAAAATCTTGGTGTTATGGTGTTATTTAATGTGTTTTCAGGTTTCCTTATGTTTATATGTTGTGGATGCCATTAAAGTTTAAATATTGTTGTTGATAGTTTTAGATCTAGTTTGAAATTCAAATATTGTGGAACACTGATTCACCCCCCCTCTCAGTGTTCCTAGTGTCCAACAACAAGCTCTGAACCACATATATGAACATATGACTACTCCCCCTGAGTAGAAACCACCACAACATCAATTCGGATCAAAATATGACCATGAAATGCACAGATTGATGTAAGTCAATGCATCTTAGTTCTGATTAGGAGGGGTCATCACCCCTAGCTTCCCTCTAAGATACTCAAAAGTATCCTTAGGCAATGACTTGGTAAAGATCTCTGTAATTTGTTACTTAGTAGGCACATACTCTAGTATGACTTCCTTTTCACTCACCTTCTCTCTCAAAAAGTGAAACTTGATAGATATATGCTTGGTCTTTGAATGCAACACCAGATTCTTAGAAATGTTAATTGCACTTGAATTATCATAGAATATAGCAATGGGCTCATCATACACAACTCTGATATCTTTCAACATATGCTTCATCCACAATACTTGAGTACAATTATTAGCAACAACAATGGGTATGTAAAGGATCATGGGGGTCCAAACTAGGCCTCTAAGTGGTGATGAAATTTCAGAAAATTAGAGTTAAGAAACTTGACATAAAATTTTGAATAGGTTATTAACATAATTTGAAAAATATGTAAGAACAAAAGTTGTAGAAAATTGAATATAGTTTCTAGGCTACTAGTCCTTTTTTGGAAAAAAGTAAATTTTTTTTGAGAAAATTTGAAATTTCGATGCAGCAGTACTAAATTTTCAGGAAAAAGATAAGAAGCAGGTGTGTGTCTGACCACCCTAAGTACAAGAAAAATATAATATTTTTTTCTAATTTTTTAAATATAAGTAGAGGACAGATGTCTGGATGTGCCAAATTGTTTTTTGTAATTTTTTTCCACATAAATAATTAGTTATGATTTTTTTACAAGAAATTTTCAGAATTATTAAAACGTCTATGTCTGACCACCATAACTTGGTAAAAAAATTATGAAATTCATTTTTTTTTTTATCGTATAGTAGGTGAAGCATAGAATGTGGTGCATCTTGTAGATTCAAAAAATCTTAAGTAGTTTGAAAGTTATAGAAGTTTTTCAATTAGCCTATCAATCAAGACTTTAGATGTAATGTAGGTAGAAAATCAATAATAATTATTTATTTAATTCAAAATAAGGAAAAAGTTATATTGGTGGAAAGATAACAATTTTTTCTATAAACCCTTTTCCTTTGATGAAAATAGGGTAAAATTTTTTTTGTCAGCCACAAGGGCGAACTTCAGGAAACTAAACAAATTTTGAAAAACACATTTTTTGGGTTGACTTTCCAGCCCAAACCAAGTCTTGAACGGATATCCGTTATTAAATGGATATTTTTTATTAGACGAATATCCATTAATTATAAATTTTTATATTATTCATAATACATAATATTATATAATGTGTATTATATATATGTATTATGTATTTATAATACATAAATATATAATATTATGTATTATATATAATATATTATATAGTATATTATATATTATGTATTATTATATTATATATTAATATATATTATTATAATATGTACTATTATAATATATACTATTATGTTATATATATTAATATATATATTATATTATTATATTATACTATATAGTACATATTTTCTGTATAGTATACTATATATTATATATAGTATACATATTAATTATTATATATAGCATATATATCAAATATTATATATTATATTAATATTATGTAATATATATTATATATATTATATAATATATTTAATACATAGTATATATTATATATATTTATTGATGTGCGGCCAACTCACAAGAAAGAGATAGAGAGAGAGAGAGGGAGAGAGAAAGACCTTAGAAGTGGGAGTGAAAGACTCGAGAGGGATGGGGAGAGAGAGATGAGAGGGAGAGAGAGAGAGAGGGGGGAGAGAGGGAGGTATTATAATATATTATATAATATATATGAAATATAATATATATTATATATTATAGAATATAGAATATATATTATATATTATATAATATATTGAATACATTGTCTCCCTTTGAAAATGAGGCAAAATTTTTCTTTGTAGAATTAGAAAAAGGTTGTCACATCAATCATATCCTATATCAGGTAACACTATTATTAGATAGATTTCCCATCACTTGCAATAATGGCAGGATTTGAAATATAACTCGTATGGCCTTATAAATGCTTATAGAAAACTTAAAGTAGCTAAATATTAATAATGAAAGGATTTCCCATCAATTTTCCCACCAAGGAAGATGAGTTGTAAAGAAAACTTAAAAGCAACTAAATATTAATAACACCAAGGAAAATGTACCACCACTAACAAAATTATTGATGTGCGTCCAATTCACAAGAAAGAGAGAGAGAGAGAGAGAGGGAGGGAATTGAGAGAGAAGGATAGAGAAAGAACTTAGAAGTGGGAGTGAAAGACCTGAGAGGGATGGGGAGAGAGAGCTAAGAGGGAGAGAGAGAGAGAGGGGGGAGAGGGAGGTATAGAGGGAAGGAGAGAGAGAGATATAGTTTGGAGGGAGAGAGGGAGTGAGGGAGGGAGTGAGAGAGTGTGAGAGAGAAATACTTGAGAGGGAGAGAGAGGGAGTCTTGAGAGGGAGATGGAGAGAGGGAGGGGCAGAGGAAGAGATAGTCTTGAGATTGAGAGAGAAAGAGACTTGAGAGAGAGAAAGGGAGGGAGGAGTCAAGAGAGACTTAGAGGGAGAGAGAGAGAGAGGAGAGAGAGAGAGAGAGAGAGAGAGAGAGAGAGAGAGAGAGAGAGAGAGAGAGAGAGAGAGAGAGAGAGAGAGAGAGAGAGAGAGAGAGAGAGAGAGAGAGAGAGAGAGAGAGAGAGAGAGAGAGAGAGAGAGAGAGAGAGAGAGAGAGAGAGAGTTGATCTAGGGAGAGAAAAGACTTGAGAGGGAAAAAGGGAGGGAGAGAGGAAGCTCTGAGAGACTTGAGAGAGAGAGAGGGGTGGGAGGAACCTGTGAGTGAGAGGGAGAGATAAACGAAGATTTGAGACAGAGAGAGGGATGGAGAGATTGAGAGAGGGAGAGAGGGGGAGAGAGGGAGAGGGAGAGACCTGAGAGATAGGGGGAGAGAGAGAGTTGAGAGGAAGAGTGTTTTCCCGTGTTGGGACGGGCTCTAGAATAAGAAGTGATACAACCATTAAACAAAACCATTACAACTCAATTCAACATTCATGCCATTAAAACCTTCAAGTTTAATAACATGCCATTAGATCATTCATGTAAAAGACCATAAAATCATCATGAATAAGAATCACTATCTTCCAATCATGGTACATAAACAAGAGAATTATGCAACTTTCAAACAAAATCCTTAGAAGACATCAAGATACATGTTAATTAGATTGTTCATGTGAAATCTATACAATGATTATGATCAACAAATAAGTCATCAGTCAACCATGATGCATGAATGCATGAATAAACACTATATATACACACTATATACATTAATAAACACTAAATCAATAGATTATTTAATATGCATTACTAAATTTTTGTCCCATCATTATACTATTAAATATTCATAAATTCAACACTAAAAATATCCATCCAACTAAATTCTTTATAAAATATCCATCCAACAAAATTCTTTATAAAATATCCATCGAAGATCAATTTTTTTATAAATATAAGATCATTGTCTTAATAAAGTTTTGCGGCTCGCAGTTGCATCTATTCATTTCTTTGTGTTTTCCTCTTTAGATTGGGATTGTCTCCTTTACTCTAGCCATAGTTGATGCTCATCTAAGTCCACTTCCATGGACCTACACACATCAACAATAATTTTCATTTTTTATGCAAAACGCCTCAATAATGGGTGAACACATTCTTCATTTTGAATAGCATTAACTTGATCGTGAATGGTTCTAACAGGCACATTGACTTGTTCTCAAAAGTGAGCACCATTGGGTGTAGGTGGTGGAGGTGGGGAGTTTTGAGGTGGAGTGGTTGGAGCTAGAGGGCTTGGATCCATGATTTAGATATAAGTGAACCTGCATTAAATTTGTAATTGAAAAATGTAAGATACATGTTTAAAATCCCCTTAAACCATTCAATATAAATGACTTAATTGAATACAAATGAAAAAATGTGTAAAGCTCATTTATGTCTAAGGCGTGTAAATGGAAAACAAATAATTGTTAAAGTGATGTGGAATCTCATTTAAAAATACATTAAATTTTTACCTCGCTGTAATGTGGAAGTGTTAAGCTCCAAATTGATTCAACAAAGGTGGAAGTGTTTTGCTCTAAATTTCCAATACTCAGTGAATCTATATACATAGTTAGTTAAACAAAAACTTGTCCTTACAGACATAGGGAAATGGGAAAAGTTAATGGGTAATAATCGATGGGTTGTGCAGGAGGCTATCATTTGTATATGATTCAATATAATAGCCTCCTACATAGCACATCAATTATTACCCATTCACTTCACCCATTTCTCTATGGCTGTAGGGACAAGTTTTGTCTGGTCAATACTAACAATGGATCTAGATTCACCAAGAATTGGAAATTTAGAGCACTTCCAACAAGGATCCTTTCTATTTTGAGCGCTGAAGAGAGTCAAAACAATTAAAAAATTAAAAAACAAATTGTTTAGCAAAGAAATTCTAATTTAAAAATAATAAACAAAGCAAGAATTTAAGAAACATGAAAATAAGTGATAAAGAATAATGAAAAATAGACAAGAATGTAAAACAGTTTTAAAAAATGGAGAAAGGAGGTAATGAAAGTTCTATTTTATGTTTGTTTAGTATGCTAGGTTCAAATTTATGGCTTTTTTCTAGTAATAAAGGTTCCATTTTTTTGTTTTTCACTAAGGTTTGAAATTTTGTTGTAACTTTAAATAGAAATGAAAAAAATTCAAAAAATATACAAAGAATGCAAAAAAAACTTAAATTTATCACTAATTAGCAAAAAACATTGAAAAAATGCAAAAAAAACATACCTGGAGGTCACTGCTCGACTATTGCTTCGCCAAAATGACGACTGGTTTGTGAAAATGAGGAAGAATTCGCATTATAATGTCCTCAAAGAAACAAATACTCGTTATTAATGGATATCCATTTATTATATCATTTATTATATATAATATATTATATATTATATATCATATAATATATAATATATATTATATATTATGAATACATTGTCTTCGTTTGAAAACGAGAGAATCAAATAGATATCTGCTAAAAACGGATATCCGTTTGGAATGGATATCCATTTTTTAAATTATAAATTTATTACATATAAATATACTATATATTATATATTAAATATATTATAGTATATATTATATATAATATATATTATTTATATTCTAGAGTGGGAGAGAGGGTGGGAGAGGGTGAGAGAGGGTGGGAAAGGATGGGGGAGAGGGTGGGAGAGGTGGGATGGGAGAGAGTCTGCGGAGGAGAGTGGGAGAGGGTGTGAGAGGAGTAGGAGAGAGATTGGTGGGAGAAGAGGGTGGTGAGAGGGTGGGGGAGGGGTGGTGGGAGAGGGTGGTGGGAGGATGTGAGAGAGAGTAGGAGGGTGGTGGGAGGGTGGGAGAGAGGGTGGTGGGAGGGTGGTAGAAAGGTGGGAGGTGGTGGGAGAGGATGGGAGGTGGTGGTGGGAGAGGGTGGGAGGTGGTGGTGGAAGAAGGGTGGGAAAAGGGTGAGAGAGAGTGGGAGAAGGTGGGAGAAGGTGAGAGAGGGTGGGAGAAGGTGGTGGGAGAAGGTGGAAGAGGGTGGGAGAAGGTGGGAGAGAGGGGTGGGAGTGGGTGGGGAGAGAGGTCTGGGAGGGTTGGAGGGGAGAAGGTGAGAGAGGGGTGGGAGGAGAGGGTGGTGGGAGAGGGTTGGGAGGTGGTGGAAAGGGTGGGAGAGGGTGGGGGAGAGGGTGGGGGAGAGATTGAAGAGAAGGTGGAGAGGGTGGGGTAGGGGTGGGGAGGGGGTGTGAGAGGTGGTGGAAGAGGGTGGGAGAGGGTGTATAGTTTATAGAAAGGGATACTATATATTATTTATTTATTATATTAAAATATTAATATAATATTAATATATATATAATATATTAATATATATATTATATATTAATATATATAATAATATATGAATATATATTATATATTAATATATATATATTAATATAATATCAATATATATATATTAATATATAATAAATATATATCATATGTCAAAAGAAATTATAATTCTTAAATTTCAATTAATGGATATCTGTTTTTATGGATATCTGTTTTGTGTATTTTGGTTTACACACTTGGACGAGTAGCAAATATATAACATGTGATATGTAATAACAGAGGTGACAGATATCCATCTATAATAGATATCCGTTAGTAACAGATATCCAGTGTGTTACACACTTGGACGAGCAGCAATTTATATATTATGTATTAAAATATAATATATAATATATATTATATACTAATATATAATATATATTATATATATTATATATTATATATTGATATATGATATATATTATATAACATATGACATTCTAATAACACTAGAGGTGACGAATATTCGTTTGCCATGTGTGAATTGTTAAGACTTAGGGCCATGCCAATTAGATCACATAATGGATATCTGTTTTGTAAGTTATATAAAAAACAAAAAAGGGACCATTTTGAGTATTTCAACGGTCCCTACATTCTTTTTGTTGCGAAAATCTTGTGATTTCTATTTGCATCTAATGAAATTCAGCTTTTCAAAGATTCTCTTACACTTTTTATAGAATTCCAATCATTTGTGTGTGTGTTTTTTTTTGTGAAATGGGGAGCAACAGTCGGCGTAAGAGAAAAGATAAAAGGAAACTTATAGTAGAACAAATTGAAGCATATAGAGAAAAAGATAGAGAAAGTCATAGGAAAAGAAGACAAGGTATGCAAAATATTCAAATTGAAACTTCTTCCGAACCATTGAATGTTAATTCAAGTGAAGACAAAATAGGAATTGAAAATATTGAACATCATATTCAAATTGAAAATGAAAACATTGAAATTGAAAATGTGCAAATTGAAAATGAAAATGTGAACAACATTGAGAATGAAAATGTTGTTGAAAATGATATTCAAAATGAAGTTGTTTTTGAAAATGTTGAAAATGAAAATGTGGTTGAAAATGAAATTGTTTTTGACAATGAAAATGTTGTTCAAAATGAAATTTTAGTTGATAATGTTGAAAATGAACCTTATGCAACACCTAATTACAAAAGAACCCTTAAATGGTTGGTTGAAATAGATGAGAACATAATTGATAATATTGAAGGGAAAAGGTCACAATGAATGGTTCGTTTGTGGGCTACAAAATTGTTCAATGAATTCTATTCCAATAAGACATTAACTAAACAATTCCAACTTTTTATGCAATTACTTAAGATTTACAAAATGAGACCATTATTAAAAAAATCGAAAAAAAATAGTCTTATTGTAAAAAATATTTTTAATGCTTTAACCTCTATTGGAAATACTAGCAAGGAAAAAGATAAAAGGGTTGCTCGAAGAGTGATCACAACCTCACTAGTAAGCCATCATTTGAAAAATGCTTGTTTAATGAGACAAACTTGTATTGATTTTAACTTAAATCATAAAACATTGAATAAAACACTATCAAGAAGAGGAAGACTCGATAGTGCTCTTCAAAATGATACATGGGCTTTTAGTGGGAGGCTTCCATGTGTTGATAAAAAACTAACCGATAATGTAAAGATGCAAATTGAACAATATTGGAATTCTCACTCTAGAGTATCACCAAACGTAAAGGATGTTTTAAAGTTATGAATTGGCAATAGAGATCGTACACCGCATCCTAAACATTTTTTGGAATGTATCCAAATAATTTTGTCAAGAACATCCACATTTGTAGATCTCGCAAAGAGCTTTTGAGTCTTACAAACCATTTTATTATGTTCCTATTAAGGTTCGTAATACATGTTGTAAATACCATGTTGAGTTTTCAATGTATCATGAATTGTTATGCCATATACGTTCTACTATGCATATTGATGAAATGTTGTAGGAGTGTCATGTAGTGCAACTTCCCAAGTCATCCAGGGAGTTGTTAGATTCATTTTTATGCATTAGAGGTGATGGTTGCTTATTTTATAAAAATGATTGTTTAAATGGAACATGTTTGCAATGTGGTGGTTTATCGAAGTTTGTAACATGCTTTCATGAGGGTAGCGATCATGATTTTGGTAAAAAAATTGTTGAGAAAAACAAATATGAGACAATGAAATACACATTGAAGAGTGGAGGTGAGGGTTCTAGATGCGAGTTGGTTGCAAGAGAGGTAAGTATTGCTGATTTTATTTCAGATTTTAAGAAAAATATTTTCTATAAGTATGCAAGGCATAGCCATAGGTTGCAGTGGTTGGATCGACAATTCAGGATGTGTAAGGACTCTTTCCCCATTGGAACTATTGTATATGTAGTTGATTTTTCTAAAAATTACACATTGCAACCACAAAATGAAGTTCAATTACAATATTATAATTCTATTCAAATTGCTATTTTTGTCCACATAACATATAGGCATGCCCCTGGTAGTACAAAAGAGGACAGGAAGATAATTAGGGAGTACCATTTTTACATGAGTGATGATAGATCTCATTCATTCGAGTTTGTATAACATTATTTTGAAAACTTTTTTGAGTTCTTGCAAGAAAAAGGAATTGCAATGGGTCAACATTTGATTTGGTCAGATAACTGCACAGGGCAATTCAAGAATGCTTGCATGTTTTATTGGTTGAGCAGGATGCATATAGAGAGGGGTGTACCACATATTTGGAGTTTTTTCAAAGCTGGGCATGGAAAAGGTGAGCATGATGGTGCAGGTGCATGTGTGAAGAGAGCTTTGGTTAAAGAACAAATGAATATTAGAGGTGGTGCAACATTCAGTGATGCATGTTCTATTGTGGATTGGTGTACCTATTCACTATCACGAGGAGGGACACTTGATTCACAAGTCAGTAGGTTCTTTTGGTTGGTCGAGGAGGGAATAGTGGGAGACAAAATGGAATTTCAAACAATTAGAGATTCTTCAAAGATGCATTCAGTTAGAAGCTCAGATGCGAGTGCATGGACCATATGGACACGAGAGATGACTTGTTTTTTTCAAAACTGTATTAAGTGTGACTGGGATCAATGCGAGTCAAGTGAATGGGTAGATACATGGATTCCATAGCACCTAACCCCTTTATCTGTAGCACAATCCTCATTACAAGATGTAATGGAAAGTTCACTTGACTACGATCATCTTTCAAATCTTGTACAACTAGGACATGTCTATTCAGTTGTAGCACCATAGGGGAATGAAGAGGGATCGAACTATTGGTTGGAATGATGTGTACAAGGAAAGAAAAATATAACACAACTGATGACAAATGATGATGGCTTGATGTATCCTACAGGTTTAGTTTTTGTTTTTCGAACTTGGTTGCATTACCGTTTCACCATCGTTTAGGTTATTTACAATAATATAGATTTTTTATTCTAATTATATTTAGATGTTGATAAAAAAGTTATGATCACATAGGTTCAGTTGTTGTTTTCGGAACTTGGTTGCGAACATATATGATTAGAAAGAACAACGTACCTACATTTGAAGACTATGAGAAACAAAAAACCATTTTGATGTATTCACACCTTGTTATAGCAACAAATATTAAGTTATTGACACATCATGCTAGACTAAAAACAAAAAAACTATGGACAATTAGTTAGTAGTGTTGATCATGAAGCATTACTGGAAACTTTGAAGGTAAGAGATGACCCTGTAGGGACACTTGAGTAGCAGATCATTTGTTGTATGGGACAGGTATGATATTATTCATCACATTTTGACATTTTTTATCTAGTAAGGGTCATTATTTAGGTTGTTTAGAATAATATAGATTGGCTATTCTAAGCATCTTTTATAGTTTTTATTACCAATTCATCATCATTCATGTTGTTTAGAATAATATAGATTTGTTAGTCTAAACATCTTTTCTATTGTGACGATATAGATATCTCATTTGAAGTATATTGTGATGTTCCTAACATGATAGATCATGGAATTGCTGCAACAATAGCCAACTCTGATCATTTGGGAGAGGTATGTGACGTATTAGAATAATACAGATTGGTTATTCTAAGCATCTTTTATATTTTTTATTACCATTTTATCATCATTCAGGATGTTTAGAATAATATAGATTTGTTAGTCTAAGCATCTTTTCTATTGTGATAATATAGATTTCTCATTTGAAGTATATTGTGATGTTCCTATCACGATAGATCATGGACTTGCTACAACAATAGCCAGCTTTGATCCTCTGGGAGAGGTATGCGAAAGATTAGAATAATATAGATTGGTTATTCTAAACATCTTTTATAGTTTGCATTACCATTTCTTCATCAATTAGGTCGTTTAGAATAATATAGATTTGTTATTCTAAGCATATTTTCTATTGTACGTAGTTTGACTGTTACCTTAATGGTTTGTATAGGTGGTTCACTCCAGAACGTCAACATGCTACTCTTGTGGAAGAGTGTGTCGACCGTGAAGGAAATGCGAGTTCTATTTCCTTCCCCTACTGAGAAACGACTATGTATTAGGGTCATTTTTTGTATGCCTAGGTGGCATTTTGTAAATCCTATATTTGACAACAATTATTGAATGATAATATCATGCATATTGTGTACACTTTATGTGTATTCAAGTGTATACTTTACAACTTATGTGTATACTTTGTCACTTATGACTATTGCAATGTATACTTTATGACTTATATGTTTTATAGTGTATACTTTCTATTCATGTGTGTAGTTCATGACTTAAGTGTATTTGAGTAAATGAATCACTTTTTCACCTACTGACAAGGAATAGAACAAACCCTAAACCCCTTTGCACCTTTACATCGCATCCATCTGGCCCTTTTTCCATCAACTTAAAACTCATCACCGCGGGAAAACACATCCAAGATAGCAAAAATGAAGAGAGGTTATTGTAGAGGATCCCAACATGATCCCATAGCCTTAGACGAAGAGTCTTTAGGCATCACAGTTTCTGAGAAATAGAGATTCAAAGATTACTATCTTTTAGCACTTTGGACTCTTAAGGGAAATCGTCGGTCCAATGTAGCTCAGAGTGATTCAGCGTATTTGGGTGCAAAAGAGAACCATCCCTAGCGTAAACATACCCATCCAGACATGTTGGAATAATTTTTTTGGTCCTATGAGTTGCAAAACGAAAGTTGCACCGCTTTGCAACTTTACACTGCTTGCATCTAACAACTTTTTCCTCAACTAAAAACTGGTCAGCACGGGAAAATTCCTTCGAGATAGAAAAATCCAAGAGAGTTTATTGTAGAGGGTACCAACATGATCCCATAGCCTCAGACAAAGAGTTTGTAGGCATCACAGATTCTAATAAATAACCCTTCAAAGATTGCTGCCTTTTAGCACTTTGGACTCTTAAGGGAAATCGCCGGTCCAATGTAGCTCAGAGAGATTCAAAGTATTTGGGTGCAAAAGAGGACCATCCATAGTGTAAAAATATCCATCCGGACATGTTGGAATAGTCTGTTTGGTCCTATGAGTTGCATAATGAAAGTTGCACCACTTTGCAACTTTACACTGCATGCATCTGACAACTTTTTCCTCAACTAAAAACTGGGCATCACAAGAAAACACCTCCGAGATAGAAAAATATGAGAGAGGTTATTGTAGAGGGTCATAAAAAGATCCCATAGCCTCAGATGGAGAGTCTGTAGGCATCAAAATTTTCAATAAATAGCCCTTCAAAGATTGTTGCATTTTAGCACTTTGGACTCTTAAGGGAAATCACTGGTCCAATATAGCTCGAAGAGATTTAGAGTATTTGGGTGCAAAAGAGGACCATAACTAGCGTAAATGTACCCATATGGATGTGTTGGAATAGTTTGTTTGGTCCTACGAGTTATAGAACAAAAGTTACACCACTTTGCAACTTTACACTGCTTGCATTTGACAACTTTTTCCTCAACTGAAAACTGGTCACCTCGGGAAAACGCCTCCGAGATAGAAAAATATGAGAGAGGTGATTGTAGAGGGTTTGAACATGATCCCATAGCCTCAAACAGAGAGTTTGTAAGCATCACAATTTCTAAGAAATATCTCTTCAAAGATTGTTTCCTTTTAGCACTTTGCACTCTTAAGGGAAATTGTCGATCCAATGTAGCTCAGAGAGATTTAGAGTATTTGGGTGAAAAAGAGGACCATACCTAATGTAAACATACCCATCTAGACATGTTGGAATAGTCCATTTGGTCCTATGAGTTACAGAATGAAATTTGCACCACTTTGCAACTTTACACTGCTTGCATTTGATAACTTTTTCCTCAATTGAAAACTGGTCACCGCGGGAAAATGCCTCCGAGATAGAAAAATACGAGATAGGTTATTATATAGGGTCTAAAAAAAATCCCATAGCATGAGACGAAGAGTCTTTAGGCATCACGATTTCTGAGAAATAGAGATTCAAAGATTTTCTCCTTTTAACACTTTTGACTCTTAAGGGAAATTATTGGTCCAATGTAGCTCAGAGAGATTCAGAGTATTTGGGTGAAAAACAGGACCATACCTAGCATGAACATACCCATCCAGATGTGTTGGAACAGTCCATTTGGTCCTACAAGTTGTAGAATGAAATTTGCACCACTTTGTAACTTTACACTACTTGCATCTAACAACTTTTTCCTCAACTGAAAACAGGTCACTGTGGGAAAATGCCTCTGAGATAAAAAAATCTGAGAGAGGTTATTGTAGAGGGTCTAAACATGATCCCATAGCCTCAGATGGAGAGTTTGTAGGCATCACGATTTTTGAGAAATAGAGATTCAAAGATTGCTTCCTTTTAGCACTCTTGACTCTTAAGGGAAATCGTTGGTCCAATGTAGTTTAGAGAGATTAAGAGTATTTGGGTGCAAAATAGGACCATCCCTAGCATAAACGTTCCCATCCAAACATGTTGGAACAGTCCGTTTGGTTCTACGAGTTGCAGAACAAAAGTTGCACCACTTTGCAACTTTACACTACTTACATGTAACAACTTTTTCCTTAACTAAAAACTAGTCATCATGGGAAAATTCCTCCGAGATAGCAAAATCCAAGAGAGGTTATTGTAGAGGGTCCCAACATGATCCGATAGCCTTAGATGAAGATTTTGTAGGCATCACGATTTCCGAGAAATAGCCCTTCAAAGATTGCTGCCTTTTAGCACTTTGGAATCTTAAGGGAAATCGTCAGTTCAATGTAGCTTGGAGTGATTCGATGTATTTGGGTGCAAAGGAGGACCATCCCTAGCATAAACGTACCCATTTAGACGTGTTGGAATAGTTCGTTTGGTCCTACGAGTTGCAAAATCAAAGTTGCACCACTTTGCAACTTTACATTGCTTGTCAAAATTGCAACTTATTATCAAATGATGGAAGTTCAAAAGTCATCTTGTTGTAGTTCATTGGAAAACAGCTGGAATTTTTTTGGTCATGGCCTAATTAGGTAGGAATTAGATGTTAGAAGGGTTTGGGAGAGCAGGGGAGGTCAATCAAGGTTTGGGTATGATGCCCTAGATGCAAAAAGTGTGGTTTTTGAGTGAAATTGGGAGGTTTAAGGGTGTTAGTGATTGAAATCTGTTGGGGAAGCAACTTATAAAGGTGTATTAAGCATATGTAGACTTCTATAAACATTTTTGAGGTGTTGTTTGAGTGAGATAAGTGTGGAAATGCATACTTTCAATTAACCCCCTTATAATCTAAGCAAAATGAGGGTTACATGATTGAGTGATTTAGATGGTGTTTACAAGGATGATATTTGTGGAATTTGGATGTTTATAGCCTGGTGAGATATTGTCCAAAGGAATCTTGGAAGGGCAGTAGTTTTAAATATGCGTTATTTTGCAAATTTGGCTAATTAGAGCCCTGGTCGGCGTAATAGTTCAATTTCAATGGGGTTGTTCCAAAACAAGAACATTAGGTTTTGAGATATGTTAAACAAAAGGGTAATGGGTGTCTTTCACAACCTTTTGTTTTGTGGGTTTGAGTTGATTTTGTGAGGATATTGATTCTTACTCAAGATAATTTTATACCTTTTACATTTTATTATGCTTCAATGAACATTAAGTGACATTGATTTTTATCCAGATGATTATATTACTTTCGAATGAACAGTGTAACGTGAAATGCATTTCATTAAATTGTATCCACTTTTCATTTTTGTTAACTTCTTTTGAAATAAAAATCAGCTACACACTTCATTACACGAGTTTAAAAAACAAAATAATGTCAAATGTAAATTCATTCAACAGAGCTTGAAATCATGGGTATTCTAAAAATTAGTGTTTGATAAAAATGTATTGGTAGACATGTATGAAAAATGTGGTACAATAGAAAAGGAAATTCATTGTTTGAAAAATCTCCTCAAAGAAATAGATGGATTACCAATTGTAATTCATAAGTTCTATTATAATGTTATTTCATTAATCTATAACATACATTATCAATCATAACTTTAAACAATTCTAAGATAATTATACATTCCATCTTGAAAATTCAAAGTAGAAAGACATGCACACGAGAACAAAATTAGATTGAATACCAATTATTATATATCAAACTGTAGAATAATTGTGTTTGTGCATATACAAATTTGGCATATGCCTTCTCAGAACAAGTTTTACAACAAGTTTTACAAATTGTGGCACATATGCCATCTCAAGATATATCAAACCCTAAGTACATGTCAATATATATCATATCCTAATCCTATGCTAGACCATCAAAATCAAGCCTCCTCGAAGAAGTTAGATGCTCTACAGTTTCTTGCACAATAACATTTCAAACCACAAATTAGATTATGTGAATGGTTGAAAAGATAGACTAGTAAATAAAAAATTATATGCCATCATTTATAAATTATAAATTTAACATCAAAATTAGTATACATGTACTATATTATATCAATAATGTAATTCTTGTTTACCTCCAATCTTTCCCTCTTTTCTGCAAGATGTTCTGCATATGATTGTCCCTTAGGATGGTCAGGAGTCCTCCTATAAAGTAATGGTCTCTCACTCATCACAATGATGGGTCAAACAGAGGACTATAGCAAATAAAATAAAAATGATACAAATTAAAATATAATTGTTGACAAATAATCATATCTACTAATCACATATCTACTCCTATCTAAACGTAAAAATAAACACATACCTGATGTGATGCTATGACACTAGATGGGATCATAGTGGGTGGATAAGCTAAGATGCTTTCCTGTATAAAAAATGACAAGAACGTAAATGCACATGCACATATAATTATAATTTTGACAATAAAAAAGATGTATACATGTTGTGCAACTTCATCCAATGGGTCAAACTTGGTCAACAAGGTTGTATAAGAACCAGGTTGCTGCATAAAAAGACAAGATTACATTAGAATATCAATATATGTAGTACATATATTTAAACATATTAGATTTCAAAGATTAACATCTAAAACAACAATTTAAATTATTTACCGTGTATTGATTGTCTAAGGCAGATGAAATGGCAGTATGTGTAGCCTGCTGCACTTCTGACAACTACTCCTTTGTCAACAACTATTAAAGATTCCAACACATAAACATATATTAGTACAAATATTCTTCATAAAATATCAAAGAATTTACATAAAACACACTATGAAATTGCTTTAAGACTTACCGGTGCTCCCATATCATCCCTGGCGGTCAATGTCTCTCCTGTAAATGCTCCACTCCATGCTCTGTCAACTCCTAGATCTGGCATATCATGAACATCAAAGTCGGATGTGTTTATGGGAGCCTTAGTGGACCGTCGGAGAGGACCGAAACATAAATTTTTGCACTTCATGCAACGATGAGGCACACAAATATGTCCCATAGAGGATGGTGTACTAGTCGAAGTTGATGGTTGTGTATCAGTGAGATTTGTTGGAGTAGGTGCACCACCATCATGCTGGGATGTATTAGGTTCAACACCACCATGATGGGATGCACCGTCAACTGGCTGTGCAACATGATGGCTCTGCCTCACCAAATGATCACTCAATGAATGTAATGCATAAATGCTCATAGTCCCTGCATCTACAACAATCTCTAGGTAAGGTAGTGGAGTTGGAGCAGCAATAGGCAGAGGATGAATTGGGGTGACTCAGCATGCCCTAGGTCTATCCTGTGGCATTCCTCTACCAACACCCTGGAAATCTTGCATGTCAAAGTAATTGACATGTTTCCCTAGCACAAACTCAACATATAATTTTTAGAGAAAATATTGAGAGACATCAAGGTTGTTGCTGGGTGGTTTATCAAAAACCATCCACCAACGTCTCCAAACATTATCTAATATTCCTCTATGAGTGCACCATTTAATTGAAAATTTTGGTTTTCACACATTAACAGGTTGTCCAGTTCTCAGATCTATGAATAACTGGGCTAATTGGCCTTTTTCAATATCACGAGCCTTCACCTCATCATACGATAACCCATCAGAATAAAATTGTCTTTGTTGCTCTCGCCATTATGCAAATCTATTATGCTGAATTGCCAAAGTTTGAACATTTATAATGATTTTTTCCAAAGTGTGTTTCATATCTGATAGTTCTGTTAGTGCCATTTCTGGTTTTCTCATTGCCTAATTGTGTACTCTAGTTTTTTATGACAAAACTTTAGTTATGGGGTGTTTTTCATTTTGGCACGTGGGTTAAATGGGCTCCCACAAGGGTTGAGCCCAACGTGCTAGTGTTCATCTTTCCGGTGGGGTGGCCTGTGTTAGGGTTTTTCTTGGTTTTTCGTTTCCCCATTTTTGGGCTTTTAGTTCAGTTCCCCTTTCCCTTTTGCTTGCCTTGGTTTTTCTTTCAGAATCGAGGGCAGAATGGATGCTTGAATGGAACTAGAACTTCTCCAATTCTGAGGTTCTAGTTCTTGTTCACGCATCCATCCCAGTTCTGATTTAGCGTGTTTGGTGTTCCTTTTCCGTTTTGCCCTGCGATGGTCGCTGGTTGTTTTCCTCTCCGTCTTTCGCTTGTCTTTTGTTTTGTTTCCTTTGGCGGGCGCGGGATCAGAACGGGAATCATTTTTGGAACCTTTTTCAAGTTTCCTGTCTCGGGTTTTGTCCCGCTCTGGCCCCATGGCTTCTCTGTCTCGTGTCAGTTCTGGCTCCGCCTCCGTGGTCTTTTGGGGAGGCAGGAGTAGGATGGTTTTTGGTCCCGGTCCCTTTTATTCCTTTTGTTCCCCATCTCTTTGTTGGTTCCGGCTCCGGCCTTGTTTGGTTCCCTTTCCATTTGCCTTTTTGATTCATTGACCTGTCCGTCTGGATTATTCTAACTTAAGTGGTTCCCCCGAGCCCCATTTTCCATTCGTTACTGGCCCCTAGCTACCATTTTTACCGGCCTCGCATTGTTTTCACTGAGACCTTTGGTGCTCGGGATAACCTCTCGGCGATCCCCGTGTTGTCTCCCCAAGGTCTCTTTTCCGTCGGCCTGTGTTGGTTGAGGTCGGGGAAATGTTTCCCTAATTTCTTTGTGTCTCGCCGATGGAATTTTCCCTTCAGTATGTTGGCATCCGCTCGGGGTGAGGTCTTAGCGAGTTCTATCTTGTCTCCCTGACTTGTGCGCTCTGGGATCCCATCGGTGTAAGTTTTGATCTACGGTGGGAGGTCTTGGCGAATACGATTTATTACACCGACTGAAAACATAAAGGATAGTCTCTTCGGCAGGAGTCTAGGATCTCGGTGTAACATCTCGGCGATGTCATCTTGTTTCGCCGACTGGTGGTGAAGGATTTATTGTTTCGGTAAGACTCTTATTTCGGTATGTGGTCATGGTGATGGGGTCGATTCTTGCCGACAGTGGTTCCATATGTGGCTTTCGGTGAAAGTCCTTTTTTCTCTTGGCGAACAGGTGTGTAAAGGTTTTCGGTGATGCAATGTGATATCTACAAAGGGTCTCCCCGAGACAAATAAGCTATAGCGACTATGAACAAGTGAAAGGATTGCTTCAATGAGAGATGTGCCCTTGTCTTGGCGAATGGATAGTACATAAGGGAGATACATTTCGATGAGGCATTTTGTTTATGTATGGTGTCTCCCTGACCTCTTTTTGTCTTGCCGACTGTGGAGGCCTTTTTCAATGGTCCGACGAAGATTTTAAAAGACAGCTATCCGATCTCAGTTGATTGACGACAGAGATTCAAATGCACGTGGCTAGGGTTTCTGTTATGTTCGCACGCGAAGACTTGGAGCATTCATGGTGGCAGATGAGAGGGTCATTAGATCCACTGAACCAACATTCATGGCGATGGCTCTGGGACAAGGACGACATGGCTTGAGTATGGGTGCCTGGATTCTGCAGCAGATTTGACATCAATTGTCTGGCTTCATTCATGCAGGAATGTCTTTCCTGCAACAAACCGACTAGTTGCATTTATGTGACCAATGGGGCAGTTGGAATTTTTGACTTGGCCTGTGAGTTGTTCTAGGGTTTTTCCTAGTTAGATGATGATGTGTAATCTCATCTAGCCGGTTGCTTATTGCTTCTCCTGTTCCTATAAAGGAGAATTTCATGGCCAGATGTAGGGGTTCAAAACTTTGGTGTTCTGTTCCACATTTTTCTGAGTTTTGGAATAGTCTTGGGATAGGCTAGCATTTAGTCTTGAGTCAATATTGAGTCTGTAGGTTGTAAATTTCAATTTTTTCTGTAAATACAATCAGTTTGAGCAATGAAAGCATGAAGATGCTTGTCTCTCATGCATGTTATCAGACTGTCTCCTTATTTGTGTCTATTAATCATTTGAATGAATGCATAAGGTGTCTTTGTTCATCTTCTCATACTTCATGAGACTGTGTTGTTTGTTGATAGGTCTGCTTCAAGGAAGTAGTTAAATCCTTTGAATAGATAGTAGTGATTACTTGTTCGCAGGTAGGATTTGGTAAGAAGAGTCTGGTTGCTACAGGAGCTGGATTGTCAGTGTAAGGCACTGATAGTTGATGTAAGGCATCAACAAAACAAGATCCACTAATTGAGGTCTATTTGAAGGTAATTTTCCCCTTTTGTGTTTGACTCCGTGGCCCAAAACTAGGCATTGATTTGTCTTGCAGCCTGTTCCTCTCAGAAAACCTTTCAAAATCATTGAATATCTTTTGTTTAATATCTTGCCCTACCTCCTGGTTGCTTCAAGGTTGAGCTACTGAGAATCTAGCCCCATTTGAGGTCCTCAATGCTTGACATTAGGAGTTATCTTCTATAAAAAGAAATGTTTGGTCTTCTTTGAGGCATTGTGTGGGTATACCCACCCTGGTTCTGTAGAGCCTAAAGTGCAGAAGATCTCAGTCTTTGACTGAATCTTGTCAGTTGGTCTAGGTCCTTTGAGCTGCCCTTGATTAGAGTTGGCTACTCCATAGGTAGAATAGGAGACCAACCTGGTTGCTCCATTAAAAACCACCAACAAGTTGGCGACTCTGCTGGGGAATTTACTCAGAAATTCAGTTATAAGTGCCATATCAAAGAGTCATATTTGTTTTCCATGTGGGTGTTGTTCAAAGTTTGAAGGATTGTTGGCCTGGTGAGAGTTTTGTTGTAGTGAACCTGAAAGCTACAAGATCTATGGTGCTCTGTCGGATGGAACTCAAAGAAAGATTTACATGTAAGTGAGCTTCACACCATTTGAAGCTCAATCCTCTGCAAAGAGGTGGTGACTCTGTTAAGGTGAACCTATTGAAGATTCAAAGAATAGTTCCATGGCTGCAACGTTCTCAGGTATTCTTTGTTCTTTTGAACATTTAAAAGAACTTTAGTTCCCTTATTTGGTGGGATCAAGCACTGTTATCAAGGGAAGTTTGAATAGTGCAACTGGATAGTTGTAGAGGGATAAGTTTCATTTGCAAAATGCATTGTTGTCCTGTTTCTCCCTCTATAAGCTATGATACCATGCTAAAGGCACAGTCTTGTCTTCATAAGAGGGCATATGATAGTGAAAGATATAGCCCTTTGGATTTTGATAAAATCCAGGGTTACCCACATGCTTCCCCTAGGGGAAGCAATAAATATTTACCCAAGTTTAAAGGTGGTGTTGAGGAATCAACATCAAGACATACACAATTTTTTATTTATTTCATTGGAGACTGTCAGGTTGAGAAGGAGGATGTGGTCATGAAGCTATTTGTCAGATCTTTAGAAGGTGTGGCCAATGATTGGTTTACTTGCTTACCTATGCACTCCATTGATTCATGGTATCAGCTCAGGACTTTGTTCCTTGATACCTTTGATGATGCTTCATCAGATGATGAGGAAGTTGTTTTTGAACAACTTGCAGAAGTGATGCCCCAAGCTGTATATCAGAGGTTGAGTCTCCCAAGCCAAGAACCCAAAGAGGAATATCAGTTGGACTGGCTCTTTGAAGAAGGGAAGTGTGATTAGCAATGTGATGAGACAATTAAGCAGTTCAAGTGCACAAATGGGTGCAGTCTTGACACAAGTCTTCATGAGAAGAAAAATGAAGTTGCTAATGCAGGGAGTGCTCTAGAGGATATCAGATTTGACTATGCGGATGTGGAGTTTCACTCTCATGAAGGTAATCTTTTTGAAGATACCTTAGGATATCTTGATTTTCTACTTGGTATTGCATCCAGTTCAGGTGGAGGTCAAGAAGAGGAAGAAGTGGTTGAGAGGGTAGGACACAACATTGACCTACTAAGTTGTGAACAAATATCAGATTTGTTAGCCACCGAATATCAAAGGTTTGCACACAAAAACTCTAGGTTGTTGTGGGCAACTCATATTGGTCTTGATGATGAGGACCTGCAGGATGCAAGGTATGATGCAAGTGATTCTGATGCCCCTTCTAATGGTGATCTTATAGATCATGATGACACTGATTTCAGTTTGAAATCAGATTGTGCTTCTGAACCAGAGTTGCTCCATGATGAGCAAGATTGGGATGATGATGATAGTTGGACAACCCATGAGGATGAGTTAGAGTCCATTGTTGACTCTCATTGCCAACATGATGAAGGACAGAGCCAAGTGAAAAGAGGAAGTGGGAGTAGTAGTTTAAACCATCATTGCACTAACGATGTGCCTCCTCCTACTGAAAATGATACAGAGTAGTTGCAAGATGTGTTGAATGGTAAGTGTATCCCTTTGTATACACTTGATGAAGTTTTCATAGAATGTGACAATATGCAGAGCACTGGAGCTAGTTGTTTTCAGCTTCAGGGTAATGTAAATAGTGAATATGACAGCTTGTTGTCACATAATAGTCAGCGTTTTGAGGATATGCCTGATTCTCAAATGCATAGTGATTTTGAAAATGTTTATAATGTTGAATGTGCTAACCTCTTAAAAAGTACTAACATGTTTTATCAGGAAAATGGTTGTGATCAGATTGTGTTTTCATGTGGTCTTAACCATCATTCATAGGTCTTTCCATCAAATACAAAATTAGAGATTCAAGAGGTTGGCAATGATGAAGTTTATTGGATCTGGTTGCTAGTTGAAGTTAAGACTAAACAGAGAACAAGTTTTCACTTGCACAGAGGCAATCATATACTTTTGTTTGTAGAGGTGCATTCATTTATACTGTTGCAGATTGGAAGAGGCAAGCACAAGTTAGGGAGTGCCAGCTCATTTAGCAGAATTATGTTTGATAGAGGTAAAAGCTAGCTCTCATTTTTCATTTGGTGGCCTAGTGTCATCAAATGAAATAAAGAATCAACAATGTGACTCTTGAATTGCCTGTTCATGGACAATTCTCGAAGTGGTGCTTTATCTGAAGCATTTCTTTTTCCATGAACATTAGGTTAGGTTTTTTCTTTTCTGGTCAGTTTTGTTTTGTTGTGTCTGCTAACTTTGTTTGATTAGCTCCTCACTGTTTTTGGGTTTCTTTTTGTTTTGGTCTGCTCTCCCAGTGATCTGAATTCTTGCTATGCCCACTAGGGGCATACATCCCCAATTGGAGCCTATGTTAGTGCCATTTCTGATTTTTTATGACAAAAATTTAGCTATGGGGTGTTTTTTATTTTGGCACGTGGGTTAAATGGGCTCCCACAAGGGTTGAGCCCAGCGTGCTAGCATTCATCTTTCCGGTGGGGCAGCCTGTGTTAGGGTTTTTCCTGGTTTTTTGTTTCCCCGTTTTTGGGCTTTTAGTTTGGTTCCCCTTTCCCTTTTGCTTGCCTTGGTTTTTCTTTCAGAATCGGGGGCGGAACGGATGCTTGAATGGAACTAGAACTTCTCCAATTCTGAGGTTCTAGTTCATGTTCACGCATTCGTCCTGTTCTGATTCCGCGTGTTTGGTGTTCCTTTTTCGTTCTACCCTGCAATGGTCGCTGGTTGTTTTCCTCTCTATCTCTTCACTTGTCTTTTGTTTTTTTTCCTTTGGTGGGCACAGGATCAGAACGGGAATCATTTTTGGAACCTTGTTCAAGTTTCTTGTCTCGGGTTTTGTCCCGCTCCCGCCCCGTGGCTTCTCTGTCTCGTGTCAATTCTGGCTCCGCCTCCACGGTCTTTTGCGGAGGCGGGAGCAGGATGGTTTTCGGTCCCGGTCCCTTTTGTTCCTTTTGTTCCCCATCTCTTTCCTGGTTCCGGCTCCGGCCTTGTTTGGTTCCCTTTCTGTTTGCCTTTTTGATTCATTGACCTATCCGTCTGGTTTATTCTAAGTTAAGTGGTTCCCCCGAGCCCCATTTTCCATTCGTTACCGGCCCCTAGCTACCATTTTTACCAGCCTCGCGCTGTTTTTGCTAAGACCTTTGGCACTTGGGATAACCTCTCAGCGATCCCCGTGTTGTCTCCCCAAGGTCTCTTTTCCATCGGCCTGTGTTGGTTGAGGTTGGGGAAATGTTTCCCCGATTTCTTTGTGTCTCGCCGATGGACTTTTCCCTTTAGTATGTTCGCATCTGCTCGAGGTGAGGTCTTAGCGAGTTCTATCTTGTCTCCCCGACTTGTGCGCTCTGGGATCCCATCGGTGTTTGTTTTGATATGCGGTGGGAGGTCTTGGCGAATATGATTTGTTACACCGACTGAAAACATAAAGGATAGTCTCTTCGACAGGAGTTTGGGCTCTCGGTGTAACATCTCGGCGATGTCATCTTGTTTTGCTGACCGGTGGTGAAGGATTTATTGTTTCGGTGAGACTCTCATTTCGGTATGTGGTCATGGCGATGGGGTCGAGTCTTGCCGACAGTGGTTCCATATGTGGCTTTTGGTAAAAGTCCTTTTTTCTCTTGGAAAACAGGTGTGTAAAGGTTTTCAGCGATGCAGTGTGATATCTACAAAGGGTCTCCTTGAGACAAATAAGCTATAGCGACTGTGAACAAGCGAAAGGATTGCTTCGGTGAGAGATGTGCCCTTGTCTTGGCAAATGGATAGTACATAAGGGAGATACATTTCGATGAGGCATTTTATTTCTATATGGTGTCTCCCCGACCTCTTTTTGTCTTGCCGACTGTGGAGGCCTTTTTCAACGGTCTGACGAAGATTTTAAAAGATAGCCGTCCAATCTCAGTTGATCGATGGTGGAGATTCAAATGTGTGTGGCAAGGGTTTTTGTTATGTGCACACGCGAAGACTTGGAGCATTCATGGTGGCAGATGAGAGGGTCACTGGATCCACTGATCTAGCATTCATGGTGATGGCTCTGGGACAAGGACAGCATGGCTTGAGTATGGGCGCCCGGATTCTGCAGCGGATTTGACATCAATTGCCTGGCTTCATTCGTGCGGGAATGTCTTTCCTACAAAAAACCGACTAGTTGCATTTATGTGACTAGTGGGGTAGTTTGAATTTTTGACTTGGCCTGCGAGCTGTTCTAGGGTTTGTCCTAGTCAGCTGATGATGTGTAATCTCATCTGGCCGGTCGCTTATTGCTTCTCCTATTCCTATAAAGGAGAATTTCATGGCCAGATGTAGGGGTTTGGAACTTTGGTGTTTTATTCCACATTTTTCTAAGTTCTGGAATAGTCTTGGGATAGGCTAACATTTAGTCTTGAGTCAATATTGAGTCTGTAGGTTGTAAATTTTGAATTTGTCTATAAATACAATCAGTTTGAGCAATGAAAACATGAAGACGCTTATCTCTCATGCATGTTATCAGACTGTCTCCTTATTTTTGTGCTATTAATCATTTGAATGAATGCATAAGGTGTCTTTGTTCATCTTCTCATACTTCATGAGACTATGTTTTTTGTTGATAGGTCTGCTTCAAGGAAGCAGTTAAATCCTTTGAATAGATAGCAGTGATTACTTGTTCGCAGGTAGGATTTGGTAAGAAGAGTCTGGTTGCTACAGGAGCTGGATTGTCAGTGTAAGGCATTGATAGTTGATGTAAGGCATCAACAAAACAAGATCCACTGATTGAGGTCTATTTGCAGGTAATTTTCCCCTTTTGTGTTTGACTCCGTGGCCCAAAACTAGGCACTGATCTGTCTTGCAGCTTGTTCCTCTCAGAAAACCTTTCAAAATCATTGAATATCTTTTGTTTAATATCTTGCCCTACCTCCTGGTTGCTTCAAGGTTGAGCTACTGAGAATCTAGCCCCATTTGAGGTCCTCAACGCTTGACATCAGGAGTTATCTGCTATAAAAAGTAATGTTTGGTCTTCTTTGAGGCATTGTGTGGGTATACCCGCCCTGGTTCTGCAGAGCCTAAAGTGCAGAAGATCTCAGTCTTTGACTGAATCTTGTCAGTTGGTCTAGGTCCTCTAAGCTGCCCTTGATTGGAGTTGGCTACTCCATAGGTAGAATAGGAGACCAACCTGGTTGCTCCATTAAAAACCACCAACAAGTTCATCAATTTTTTCATAGATTTTACATACTTTTCTTAATTGATCTAAATTCCTATGAATAGACTTGTGTATTGTTGGCACATTTTCATTCGGAAACAATGGTTGCAGTGGAGGATTTGAAGGGTATTCATTTTTTGCAGGATTAAGG
The DNA here is from genome assembly GCA_007258455.2 of Sequoia sempervirens. Classification (NCBI taxonomy): domain Eukaryota; kingdom Viridiplantae; phylum Streptophyta; class Pinopsida; order Cupressales; family Cupressaceae; genus Sequoia; species Sequoia sempervirens. Next base: position 163,957,365 of record VDFB02049217.1, on the reverse strand, counting down.
TTTTCATTTTGTGCGGGAGGGTTTTCATTTTGATCCATTTTTAACCTATTATTTGATAAAAAATTCTAAAATTAACAATGGTTTTAATCTAATAAAAAACCTATCAAATATACACTATTTTTGACTAAAATTAAAAAAAGAAGCAAAATGAATAAAATTGTATAAAAATTAATAAAAGTCAAACATACCTTACAAATTTGGTGATTTTTTTGGTAACTTTATCTCCCCCAAACAGATATCTGAGTCGCTCTCCTAAAACCCATGCGCACACTGGTAAAAATATAGCTCTTAAGTTTTGTTTGTCTGTATATAATACAGGAAACAGATATCTGTTTCCTTATTTACAGATTTTTAAATAAATGGTCGGGTCCATGACCCGACCATAGTGTTTTTTTAAAATATCGATTATTTAATATAAAATATATTATATTATATTATAATATATATATAATATATTATATATATTAGAATAATGTCAATATAATATAATATAATATTATATTATATTATAATATAATATCATATTATATTATAATATAATATCATATTATATTATAATATAATATCATATTATATTATATAATATGACCTCTCAGTTTTTTTTATAATTATAACTCAAATAACGGATATCTGTTCTAGGATTATAGACTCGACCATATAATATCAATATAATATCAATATAATGATATATTATAATATAATATATGTATTATTATATTATATTATAATATAATATAATATTATATTATATTATAGTATAATATAATATTATATAATATGACCTCTCGGGGTTTTTTTTTAAGTTATAGCACAAATAACAAATATTCGTTATATAGAATATAATACTTGGTTGGGTCGGACCTGACACAATTATAAATTCTACCTTAAATGAAATGGATATACATTTCATATCGGATATCCGTTTTGGTTCAGTATTACCAAACCAAAACAAATATTGTACTTTGGCCTGCAAAAAGTCAAAGGTGTGAATTTCACATTTTTGGACGTGTTAAAAACGCCTTTTTTTACATCACCACTTTTTGGACCCCCATGATCTTGCATAGACCCCAATGTATTCTGCCTGTAGAGTAGACAAAGAAATGGCATTTTGTTTTGTACTTAACCATGAAATCAGCTTCTTACCCAAGAAAATTGCACCACCACTAGTACTCTTTCTGTTATCCACATCTACTGCCCAATCAACATCAGTAAAAGCACTCAAGGTAAGATCATCATCCTTAGGATACCACATACCAAAATCAACTGTTCCCTTCAAGTATTTGAAAATCCTCTTCACAACAATTACATGAGATTCCTTAGGATCAGCTTGAAATCTTGCAACAATTTACATACAACATTCATGATATCTGGTCTAGTTTGATTCAAGTAAAGCAATCCACCAATCATCGATCTATATCTAGTTTGATTTTCTTTCAGAGAATCATCATTTTATGTCAACTTGCATCCGGTTACCATAGGTGTACCAACTGGCTTTGAATCTTCCATACCAAAATTCTTTAGCAATTCTTTCACATACTTAGACTGAGATATGAAGATCCCTTTGTCTAACTGAGTAATTGGTAATCCCAAAAATAATTTCATCTCACCAATCATAGAAATCTCAAACTCATTTTGCATCTCATCAGCAATCTTCATGCACAAACTATCATCTCCTCCAAAAATGATATCATCAACAAATACTTCCACAATCAAATCTTTATTATGATCAATCTTGAAATACAAATTACTATCAGCAGTACATTTATTGAATCCAAGCTTCAAAAAATACTTGTCCAATCTGGCATACCATGCTCTTAGGGATTGCTTAAGTCCATACAATGCTTTCTTCAACCGATAAACCATATCTCCCTGATCAGTCAATTGAAATCCATCAGGTTTCTCAACATACATTTCTTCTTCCAGTTCGCCATTTAGAAATGTTGAATTGACATCCATCTGATAAACCTTGTTATTTTTGTAAGCAACATAAGCAAGAAATAGTCTCACAGCTTCAATCCTAGCAATAGGGGAAAATTTTTCTTCAAATTCAATTCCTTCCATCTGTGAATATCCTTTACACACCAATCTTGCTTTGTTTCTAACAACTTCACCTTGCTAATTCAACTTGTTTCTAAAAACCCATTTAGTTCCAATTACATTTTTGTCCTTAGGTCTAGGAACAAGAATCCATGTATTATTCTTCTCAATTTTCTATAGTTCTTCTTTCATTGCTTCCACCCAATGTTCATCTTTGCATTCTTCATTCACATTATTAGGCCCAGTCTTTGAAATCAAACAATATTCTTCTGCAATCTTTCTCCTAGTCTGAAAACCTTTGTTCTTATCACCTATATTATGATCTTCTAAATAATTTAGTCTTACATACCTTGGAGTCTTAGGATGTTCATGAACTTCTGGCTCTTGTGATCTCTCTTCTGCACTTTCACTAGTTCCTTCCTCTTGATTTTCTTGATTCACCGAAATGATTTGAACTTGATTTTGAGTCTGAACTTTATTTCATATGACTGAACTGTTATTCTGACCATCTGAATCATATCCATAGGTTCTGGATGTTCTAGCTATGTCTTCATCAACCTTGATATTTTCACTTTCAACTATTTTCCTCAATCTCTTGTTTTAGCACTGGTAGGCATTGCTCTTAGTAGAATAACCAAGAAAGATTCCTTCATCACTCCTAGCATCAAACTTTCCTATCTCTTCATCTCTTCTGATGTAGCATTTACTTCCAAATATTTTGAAATATCTAACAGTAGGCTTATGACCAGTCCATAGCTCAAAAGGGGTCTTACTAGTATCACCTTTGACTTGTACTCGATTGAGGATGTAAATAGTAGTACTCACAACTTCTCTCCAATAGATACGAGGAACATTTCCTTCCAGCATCATAGTTCTTACAGCATCTTGAACTTTCCTATTCTTCCTTTCCACAACTCCATTTTGTTGAGGGGTCCACAGGGTAGATAATTGTCTCTTTATCCCATGCACTTCACAAAAAGAATTAAACTCATGAGAAGTGAATTCACCACCTCTATCTAATCTCATACATTTAATCTTCAGACTTGTCTCAGTCTCAACCATAGCCTTAAAAGTCTTGAACTTCTCTAGAGCTTCAAATTTCTCCCTTAAGAAATCAACCCACATCAATCTAGAGTAATCATTAATAAGTAACATGAAGTACCTATCTTCTTGTAAGCTTCTGATTCTAGAAGGACCACACAAATCAGTATGGACAAGTTCCAACACTTCTTTTGAACAATGTTGTTTGCTCCAAAATGAAATTCTAGTTTGCTTCCCTAACTAACATTCCTTGCATATAATATTAGTAGGCTTTACCAACTTAGGAAGATCTCTCACTGCTTGAGTAGAACTTATCTTAACAATATTGTCAAAGTTTACATGACACATTCTCCTATGCCACAACCAAATTTCATCAACTTGAGAAATCAAACAACTTTTACTAGCAACATTTAGGTGAAAGATGTTATCTTTTGTTTTTGTACCTGAAGTAATCACATTTCCAAAATTTCCCAATATTCTACACCTTCCATTCTTGAATTGAAGATTGTATCCCTTGTCAACCATCTATCCAACACTCAAAATATTATGCTTCAAACCTTCCACATAAAGAACATCATCAATATTATTCTTACCATCAAGAGAAATGGATCCTCTACCATGGATTACACCAGCTTTGTCATCACAAAATATTATCACACCACCATCATACTTTTCTAGGCTCACAAACTTTCTTTTATCTCTTGTCATGTGATGAGAACATCCGTTGTCAATCACCCATTCATCTTTCTCTTCAACTTTGGCTGCTAGATCTTTTTCCATATTTGAGCAACTAACAGATTCAATAGGGGCTGGATCATTTTCCTTGATAGCAATAAATACCCATTCATCTTCACTTGCATTCCCTTTATCAGATTCATCATCTGTCACACCTTCATTAGCAGCATAATAACACTTTCTTTGAAATCTAGGCTTGTTATGTCTTGGCTTAGGAACTCTTTCCAGACACCTTGATGCAAAATGACCTATCTTATTGCAAGAAAAACATTTAATAGGCAGTTTCCCTTTATGCTTGCCTTCTCCTCTGGCTTCTCTCTTGACAATAAGTGCTTCAAGCTCCTCTAGCTTCTTCTCCTCTTCTTCAATTTCTCTCATTTCCTCCTCATACTTGAATACCTTTCTAGATGAACTTTCTCCTAGATCATATCTCTATTTATCTCTATTAGAAGTAGTAGCCTTGAATGCATATTCTATCTTAGGAAAAGAATCACCAAATTCACTTAACTCAAAAGTAGTAAGCTTACCAATCAACATGTCTCTGGTTACATTTGTTACAATTCAGACCTCTTCAATAGAAATAAATTTGACTTTGTATGCAACAGGCAAGGATCTAAGCACTTTAGCAACAATCTCTGATTCTTCCAACTATCCACCAACACATCTGATACCACACACAAGCTCATTTACTCTTTGCATGAAAGTAGTAATGTTCTCATCATCACCCATTTTCAACATTTCATATTTCCCTTTCAGACTTTGTACCTTAGCAATCTTTACATTAACATCACCTTCATACAAAGTTTCCAACTTTTTGTAGATCTCATAAGCAGTCTTTAGATCCATAACATTTGTCATCTTAGAATCAATCAAAGCACTCAACAATGCTTCCTTAGCCTTGATATTGTACTCAACATCCCTAATCTCAGCAGTAGTAGTAGGACCATTCTGAGGAATAACATACCTATTGTATGTAATTCTCTAGTAGGCTTCACCAATGCATCTCAGATGGCACTCCATTCAAGTCTTCCACAAAGAATAATTTTTTCCATCAAATTTCAGACTATCCTTCTTGTATGTCATCATTCTGGATCACCTAACTTGTTAAAATTCTTCCAAGGAACCTGCTCTGATACCAATCGTTTGCAACACAAGGGAAGACAACTGAGGGGGGGTGAATCATTTTTTAGAGAATTTCAAACTTATTCAACTTTATTAACCTTATTCTCAGATCTGATCAATAACCATGAAAGTATGAATCAACAACACATTAGAAACACACATAACACCAAGATTTTTATGTGGAAACCCTGTTAGGGGAAAAACCATGGTGGAGGTCAGTCCACAAGATTATACCCTGTTAAAAGTATACAAAAAAATGAATGGAGAATGTACATGCATTCAAGCACATTGCCTAGAGCTCACTAATCGATTACAAAAGGAAGACACGCTATCTTACAAAGATATGAATTACATCCACAAGATTTGAATTGAGAAAAATAGCATATGCTAATGCCTAATTACAGTTCCGGTTAAGCACATGAACACTTCTTCACTCTTCTTCACTCTTCTTCACACTTTGCTTCTACCTTCGAAAGATCTGAACAATATTCACACATAGGACTTGCACACTTCACATACTCATGCCTTCAAATGATAAAGAAATCACTTATATATATCCACAACAAGAAATTACATCGCAACAAGTCGGCCTCAAGAAAATAATAAAATGAATATAAACTATCGGCCCAAAAAAATAAAGATTGTTAATACGAATCAACCAAGTTCGGCCACAACATAGTGGTGACCCAAAATAAAATTCTCAAACATGAACCACCTTCAAAAATTAATCCTCGAAGATCCACAACATGCTTCAACACCCTGTTGGCCAAGAACGTGAAAAACATGAACATGCAAGAGAAAATCTTGAATTGCGAGCACAACTATCAATGTGGACATGCAACACAAATAGAGAACAATCTAGAAACATCCACAAACATCATGAATCACCAAAGAGGCATCCATAACAACTGAACTAACCAAAATTGCATCATCTTCATTCAAGAACACCAACTGAAGCAACAAAACAACCGTCAGAATACAAATCTTCAGAACATGAACAAATATTCATGTAGATCTTTGAAATTTAACATGGATAAACTAGATATACTCAACAGGAAACCCTTTAATCCAAAACCTCTGATCATCAACCTACTAAACTCATCGACAAACTAAACTTCACTTCATCACTGACAACCTGCAACTTATTTCATTTCAATTTTCTCAATATCCTCGACATATACAACCTCTAAGACATTAATGCTAATAGTGTTGAAATCAATGACAACTACATATCAGCAACACAACCACAACATCCAACACTAGGAATGGAACATTGGAATGCGGTAAAATGGATTCTCTGATATTTGAGAGGTACTACTTCAAAGAAACTATGTTTTGGAGGAACTAATTCTACTCTAAAAGGATATGTTAACTTTGATCTGGTGGGTGATATTGATAGTTGGAAGAGTAAGTTAGAGGGTATGTTTTTACTATAGGAGGTACTACAGTCAGTTATATTTCAAGGCTGCAAAAGGTTGTTGCACTTTCAACCATTGAAGTTGAGTATGTTGCTGCTACAAAAGCTAGCAAGGAGATGATTTGGTTACAACATTTTTTGGAGGAATTGGGAAAATGATAAGGAGATATCCCTTTATACACTAATAGCCAGAGTGCCATTCATATTGCTAAGTATTCAACTCTACATTCAAAAACTAAGCACATACAGCTCAGGTACCACTTCATTCGGTCAATTTTGGAGGATGGACAGTTGAAGCTAGAGAAAGTTCACACAAGTGAGAATCCTACAGATAAGTTCATAAATCTAGTTACATGGGAGAAAATGATTTGCTCATCAATTTTCATTTTCCTTCATGACTGATAATGGTGGGCATAAGAAACTAGCTAGACCCATAACTAGTGGGAGCTACAAGTGCAGTGGTGTTGTCCAGAATCAGTCTCCAAGTGGGAGATTGTTGGTATGTGGCGACTAATCATGCAAATATTGTACACTCCAAATCACCACATAGTGCTCTAACTATGTCATATAAATATCCTCCTCTAAATCACCATGAAGGAAAGTCGTTTTCACATCCATTTCCTCAACCTCTAAATTATAAACATCAGCAATCAAAAGCAAAAATATAATGGATGTAATTTTTGAAACAGGAGAAAATATTTCACCATAATCAACATCCTCAACTTGAGAGTGACCATTTGCAACCAACCTTGCTTTGTACTTCTCAATACCTTCATCTGAACCAATGTTTTTCTTGAATACCCATTTGCAACCAACATGTTTTCATCCTTCAAGCAATGGTATGAGATCCCATGTATCATTCTTTTTTAAAGATGCCATTTCTTCATCCATAGAAATCTTCCAAATTTCTGCATCATTCATACCTAGTGCCCCTTCTATAGATCAGAGTTCATCCATGTTAGTATTGAAAGCAAAAATATTGTTTGTATGTGGCGATTGATCATGCAAATATTGTACACTCTTTACATATCCTTGTTGGGGTTCGGGGGTGGCCACCCCCAATTTTTTTTCCCGTTAACACGTCAAGGTTTTCTCATTAATATGTCAAGGGGTTGGTAGTTAAATTTTTAATTGAAAAATGAAAAATGACTTTGTAAAACCCTAATTCTAGAAGCTTCTAAAAAGCTTGTTATAAGCGTCTGGGATGTATGTTGCAGTATGGTGCTCGTTAGATTGTAATCTATTTTGCACTAGATAATAAAATCATTGGATGCATTCACTGACACTTATACTCGTTAAAGTGGGGAAAAAATGTAATGGAATGAATTTTCACCCCTTGTAAATTCCACATTTACATACCTCCTACCTTAGAGAATTAATTCTGATAATGCAATTCTATGCTCTTCACCCATTTTCCATCCACTTGGTAGCCTATTTCATGTTGGTGGGGGATATTCTATATGGGATGCTAGCATAATGCACAAACGCCTACATGGTGAATTTCCATCTTGATAGGATTCCCACCTATAGAATCTGTAGAGGTGTTACACAAAATTGGACATGAAGTGTGACGTCTCCTGGCCTTTGGACTGAATTTTAACAGCTCTTTTGCCTCCATTTACACCTTCAAATGACTATATATTTAATTCTTTCATGCTTCTTGATCATCTACACACTTTAGGAAACTTTCTACAGTCTTCTCATAGCATTCTCAAGTTCTACCACCTTCATTGAAGCTGCAAGTTGGTATTTTTTTGGGTCACTCTCTTCGATGTTGCGAAAATGTCGATCTTTTGTAGCTTGTGAGGTCATTCCTTCTCCCATTTTCCTTGAGCACATGTGGTTGAAGGTGATATCACTCCATCTTCTTTTTACTTTACATTATCATTTTAATATTGTAGTATATTATTGTCCAACATATTTCTTGATATTGCTATTTCAATATCTTTCTTTATCATATTTTTGCAATCATTGCTACATTGGCTGTCCATGGAGGTGGAAAAACCAAAGTAGGGGACTAATTGCGACAATCCTCTAAATACTGTTGGATGTTGTGGTTGTGTTGCTGATATGCAGTTGTCATTGTTGTTAACACTATTAGCACTGTTGTATTGAAGATTATATATGTCGAGGATATTGAGAAAATTGTTAAAGAAAAAATTGCAAGTTGCCAGAGGAACAATGAAGGTCATGAAGGTTTCTTGATCTCTACGTCGATGATCAATTATTGTGGACTAAAGGGTTTATTGCTGAGAGTATCTAGTCTATCCACCAAAAGTTTTAGAGGTCCGTGTGAAGTTTTGATTGTGTTATGAATAGTTGTGTTCTGATAGTTTTTCTATGGTTTCTGTCAGTACTCCTAATTGAAGTTTATGTGATTCTAGTAATTTATGTTGTAGATATTTTTCTGTTAGTTCTTGTTGCTTGTGGATGCTTCTAGATCATTCTCTATCCTTTTTGTACATCCGTGTTGATCGGTGTGCTCGTGGTCAAATATTTTTCTCATGTGTGTTCGAATTTTCATGTTCTTGGTTGACATGATGGTTGTAACATGTTGCAGATCCTTGGAGATTTAAATTTGAATGTTTGGTGTACTCGAGGATATTGTTTTGGGTTGCATCATAATATTAGTTGACGGTGTTTGATTCGCATTAAAAAATTATTTGTAAATTTGGGGGCAACATTGTAAATATATTTTATATTTTGACTAATGAAGTTGTTGATGTAAATCTAGGTTGTAGATATATAAGAGTGGTTGTTTGTGCAAAGTTAGTGTGTGTGTGAAGTGAGGATAAGCCAGAGAAGAGAAAGTGTGCGAACAGTGATCTATTCATTCGATTACAGAGCAAAGTGTGAAGAATTTTGAGCGAAGTGTGAAGAAGTATTTTTGTGCCTAACTAGAATTGTAATCAAGCTTTTGTAGAAGCTATTTTCTCAGTTCATACATTGTGGATATAATCTGAATTGCTTTGTATTCTTGGGCAGTAAGCCCTCTTGTATTTGAGCAGTGAGCTCTAGGCAGTGTGCCTAAATGCATGTGCATTCCCATTATTTTTCATTATACTTTTAATAGGGTATAATATTGTGGACTAACATCCACTATGGTTTTTAACCTAATAGGGTTTCCACATAAAAAATATTGGTGTTCTTTGTGCTTTTGATGTGTTGATTGTTTATGGTTTATTGTTCTTTCATCAGATCTGAGATAAAGTTAAGTTAAGTTTGAAAAGTTTAAGTATTCTGTGAGAACTAATTCACCCCCCTCCCCTCTCAGTTGTCTATCCTTGTTTTTCCAACAATTAGTATCAGAGCATGTTCCTCTAAAGAAGTTTAAAAGCTTGAGGTGATCTGTGATGACATCATACAAGAAGGAAAATCCTAGATTTGATGGAACCAACTACTCACTGTGGAAAACTAGAATGGAATGTCATTTGAGATGTTTAGGTGAACACTTCTACAAGATCACAAAGAATAGATATGTTATTCCTCAGAATGGTCCTTCCACTCTTGATGAAATTAAAGACGATGAGAATAGCATCAAGGCTATGGAAGCTTTGCTAAGTGCTTTGACAGATTTGGAAATGAAAAATATGATAGGTCTAAAGACAACTCATGAGATGTGGATGAAGTTGGAAACTTTGTATGAAGGAGATGCACATGCGAAAATGGCTAAGCTATAGAGTTTGAAAGGAAAGTATGAAAATTTGAAGATGGGTGAAGATGAAAATATTTCTTCTTTTATGCAAAAAGTAAATGAACTAGTGATGATTATTAGATGTGTTAGTGGTACCCTGAAAGAGGAAGAAATTTTAGCTGAGGTGCTCAGATCATCACCTCCCTCTTACAAAGTAAAGGCTCATGCTATTGAAGAGATTAGATCAGTGATAATTGTGACAAGAGATACACTGATTGATAAATTTTTTGCCTGAGTTGAGTGAATTTGGTGAATCTGTTCCCAAGAATAAATCTGCATTTAAGGCTATTGTATCCAAAGAAACAAGCAAAGATATGATCTAGGAGAGTGTTCGAGAAATTCATTCAAGTATGAGGAAGAAATGAAACAAATTGAAGATGAAGAAAGAGAAGTAGAAGAGTTGGAAGCACTGATTCTGAAGAAAGAAGGCAGAGGACAAGGTAAGTATAAAGGAATGTTGCCTATTAAATGTTTCTCTTGCAATAAAATAGGTTATTTTACATCAAGGTATCCTGAAAGAGTTCCTAGGTATAAGCCTAACAAATCTAGATTTCAAAAGAAATGTTACTTTGCTGAAGGAGTGACTGATGAAGAGTCTGATAAAGAAAATGGAAATGAAAATTAATGGGTGTTCCTTGCTATCAAGGAAAATGGTTTGGTGGCTATTGAATCTACTAAAGTTGAGAAAGATCTTGAGGCCCAAATTGAAGAAAAGTATGAGTGGGTTATTGACAGCGGATGCTCACATCATATGACTGGTGACAAAATCAAATTTGTAAGTACGAAGAAATATGACAGTGGGGTTGTAAGATTCAGAGATAACAATGTTGGTGTGATTCGTGGCAGAGGATCTATTTGTCTTGGTGGTAAGCATAACACTAACGATGTCCTTTATGTTTAAGGCTTGAAGCACAACCTGTTGAGTGTTGGACAGATGGTGGAAAAGGGTTATAATCTTCAGTTCAAAGGTGGGAGATGCAGGATACTTGGAAGTTTTGGAAATGTAATTGCTTCAGGTAAAAAGACAAAAGGTAACATTTTTCACCTGAATGCTACTAGTGAAAGTTGTTTAATTTCTCAAGTAGATGAAAGCTGGTTATGGCATAGAAGGATGTGTCATGTGAATTTTGACAACATTGTTAAAGTAAGTTCCACTCAAGCAGTAAGAGATCTACCCAAGCTAGTAAATCTTTCTAAGAAAATTTGCAAGGAGAATCATATGGGAAAATAGACTAGATTTTCTTTTCGGAGCAAACAATATCATTCAAATGGATTACTGGAGCTAGTGCATACTGATCTATGTAGTTCCTCCACAGTCAGAAGTCTTCATGGAGAAAGGTACTTTATGTTGCTTATTGATGATTACTTTAGGATGATATGGGTTGCTTTCTTTAGAGAAAAATGTGAAGCATTAGAGAAGTTCAAAAGTTTCAAAGCTATGGAAGAGAATGAGAAAGGTCTTAAAATCAAATTCCTAAGGTCAGATAGAGGTGGTGAGTTCACCTCTAGGAAGTTCAATTCTTTCTGTGAAGAGCATGGAATCAAAAGACAGTTATCTGGTCCTCGAACCCCTCAACAGAATGGAGTTGTAGAGAGAAAGAACAGAACAATTTTGGATACTACTAGAACAATGATGATTGAAGGAAATGCACCTCACATATATTGGAGTGAAGCTATAAGCACTACTGTGTACACTTAAAACTGGGTAAATGTCAATGGTAATTTTGGTAAGACTCCTTTTGAACTATGGTTTGGTTATAAGCCTACTGTTAAATATATCAAGATCCTTGGAAGAAAATGTTATATTAAGAGAGATGAGGACATAGGAAAGTTTGATGCAAGGAGCGATGAAGGAATGTTTCTAGGTTACTCTACTAAAAGCAAGGCTTACCGATGCTATAATAGAAGATTGAGAAAAAAGATTGAAAGTGCAAATGTCAGAGTTGATGAGGACTCTGCTAGATCATCTAGATAATGTGGATATGATTTAGATGGCCAGGAAGATAGTACAAACAAAGGGAAGAATGATCAGACACAAAATCAACTTCAAATTGTTCCGGTAAATCAAGAAAGTCAAGAAGGAGAGACAAGTGCAAGTGCAAAAGAAAGAATAGAAGCAACAAAATTTTGAGAGAATCCTAAAGTTCCAAGGTATGTAAAGCTGAATCATTCTGAAAACCAAATTATAGGATACAAGAATAAAGGTGTGCAAACTAGAAGAAAGATTGTAGAAGAGTATTGCCTGATTTTTAAGATTGAACCTTAAGATGTCAATGAAGCTTGTAATGATGAACATTGGATGGAAGCTATGAAGGAAGAACTAATGCAGATTGAAAAGAATGATACATGGATTCTTGTTCCCAGACCTAAAGATAAAAATGTGATTGGTACTAAATGGTTCTTTCGAAATAAGCTGCATGAACAAGGTGAAGTAGTCTAGAATAAAGCAACACTAGTATGTAAAAGGTATTCACAAATGGAAGGTATTGATTTTGAAGAAACCTTTGCCCCTGTTGCCAAAATTGAAGTTGTAAGATTATTTCTTGCTTATGCTGCATATAAGAACTATAAATTCTATCAAATGGATGTGAAGTCAGCTTTTCTGAATGGTGAATTAGAAGAATAGGTATATATTGAACAGCCGGATGGATTTCAACTGACTGACAAGGAAGATATGGTTTGTCGATTAAAGAAAGCTCTATATGGACTCAAGCAAGCCCCCAGAGCCTGGTATGCTAGACTAGATAAATACTTATTGAAGCTTGGATTAAATAAAGGTACTGTTGACAACAACTTGTAATTCAAATTAGATCATGACAAAGAGTTGATTATTGAAGTCTTTGTTGATGACATTATTTTTGGAGGAGATGACAAACTATGTATGAAATTTGTTGATGAAATGAAGAGTGAATTTGAAATGAGTATGATTGGAGAGATGAAGTTCTTTCTAGGATTGCAAGTTACTTAGTTAGACAATGGAATTTTCATATCTCAATCTAAATATGTGAAAGAGTTGTTGAAGAAGTTTGGCATGGAAGACTCAAAGCCAGTTGGTACTCCCATGGTAACTGGATGTAAGTTAACACAAAATGATGACTCTCCTAAGGAAAATCAAACAAGATATAGGTCAATTATTGGTGGATTGCTCTATTTAACTCAGACCAGACTAGAGATTATGAATGGTGTATGTATGGTTGCTAGATTTCAGGCTGATCCAAAAGAGTCTCATGTGACTGTTGTAACGAGAATCTTCAGATATATGAAAGGAACAATTGATTTTTGGATTTGGTACCCTAAGGATGATGATATTACTTTGAGTGCATATACTGATGCGGATTGGGTAGGAGATGTAGATGATAGGAAAAGTACTAGTGGTGGTGCTTTTTTCCTAGGAATTTAATGCTTATCTTTTCCATTGATATCAAATGGGGAGAAGAGAAATGTGAAAAATCCTTTTAGGGGGAGAAGAGAAATTGAGGAAAAGAGTCAAAACCTAAGGGAGGGCAAGTGTAGTTGTGTTGATGGTATTTTTCACATCATGTGTTTCCATCAATGCAAAAGGGGGAGATTTTTGGATGTTGTGGTTGTGTTGCTGATATGTGGTTGTCATTGATGTCAACACTATTAGCATTGTTGTATTGAAGACTTTATATGTCGAGGATATTGAGAAAATTGTTAAAGAAAATGTTGTAGGTTGCTAGGGAAATAGTGAAGGTCATGAAGGTTTCTTTATTTTAATGTCGATGATAAACTATTGTGGACTAAAGGGTTTATTGCTAAGAGTATCTAGTCTATCCACTAGAAGTTTTAGAGGTCTGCATGAAGTTTTGAATGTGTTATGAACAGTTGTGTTCTGACAGTTTTTATGTGGTTTCTGTCAGTACTCCTGATTGAAGTTTTGAACATGTTATGAGCAGTTGTGTTCTGACAGTTTTTATGTGGTTTTTGTCAGTACTCCTGATTGAAGTTTTGAATGTGTTATGAATAGTTGTGTTCTGACAGTTTTTATGTGGTTTCTGTTAGTACTCCTGATTGAAGTTTATGTGATTTTGGTAATTTCTATTGTTGTGAATGTTTCTCTATTATTTCTTGTTTCTTTTGGATGCTTCTATATCATTCTCTATCCTTGTTGTATGTCCGTGTTGATTAGTGTGATCATGGTCAAAGATTTTTCTCATGTGTGTTCGGGTTTTCATGTTCTTAGCCGACATGATGGTTGTAACGTGTTGCAGATCCCTGGAGATTTAAATTTGAATGTTTGGTGTGCTTGAGGATATTGTTTTGGGTCGCATCATATTATTATCCAATGGTGTTTGATTCACATTAAATATTTATTTGTAAATTTGGGGCCGACATTGTAAATATGTTTTATATTTTGTCCGACAAAGTTGTTGATGTAAATCTAGGTTGCAGATATATAAGAGTGGTTGTTTGTGTGAAGATAGTGTTTTTGTGAAGTGAGGATAAGCTAGAGAAGAGAAAGTGTGTGAACATTGATCTATTCATTCGATTGCAGAGCAAAGTGTGAAGAAATTTGAGTGAAGTGTGAAGAAGTATTTTTGTGCTCTACTAAAATTGTAATCAATCTTTTGTAGAAGCTATTTTCTGAGTTCATACCTTACGGATCTAATTTGAATTGCTTTGTATTCTTGGGAAGTTGATCCATTTTGTATTTGAACAGTGAGCTCTAGGCAGTTTGCATGAATGCATGTGCATTCCCATTATTTTTCATTATACTTTGAAAAGGGTATAATATTGTGGACTAACATCCACCGTGGTTTTTCCCCTAACAAGGTTTCCACATAAAAAATTTTGGTGTTCTTTGTGCTTCTGATGTGTTGATTGTTTATGGTTTATTGTTCTTTCATTAAATCTGAGATAAAGTTAAGTTTGAAAAGTTTAAGTATTTTGTCACAATTGATTCACCCCCCCTTCTCAGTTGTTTGTCCTTGTTTTTCCAACAAATAAAACCTCAAAATTTTCTCGTTCTTATGTGTGTAGGTTGTTCAATGAGTGAATACCTTGAAGCTATTAACTCATGGGTAGGAAGGTGCACTTTCCTTACCCTCTTTGTCAATTTGTAGATTATATCAAGTTAAATTATTCTTCTTTCTATTATGTCATTTAGTTACTCTCTATTTTTTTCATTACATCGAACTATATCTGTTAGGTCATTAGTAGGTTTTCCTTGAGTTTTTTTACTACAATTTATTCTTTCTATCTGTATGAACACTAGTGCCCCCACTGAGACACCAACGTATCACGCCATCGTATGTGTCCCATGTTGTAGTCCTCTAGATGTGAGGTGCCTAAGTTACAATTCAGTCTCTGGAAACTTGCTCACTTGGCTTCTTGAAATATTTGGGCTTGTTAAAGGACAACAATAAATTGGTTGTTCTTCCTTTCATCCTTTAAACTCTAATCTCTCTCGAAAAAATTCTATTAGCTTGAGGTAGATTAGGGCAACCTATTTTTCTAAACCCTCACGTAATCTGGGGTCTTGAGCAGTCGGTCCCCATCCTCTAAAAACATAAATAACATCATCTGTATTATGCTTACAATCAAAACTAATTGAACCTTTTCCACATATCTTAGTAGATGTATCATCACCAAACTTAACAATACCTCCTTCATAATTATCAAGTTTAACAAACTTACTCTTATCATTTTCATATGATTTGAGAATCCGCTGTCAAAAATCTAGTAGTTTTTATCCTCTCTTGCATGAAAAGTATAGGATTTAATGACGACTTCTCAACACCCCCAAAAATAGTTGCTAGACTAAAATATCTTTCACAAGAGAGAAAATGGCAAGAGTACTTGCTTCAATAATGCAAGATTGAATATTGGTTGAATATTGATTGAATATGCAAATGTACATGAGATTCCTTGCTTATAAAGGCAAGGTGAGATACAAGATTAGACAAGATCATGAAAAGTGTCTTCATCCTATCACATGAGACAACTAACTCATAACTACCTAAGAAAAGATAAATTCTAGATATGACAACTAATACCTCTAGAAAGAATATTATAATCCTAAGTAAACTTAACATGTGAATATCTCCCCTAATTCCCTAGTGAGTCAATTAACTAGGTACGAGAAATTTAATCACACCAACACCCCCTTAAGTGAAACTTAGGGAGAAGATTATTATGCAAACTATGCAAAGATGAAGATGAAGATGGGTCTTGGCTATGAAGCCATGTTAGATACCCATTTCAAATGCAATCTCTCACAAACAAAGAAAAGGAGAAAACCCAGTGGGACAAAAATCCTCTCTAAAAGAGAGAAAATAAAAAAAACAAGATGATGTATGGAGAACTCAACGGTACCCTTGAAGGACTAAATCCATCATGTATATACAATCAATGAACCCCCGCAAGAGGGAAAAAGAGAGATAAGATATCCCCCCATAATGAAGAAGCTCCAATGTTGATGAAAAATGCCTAAAAATAAAAGATGATCCAATGCCTACAAGCAACACATCTTCCCTTAGGAAGGAAAAAATACATTAGTTGATGAAGAAGCCACTCTATGTCTAGCTCAAATGAGGTAGGATGAAGTCTCAACAAGTATTTATTTTAAAATTGATTAGGAGTCTCCAAGATTGAATAAGCCACAACATAATCATGGCCAAAATCAACCAAGAAACATGATGACATATCAATTGAATGAGGAAACCCATGAATGTCAATCTACAAAGACAAAGAAGATGGGATAATAGTTGTGTTGAAAATATCATGAAATAGGAGAGAAAACCCCTCAAGTGTGTCCTCCAAATCTACAGTATGAGACTCCACAAACAAATTATAAATTTTGGCTGTCAAATATTTATCCCACAAGGAAAGATCTGAAAAACTATTATCATCCTACTGAATAGAAGCACTTATGGCTAAAGAAGTAGGGGGTGGAGGAGTAGGAAGCTCAACTTTTGTCTCTAGAATACCAATGTTTAGATGACAAAAAATCTCCTCACAAACATGATTCACACTCAATGAAGGAGTGTGATATGTAGTCAAAGGAACATTATCTTATTTTTAAGTAAAATGTGAAAAGGAATACACATGAGATGAATGATCAACCATCCCAATAGAAACAATATTCCTAGTCCCCATGTCCCTTATGTACACTCTATCAGGAGTGAACTCAACTGTTTTACCTTGACCACCCTGGGTAATTTGATAAACATAAAAGTGATTAATGGGAAAAGAAGGAACACAAAGGGACATATTTTTAGAAAATATAATGATTTAAGCCTTGAAGGGTTCCATTTAAAGTAATTTAATTAAAGAGGTTTTGATCAAACCCCCTTAGATCAAATGCCCTTGGATAAAACCTCGCTAGTTTTAAACCATACCGATTGTATAGGAGAGAATTTGCACCCCTTAAAAAAATTCCCCTTTCACATACCCTCACCTTAGAAAAATTAAATCTAAAGGAAAAATTCTACATCACCCATCTTCCTTCCTCCACTTGGTGTTTATCTTGTGTGTTGGTGAGAGAATATTTGTTGGTGACACATGCACGATGCACAAACATTCACATGGCATGCTATCATCCCTGGTAGATTCCTGCATCTGAAGTTGGTAGAGGCATTACACTCCTCATTAGGGATAACTTGTAACGTCCCGCTTTGACCAACCAACTCAAAAAAAACCTTATTCCTTCTCATCCCACCTTCAAAAATATTATTCATTCATTCATTCCATCTCTTCACACATCCTTTTAGCAATTCAATCATCTTCTTCACATCTTCACACTTTTGGGATCTCTTGAGCATACTCTTGAATAATTCAACTAGCATTCTAGTACTCCATTTGAGCATTGCAGCAACATTAACACTCCATCAACTCCACATTGCAAGTGTGAGGAAGCCATAGAAGTTGTGGTCTTGAAGTCTTGCGAGGCCTCCCTTCATCATCGCTATAGTTGTGGTGACTTTTCCAAGTCCATACCTTGTATTCTCCCTTCACTGGCTAGTGAGCCTTTGGGTGGAGTTGGTAACGCTTCATTCCTCTCCTTTGTGATTTGATAGAGTATCAATTATCTTTTGTATTTTTCATTGCACTTCTCTCTATCTTCTTTATTGCATATTCTCCTTCATTTCTTTCTAGCTGTCTATGGAGGTGGAAACACCAAAATGGGGGTCTGACTGAGGCAGGCCCCTATACAACAATTTTCCCTTTTTCTTTTGTGTAGGAGAACATGTGTGTGAAGCTAGCTGGTGAATCAACACTTTTGTGAGATCATCTTCATCACCCTAGATTTTATTTACTTGATTTATCATCTCTGTCTTATTTTTCATATCTTATCATTTTGTTTTGTTCATTAAAACCAACTAGCTAGACTGTTAGTAGGTTTTTGTACTTTCCTTACTGTACTTTATGTTTTCTAGACATACAAATGCCAACACACCAGAGAGATGCCAATGCACCATGCTGACATCCTAGATCCGCACTACCATTCCCGAATAGAGAGTTGTCTGAGGTATAGTTTAGACTCTAGAAACCAACTCATCTAGCCCTAAATAGTATTTTGAATCTGTAGACTGACAAAAGTACTACATAGTGCTCTTCATTCTCAATCTTCATCCCAAAACATCCCTTTAGAGTGAGGTAAGTTAGGGAATCCCTCTTCTCTTGGATCTCCATGACCTGGAGCCTTGATGTGGTTGGTCCCCCTCCCTTACATCTTTGGTGAACCTGACGTGAACAATGTCTTTCCATTCGCTTGTGTTGAGAATTTTTTCCCCACACTTGGTGGTTGTCATAATCTTGAGTGTTGTGAAGGTTTATGAGCATCATAACCCAGTACACAACTTTTAGGTGCATTTTTATAAGAAACGTACGATACTTATTGATAGAGAAGATGAAGGTCACTTCTAGTTTCACCTCCAGTTTCTCCACTAGTTGAGCTAATGAGTTTACCACTGGTTTTCCTACAAGCTTCACTAATGAGATGGGTTTTGTATATGAGACCACTCACATCCATACTCCCCCAACATCCCCTACGGCTTCATCCATGGATGAGGATGAGGTTGTGCATGTCCCTATCAAAAATATTTTGGCATTGGATAACAGATTAGTAGACCTTATGAATCATTTAGAGAAAGCACCAAACATGGCGAGGGCTACTAGGCTTACTAGTGAATTGAGAAATTTGTTAGGAAAGGATTGGATAGTGATATAATTCTTATTTGGCCTTGCTAATCTAACCAAAGCTTATGTCCCTTAGTATAAGACTAGATTAGGTACTACCCAAAGGAAAGTGCTTGATACTTATTAAAGACAAATAGGTGTTACAATGCCTACCACATCTATATGCATGGAAAAAATGGGCCTCTCGATCGGTGTCTCTTCTTATTTTCAAAATCACCCCACTATCAAGGCAAGTAAAACACTCCTTGGGTTCACTTTCACCCCTCTTACTACCCCTGGTGGTGGGGGCTCTGGTGGAATGAGTGGAGGTGGCTTTGGTAGCGAAGGTGGTATTGACAGAGGAGGCCTTGGTGGAGGTCATGGTGGTGGCTCTGGTGGGGGCCCTACCTGTGGTGGTGGCTCCAACGATGGCTCCAAAGGTAGCTCCAGAGGACATTTTGGTGGCAGTGGTTCTAGAGGTTCCACTAGTCCTTTGTCATCTACTGACCCTATTTTGAATGTACTACTTCAGAACATGGGTCATATGCAATACCAGTTGGCAAGTCTCTCTCAGGCCTCTACCCAACCTATCTTTCAACCCTTCTTCCAATATAGCCCATTTTCAGTAACAATCCTAAGTACTCCCTTCCCACAAGGAATGGAGATTCCCAAATTTGAGAAGTATGACATCAAAGGGGACCTACAAATGTATATTTTCACCTTTAATTCAATATGTATAGACTTCTTCCATCATGACATGTTGATGGAAAAATTATTTCCTCGATCTCTTAAGGATACAACACTCGAGTGGTATTGTTCCTTTCTTGGAAACTCTATCTTCTCATTTGATCAACTTGTAAATTAGTTTCTCTGACAGTTCCAAACCAACATTGGACAGAAGATGACCTTTTTGGATCTTGTCTGATGCAAGCAAGGGGATAACAAGAAGATAACTTATTTTATAGCATGATATCAAGCACTTTTTTCTCAGATCTCATACCTGCTGCCCGGTTCTGATGTGCAGAAGGTGTTCATAGGTAACTTGTAAAGACCTTGGAAGGAAAAGATTTCCCTTATGAAATACCCTTCTTTCGTGCATCTATGTGCAACATTATGAGAATATCAATAGATGGTAGTTTAGTTCGAAGGATCCTCCTCACACTCCTGTTCAGAAGGAAAGTCTATCATATCAATCTTAGGAAAAGGTAAGGTTGTCGTGAATGTAGTCACTACAACAAATGATAATGGCCTCAAATGCAACAAAAAGTTCACAAAGTTATTAGAATCTTATTCTTCCATCTTACAAAAGTTGTTGAAAGATAAGATCATAACCTTAGAGAACTGTCGACCTCTAAAAGAACCTTACCTTGATTGGTATGATGCAAATTCCTTCTTCCAGTACCATCAAGTCAATGGACATGATACCGAATGTTGTATGTTCCTACATCAGGAGATACATGACCACATCAAGGATGATACTATTCATCTTGATGGGAGGAAACAAAATACAAATAAATCAGTGGTGAAAGTGAATAGTGAGTTATAGATATACATGGACTTGTTTTCATTGCATTCTGCTAATATAATTATTGATCCCTCTAATTCTACCACTTAGCCCTCAAAGTATGTTAACATGATCATGGTTACTCCTCCCCCGCAGCCTATGACTACTTCGCGAGATGTGATGTTCACCTCGCAAGATATGCCCTTGAATAACAAGCCCTATCCCCTCTACATTCCTGCTCGTCTCAATGGGAACATTGTGATGGGGGTCATAGTTGACCCCACAAGACGAGTGAATGTTATTATAGAGGAGGTGCTATGGCTGAATTCATTGTAGAGGGAGGAGTATGAAGAAATAAAATCTACCATTTGTACACACAATGGCCTTTCTCTCAAGCCATATGGCTAAATAAATCTTTTTGTCCTAGTTGGACCTAGGGCTGTGAACACAACCTTTGATGTTATTCTTGAATTGGATTTGTTCAGGGTGAATTTAGGCATACCTTGGCTAGCTTCCATGAATGAAATAGCTTCCATCAATCAAAAGTATTTGAAATTCTCCCACAAAGTTGTTGTGCATGTCATGTGTGACACCGGATATCAGTCATTAGTGTCCCATGGGGGCTATTCATTGGATCATTATTGGCCCACCCTGGTTGGTCCACTTCCCCAAAGAATGGATCTACTTTACCAAAACTAGGTGAAGTATAAGACTGTGGGCAAGGGGCAACCAAAATTGACCCTTCTAGTAGTGAAATAGCAAACTACCTCCTCTTCTCAAAAGGGAAAGGAGAGGCCTATCCGTCCTCAGGGTGCCCCTTTCACTCCTCTTTCTAAATAATATTTTTGGATGTCTACTCCTGGATTCTAAATGAGAAGTTTGATGGTGCCTGCTTGGTGCAAGGCTAAGATTAGGATATCAGACCTTCCTACTGTGTCTCCTGGACATAGGACCTACCTATATGGTAGAAGAAAGGGTCCCTAAAAAGAATACTCTATGTCTTGGCCTCCATAGCCTCCCTGTAAAGGTCGAAAGATTTCCGTTCCATACAAAATGCAGTAAATGAGTAACATTCATTTCAAGTAAGGAGATAGAAGTACATCTATAACATGATATATCCATAACATGTATACCATGAGTTATCCATAAATTCTCAAAGCAATTTCATATAACATTATCAATGTACATACACCATTAAGGGTGTTACAAATCATCTATTTCAATGATACATAAACAAGTTTACATAAATGTTATATTCATGAAATAAGGTTACAATGTACAAATTGGCCATGTAAGCCATACAAAGATAACATATGAGATGTATCCATGACCAAAAGAATCTCTGATCCTCATCCACCTTGACTTCACTGGTCTTCTTGCGCCAAGGCCAAGAGTGCAGTTAAGGTTCCTTTTCCACCCAACCACAAAGCACATGACTTCCTCGGGTTTCTTCCTATCTCGAACAAATCCCCGACCCTACATGAGGAGCCTAGTAACCTAGAACAACACAACAAGAGGGAACTCTTGATGCAATTTTGATGCCTATATGCATTCCTATACTAAGAATTACATATTTCTTGCAAACAGGAGGTGGCAGAGACCTACATAACATTTAATTCTAGGCTTTTATTCCATCTATTTCAATGGTACATTGCTTGGCCAAGCATAAACAAAAATAAATGATAGTTTTAGAAAAGGTAAAACTATTGTCTCTATGGGTCCACCTTCGACATCCTGTCCTAGAAGTCTACTCATAAAGGAAATAAATAATGCGTTTTCCACATAAAATTTCAATTCAGTTTAATAACATATGCTCACACAAGCATTTTATCATAAAACACATTTCATGGATTAGTTCATAAAATTATTTGCATAAATGTAATAATGTAACTCACGAATGATCCTAAAATTTTACTAAGCATATCATTCCTCAAATTAACTATTGTCAATGAATAAAAATGAGTTTACACAATGAGTTCATTTCCATGTATATGCAAGATATTCCTCATTCTATTTCCAATTAAAAGATTTAATCTATTTAATAACTAAAATAAAAATAAACTCCAATCAACATTATGTCTACTTCTAGAGGTTTTCAGCTCACTTTTACTCCTATGGTAATGTTCTCTCATATATCTATTCATTTATTCAACTATTTAGTTATTTAAGTGTATAAGTTCTCAAATTGTTTTGCATAAAAACATTAATTCAAAAGGAGTGCATTTCACAAATGGTTTTAACAGATTGCTATGATTCCTTTTCTAAACTTTTATTACATTCCAATAACACAAGTACATGCATATTCAATTGAATGATTTAGTCTAAATAACAAGTTTTTGTATAAATTGAAAAGAAAATCCTCTCTAAACAACAAAATAAGTATTCTTAGAAATTACATTTTCTTTTGCACATATATTATTTTAATGTACATTCTCATATATACAAATATTTATATATCTATATATGTATTTGAATGTTCATATATGATTAAAAGTACCTTACACCCAATTTTAGAATAAAATCAACACTTACACAAAAATTTATCAGCATAATACAAAAAAATTTCATATTTCCCAGCTAGATTCAAATCTATTCATTTCTAGTTTGAGAGCTTGTTTATTCACCAATAAAAGTAAATATATAAATATATATATATATATACATAACCAAAAATTTATCAATCCAAAAACAAAATATGGTTTTAGCATGGTTATTATTTTAAAACAGAATAACCTTCAGCGGTGTAAAAATTATATGCAATAGATATATCTGCTAGCGTATACATTTGTGTATATATATCTTACTGTAAATAAAATATATACATATCGTTATATATATATATTTATATATATATATATTTATATTTACATACTTAGTGTATATATAAATCCATTTATTCACATTCAGGTAAAAGACACAGTGGAAAAATTTCGCATCAGAATACAATGGATATTACTAAGTTCAATGAGGAATTAAAGGGAGATCATGGTTGGTATGGTCAGCGCCCCCCAACTATGGAGGAAGGCGTTGCCTGGGAGGGCAGTGCCCCTTCCATAGGTTGCGGCCTGTGGAGGGCGCTGCCCCCACATAGCATCCCTTCCCCATATGGGGAAGGCATGAAAGGGGCAAGACCCCATCCCTTCCTTTGTATAAAATTTGATTTTCTTTAAATTAAATTTGATACAAACATAGTACATATAGACTATGAATAGCATGCTTCAATCTATCAAGTTTAAATATAAATTTTGTATCTATTTAAATATATATGTATATATATATATTATATCTGCCCAATCTGGAATATGATTTTACTCAAAGATTCACAAAGAAAAAGAAGATATTCTGGAAGTAAAATACTTAATACAAAGAGGCTGGAAAAATTATAAATAAACACATAAGGGATTTGAAAATATTGTACAAATTTCACCATTAAATTTTTGCACAACACTACAATTATAGAGGTTTTGCAAAATGGAAATCCAAGGATTTAAATCTTTGATTGATACAAAAATTCTTTTTCGATATTTGGAATTTAAATGCAATGGAAGAAAAAAAAACCTGGAAAAGAATCACCTCTAGCTGAAAGAACTCTCCTGCTTCTTCTTCCTTTCCCTGGAGCTTGCTCTCTGTAAGTCTTCTTCTCCTTTTCTTTTCACTATATTCTCTTCTTTTTCCCACTGATTTTGAATCTACTAAGATCTAGAAAATAATCTATTTGGCAGCCATTTTTGATATGTTGCAGAGCAAATCAAGAAAAGTGTCCAAGAATAGTTGTTTGTTCTCGTTAATCTTTTCTCTTTTAAAGTTTCTTTTTCAATTTCCCAAAAACCTAATCTTGAAAAGATAATCAATTCAAGAAATAAAATTTTATTTCTTTTCATTCTATTTCTTGATAATTAATAAAAAGGAATTTCATTTCAACAAATGCACTTCTCTTCCCAGAAATAGTTAGAAAATTGCTACTTCTAACTTACAAAAAGAAATATTTACTCATAATGAGGAATGAATAAATATTTAATTGCAATTAAATATTTATTTATTCCTAAGAGGTAACATTCATTTTGAAAATAGAGTAACTATTTAATTACTGACGGATAATCATTTACAATAAAATAAAGAAATATAATTAAATTATAATTAAAATTAATTCTTCTATTTTTTTGCTATATTTTTTATTTCCACTTCATAAAATTAAATAAACACTCAGAAAAACACACAATTATGCATCCAATTAAATTAAAACTACATGAATTTATATGACACTATGTGCAAGTGTGTGTATCTGAGAGTTTCGTTCCTACTATACCCTTCCAAGAAGCTAACCTTCTCTCCTTAGCCACACCCTTGATCTTTGACAACTTGCATCTCAATACCTTCAGGCACACATCAATATATTAGTATCCACATAAAGATATAAATCAAAACATTAAAACTCATGAATTCAAATAGCATTTTCCATTTTTCATCATATTCAAAATAAATTGCACTCTAAGCATTCAACTTTTCTTAAATTAAAGCAACATTTCATATTTCATCACACCAAAAATACCATAGTATTCATTATGTATTCTACCACACACACATCTAATCATATGTCAAATCCACACAAAGCCAAAAACAAGGAGTATCAAAGTTCGAGACGTGACACTCCCACCACTCCTACTCCTAAAGTAGTGAATGGGAAGAGACCTGTCGTTGAGATGCTAGAACCGACTCCCCTCATTGTCTCTCAAACTCCTACTCGTGTTTACGAGCCTATCCCTTCATCGGAAATGGATGTGATGGACACTCCTATGGCTAAAAAAAACCCTTCTATCCCTTCACAACTTCTAACCTCTAGCTCAAAGAGTCATAGAAACCACCTTGCATGGGAGCGCAAGCGCCGGTGAAAGGATCTGGTGGCTGAGTAGGCTACTTTGCAGAGGAAGGAAGAGGAGTCACTTGACCCTATTTCATGGCCTCCTGATGCATCCTCCTCTCTCCTCCCCTCTACTTTCATTCAATTGAATTTTGTTTTGTTGCCAACTACCCTTGCAAGTGTGAGTGCACTTGACCCAAAAAAGGTGCAAGTGTTCATCGCTCCTTCGGTTGAGTCACCTCTTTTGATGTCCCTCCTAGACATCCCACCATTTTCTAAACCCCTAGATATGCTGAATACCTTGGTAGTTTCTATCACGGTTTTCTCCTCCTCTTTCGTTCCTCTTGCCTCATCTGTGGGGAGTTCACATGCTCCAATGAAGCATAAAGAAAAGATTGGCTCTTCTAGCAATGGAGGGTGTAAGAGGAGCCCACCTTCTTCAAAGGATGGTCTTGCACTAGCTTGTGTCATCCTAGTGATGGAGCTAGTTTTGGCTTCCCTTGTGTTTTTCACTACTCCCAAGTCACTCAGTGAGCCAAGTAGTGAATCTTGGTTGCCATCTACCTCATCAGTTGAGGTCACACATGGCACTCCCATAAAGTGCATGTTTAACTCTTTGGAAGAGGTCCTGACCCTATCAGTGATCTTCACAAAATCATTGGCCATTGCTCCACAAGAGCCTAGTGGAGAATAACTTGCGAGGCCTTCTTCCTTATCCCTTTTTGTAGGAGGGTCAGAAGCACCTCCCCTTAATATTCCCCCACTGTAGGCTCGGCCACCCTCCCCTTATAATGATCTAGATTGGGAATTGGATGATCTCTTGGTCGATGAGTGTTAGGGGAAGGCCTCTTCTTTACCTTTAGATTAGGTGTGTTTGTTTGTTGTGATGTGTTCCCCCATGTTTTTTTTTTTGTGTTCCTGGATGACCCTTGTCACCCTTGTAGGTGCTCGGATACAAGAGTGATTATGTGTTGTAAACTTCCTCTATTTTTTCCATCATTCTTCCTCTGTTATGTGTCTTGACTTTTAGAAAATTTGGGATGATGCAAAGCATTGGGGGAATTTAGGCTTCCCTTCCATGTTGACCCAATTTTTTATTTTTACTTTGTCTTCTCATGCATTCTTCACATGGTTTGATATAGTAGGGGGTTGATGACAATTCATTAATATACTATTACTATACTTATATATATATTCATGAGCAACTTTGACCTCGAAATATCAGATCACCCCTGTGCCCTTTGTTTGTGATGTCTTTGTCTATTTTTACTTTTCTTTTATCTTTCTCTATTCTTTGCTTGAGTTGTCCCTCGTATGTGTGACAACGTCACTTTCAAAATGATTATGATTTTTAGAAAATGCATTCATTGCCAATGAATATTTTCTCAAAAATCCTTGCAAACCTTTTTTGAAGAATCACATTCTCAACTTGGACCCCTAGCGGAACATGTTTCCTTCATCATGGGTTTGCAAAGAAAGAATTTTAAGAACTTTCCTCTGAGGAGGGAGCAACTTTTCCTATGGGAGAAGCTTTGACCTTCCCCTCATGAGGGGGAATTTTCTTCCTTTCAAATTCCTTGATGAAGTGAACATCTTTTGAAATGATTCCTTGATGATGAATTGATTTGAGAAAAAACATTTCTTTTGAACTTTCAAACAATGTGTCCCTTGAGTGAACCCCTCTTCTTTTGAAGGGTTCCCGAGGGACCCCTTTTAGATCCTTTCAATTTGTTGACTGTCTGCATGACTGTCTGCTTGTTGTTTTCTAACATGCTTTATCTGCAGATTAACATGTTGCTTTGTAGGTGTGCCTGTGAAGTCACTTTCTAGTCTGACTCTGCAGAGTCCCCTTTCACTAGACTTCCTTCATGAGAGAGTATTTGGGGGTTTCCTTCTTATAGGTTTGTGGGCCTGTGAGGCGCTTACATCTTACACTGGGCTTCCTTCATGAGAGAGTACTTGTGGGTTGCCTTCTTGTAGGTATGTGGGCATGTAAGGAATTTAAATCCTATGGGATTTTTCCATCATTGGTCTGAGGGCCTTCGGTGTACTTTGTGCAAATTCATAGTTCTATAGGGATATGGAGTCCTTTTTTTCAAAGCTCCTTAGGAGAGAGTACCTATGGTGTCCTTTGTCTACCCTGCACTTTCAAGTTCGCCAGATTGTGGTCTTCTTCCTTGATGGTTCAGGAATACATTTCAAACCATACTAACTCTTCAACCTACTTTACTGAACACTCATTGATATTCATGCTCACTAAAGTGGGGGAAAAATATATAGGAGAAAATTTGCACCCCTTAAGCAAATTCCCCTTTCACATACCCTCACCTTAGAAAAATAAAATCCGAAGGTGAAATTCCACATCACCCATCTTCCTTCCATTCACTTGGAGTTTTTCCTGTGTGTCGGTGAGAGAATATTTGTCAGGGATGCACGTGCAGAACATAGACATCCATGTGGCATGCTATTGTCCTTGATGGATTCCTACATCTAAAGTTGGAAGTGGTGTTACAGTCCTCATTGGGGATGAATTTTAACATTCCTCTTCAACCAACCGACCCGAAAATGACCTTACTCCTTCTCATCCCACATTTAAAAACATTATTCGTTCATTCATTCCATCTCTTCACACATCCTTTTAGCAATTCAATCATCTTCTTCACATCTTCACACTTTTGGGATCTCTTGAGCATACTCTTGAAGCATTCTACTAGCATTCTAGCACTCCATTTGAGCATTGCAGTAGCATTGACACTCCATAAACTCCATATTGCAAGTGTGAGGCAACCATAGAAGTTGTGGGCTTGGAGTCTTGTGAGGCCTCCCTTCATCACCATTGCAGCTATGGTGACTTTTCCAAGTCCATACCTTGCATTCTCCCTTCACTGGCTAATGAGCCTTTGGGTGGAGGTGGTAAAGCTTCATTCCTCTCCTTTATGATTTGATAGAGTAGCATTTATCTTTTGTAGTGTTCATTTCACTTATGTCTATCTTTTGTATTGCATATTCTACTTTGTTTCTTTTTGGCTGTTCATGGAGGTGGAAACACCAAAATGGGGGTTTGACTGAGGCAGACCCCTATACAGCCCCACTAATTTTCCCTCTTTTTTGTGTGCAGGAGAACGTGTGCATGGAGCTAGCTGGTGAATTGATGCTTTTGTGAGATCATCTTCGTCACCCTAGCTTTCATTTACTTGCTTTATCATCTCCGTCTTATTTTTCATATCTTATCATTATGTTTTGTTCATTAAAACTAGCTAGCTAGATTGTCAATCATTTTTTTGACTTTCCTTACTGTAATTTACATTTTTTGTTCGTACAAACAACAACATGCTAGAGAGATGCTAGCACACCATGCTGATGTCCTAGACCCATGCTACTATCCTTGGATAGAGAGCTATCTGAGGTATAGTTCAGACTCTAGAAACTGACTTGTCTACCCCTAAACAGGATTCCAGATCTATAGAGTGACATAAGTACTACATATTTCTCTTCATTCTTGATCTTCATCCCAAAACAATATCCTTTTAGAGTGAGGTAAGTTAGGGCAGCCCTTTGTTCTCGACTCTCCATGATTTGGAGCACTGACGTGGTTGGTCCTCCTCTCTTACACCTAAAATGGAATCTCCTCTACACCTATCAAAATATTGATAAAAACCACTTTTGATTTACCTTTTGGGGGATCAAATGAATTCATTTAAAATTTATGTTTTGTAAGTATGTAGTCCTTATTATAAGCTTCCAAAAATGTATAATTTTAAATAATTTAATTTGATTATTATATCTATTTTTTATTTCTTGTGAATGTAGGTTTTTCACTGAAAATCAAGCTCTTTGTTTGACACATGTAGAAAAATAGTAGATTACCAAAAAAAATTATTTAAAATATCTATGCTCTTGGTATTGATGTCCTTGATCCAACAAAAAAGAAATGAATTTCTATACATACAAACAAAGTCATGTGTTATACAGTAAACCTATGTCTAAATTATAATTGGTTTGACTTGAAAACTTAATTAAAAAAAATATTCAATAAAACACTATGAAAAAAAATGAAGGAGCTAGATATCATAGTTACAAATCTAAATTTGCAAAAAAAAGAATTTTATCCTTCATAGAAAAAAATTGTGTTATACAGTAAACATCACTCTTTAAAAATGTTGTTTACTGTTAAAAACTAGTTATGAAGGAGATGGAAAAAGAAATGCAATTTAATTCCAAAATTAAAAAAGAAAATTTAGAATCTACAAAAAAATGTCACAAATCACTAGTTTACATCATCTTCAAATTCTCATGGTTTAGCAACTATAGGTGTTTGAAAGTGTAGATTTAGCTAAAAAAAATTTGTTCAATGTCAAGTTTGGCCAAAAAGTGCAACCCACTATTGTGGGATCATCCATATGTATTGTTACCCATCAAAATATGAGGTAAATTACAAGGCTCAAAAGAAGAGAAATTCCTATAGATGATGTCATATGATGAGATTCCCCTGAATCAAGAAGCCATCTATTAGATTCAGAACTTGTAGATTCCAAGAGTGCTTGTCCTTTCATTTTGTTCAAACCAGTTGTATATCCTATATTCTCTGACAGTGAAGATGGAGCTGTAGATTGAGATGTGGAAGAAGAAGACACTAATGAGGGAAGTTGTATGTTATTCTTTTGAAGAAGGTGTGTGAGTTCATCAATCTTCTCATTATAACTGTTACCTATTTTTAGCTTCAGCTGAAAATAGGTAGAGCTTAATTGCATTCATCACAGAAAGGTGCAAAATTTCTAATAAAAGTATTCATTGAATTCCAAAATTTGATTATGCAAATGTTTGTAATAGAAGAACTCATAAATTTGCATAAAAGAATGTTGTTTTATTCATATTGTTAAAATCAAGCTCCCACACATGTCGTGGGAGTAGATTAATTTGATTTATGTAATTAAATGATAGATACAAGAAAGGAGATGCACACTATACAACTGAAGATAATATAAACATAAGGAAAGGAGTGATTTTTTATTGCCTATAATGACAAATCATCATTTTAGTCATGTGGTGTCTCCTCATATTTAGCTCTAGTTGGCACAACTCCTGCTCTAGCTCCATGCATCTGCAAGATTGTAAAATGTGTTGCTAGAGCAATGGAAAATCACTATTTTCCTCATGTCTACATTACCAATAGAAATATAGCACCCATTCAATCAAGCATCCATCAAATGATTTCAATGTTCAAAAGGCATAAAGTTCAATAGAAGCTTTCAGCTTCATTTATTTTACTAACATGTTTGTTTAAGTGTGCAGGAAAAGGTACAATCTAATATTTTCAACCAAGAGATAATGTTATGGGTGGTGTAAAATGTGGCTCCCACAAGGGTTGAGCCCAAATCATAAATGACAACATCAAACAAATGCATGGAATGTAGTTGATATAAAATAATCATCTCATATTTGAAGGCAACCATCACAATGCCATGTTACATTCTTTTCAATCATCAAGACAACAAAGATATTATAGTGACTCCATGAATCAGATATATAGCCATAACAATAAGATTTTATTCTTGACAGAGAAGCCATGAAATGGCATACTTCATGAAAATCACTCAATCCAAATGCAAGTTTGAAGTGCATTGTGAGAGTTTTTATGACTGACTGTGATATCTCTAACTGAGAAATCTTCTATTAGAATAAATATTGCTTTCAAATGCTACGAGAATTTCAGGTAACACAAATGACCAAGGGATAGTTTGAACATTTAAATGGAAGTTAACATAAAGAAACCACCTCTTTCATTGGGTTGTACAGTCATAACAAGAGTAGAATATTATTGAAGGACAGATTTATCATAGTCTTTATTACAAACCCAAGAAAAGGACAATCACCAAATACATAGAGACATTTGTGACATGGATTAAAGATAATAGTCATGAGCACTGGTAAAGAAGGTAGTAATCTTTAGATTTTGTTAAAGGACAACAAATACAACCATCATGGAGGACAGTCAATAATCAAATGAAATCAGTCAAGTTTCCATGGTAAAGACAAATATCAACTATAACATGCAGCTATTCAGGAACAAATCAAGGACATGTTTTTTAAAAGAAATATCGATACCACTGCAAAGCCAAAATTATGAGATAAAACTATTCTTGTTAGTCTTCAACATTCTAGGAAAAGCTCTACTAAATTGGGAAAAGTTGTCAAGATTATAGGTGTATCAATGCAGGTTGTGCTTTGAATGATCCCTTGATGTTGGTAATAGTTGCTAATGAACTGTTGATGGAACATATTCAGAAATTTTTCTAGCTAGTCTGGCAGAGCTATTTAAGTTGTTGAATGGTCAAGTTTGATTCTCTTCTAATGGTATATGGTTTACCAACACATGGGCAGTTTGATGCTAAAAATTGAAAGCCCACATAGGATTCCAATGAAATTTCTTGTGAGTACAGTGGTTGTTAACAAGGATAAAGGTTGTCTAACATTGCTACAATAGATTTAAGTGTCCTAATGATGATAGGGATGAATACATTGAAAAGGGGATGTTTTTGTCAACATACACAATGGAGATGAAACCCATATGAAACTAAATGAAATACCCAATACTGTTAAAGAGCCTGCGAACTACATTTAGGGCAGCCAAACCTTTAAGCTCACAAAGTAAATATCTAACTGCAATGAGATGAGACACATGTATGATTTGACTATAAGAGATCCAAGGAAAATAGTAGTAGAAATGGAGCTGATTTTGTAAGATGGTGCGATTATTATCAAGGGTTTTGATATTTTCTACACAAAAAATAAAAATCATATGGAGGTTACAGCCTGAATTACCATTCTCCATCATTTTACATAGAGAAATAAAATACAAAAGTAATGGGGGAGGCTCTGCCATACAGAGGAAATAAAGGAGAACATGATGCTCAAATGGCAAAGACTTACCAAAGTTTGTAGATAAAATGCCCTCAAAACCCACGTTTAGTGCTCTCACAAGGCATTCATCATAGCCACAGAACAAGAAACCATTAATAGAGGAAAAAGAGATGGATACATATAAGAAGAAATAAAGATAAGCGGTGGCTATAAAGCTTGAAGATGACTTTGAAAAGCAAGAGAAGTATTCAGATTTGTCTCAGGAAAAGCTTACCACACGTTTCCATGTGGAAATCTTCAAAAAATGATATGAAACAATAGTATGAACTCAGGTTTCAAGCTCCATTTCAGTCCAAACCCTTACCGGATCATGGCGGCAGCAAGAGAGTATTCTTCAAAATTCAAAATGATTAAGGGATTAGGGTTCGAGTGCTTTTGACTCGATGCCCTAATCATCATGTTTAGTTTTTTTGCCTTGTAGTTTTTAACAAATAATTAACTTTTTATTTCACCCATGGTCTATGACTTTGAGTCAAAGACCTAATGACCATTGAAGGGTCGTAAGTTATTGATGGAGTTAAGGAGTCATAAGGATAGTGATATATGCTAGTTTTGAAAAAACTTTAACATATCACATGTATGCTTTGCATGATTATCACTTCATGTTTTGCATGAAATCAAAAAAAGATGATATTATGATTAAATATTAAGGGTAATATTCTAATATTTACCTTAATATTTAATATGCAATCATGTAAAGGAGGAATTTCACATATTAAATATTAAGATAATTACATTGATTATCTTCAATATTTAATCAAATTGATACGTTTACCCAATATCATGCAAAAATAAACTAAATAAAACTAAAAATAGTATCATTTGGAGTGCTATTTGTGACTTTGAGTCAAACTAAGATAGGTTTTGAGATCCTATTGATCATGCATATCGAAAGTTGGAGTTTGCGGCATATGGGATTCAGTTCACTTCAGTTGCGGGCCCATTTTTTGAGGCTTTTTTCTTTTGCTTGTGAGAGGAATTTAAGGAAGATATTTTCACTCTCAAATCACTTTCAGTGCCACCTTCATGCATTCTGGAGCCTGTTCGAGTTGTAGTTCAGTTATACACATTATGACATAGAGTTCTGAGTTGTTGAAGTTCAGTTACGACATTGGTAGGCCCTCTTTTCACACTATTTTTTCTTTTTCTCATGGGAGAGATTTTGGAGGTGGTTTTCACTTTTAGTAAACTATTTCTTCCACCTTCTCATGCTTTGGAGTTGTCTCACATTGTATATATTGGAAAAAGTTAGTCTTTTTCCTTTAGTTCTTATTTTTCAGCCTTTGCATTCTGCAAAGAGAAATATCATGTAACTTAGTTTTTAGTTTTCAGATTAATACAACAATAGGTTTACAGGTTCAATTTGCGTCATTTTGCAAAGATTCCTTCAATCTTAGTGAAATGAAAAGTTTTCCTTGTCATTATGATGTTTTTATGAATGATTTGATGAAGTTTTACTGTGTTTAATATCAAAACCTTTAAATTTTTTGTCTCATTTATATTTGCATGCATTCAAATAGTGAAAATCACAGGTCTAGGGTTGTGTAACAGAATAATCTATTCTTCTTTGCTGAGAAAACTCTATTTTCCTTCAAAGGTGGTTTATTCACGCCTTCTTTAGAATCATTTTTGTGGTCAAACTATCGATTTGACTTGTGTGGATAGTTTTTCTGAAGTTTGTTGTGAATCATAGTTGCAAGTCTTTGTCAATTAGGTGTATCACCATTAATTTACAGTTTTACGCGCATTTATTACATACTTCTATCCTTTTTCCAGAAAATTACCAAGTTGTTAATTTAAGAATCATATAGGAACCAGCCTAGAATCTGGAGGTCTATCTTTGCCATAGGAATACCCACAGCTTGAATATAGTTCCCATGTTTCAACAGATTGCCGAATTTAGTCATTCAAGCATTCAGGTACAATCTGTTTGACAACAATAACATCTATGCTCATCATTTCCTAGCCTTTTACAATATGCACATTTGAACTTTTTCTTTCTAGATGAATCCTCTTTGGAAGAGGGAGTGGACTCAAGAGTGCTATGTGAAGGATAATCTTCACCTTGCTCATTAGACTTGGGATCCTTATTCTAATTCTTTCCTTTTCCACTTGAAGCCTTTGTATCCTTCGCAA
This sequence comes from Sequoia sempervirens, assembly GCA_007258455.2. Classification (NCBI taxonomy): domain Eukaryota; kingdom Viridiplantae; phylum Streptophyta; class Pinopsida; order Cupressales; family Cupressaceae; genus Sequoia; species Sequoia sempervirens. The sequence continues at coordinate 163,922,759 of VDFB02049217.1, read as the reverse complement.
AAAGAGAATGAGATGTGGAAACATTCAATGTGCCTATTTGTACCAACTATTCTTATTCCCTTGTGAGCTGAGCTGCAAATTCATCAAGAGATGGCATTTTATATGCATTTCTAGGGCATCCATTATAGCATAAAATATAGAAACAAACACTAAATAATTAGGACCAATCTTAGCAAGAATATAAAGAATCAACTATTCATCCTCTTTAGTGACCCCATAATTAGATAACTATAATCTTAGAGAAGAATTCTTGGATATTGTCAAAATATGAAGGATTAAGACCTATTAGTTCATTCTCCAACTTAAATTTCCTTATTTTATCTAGCTTATCAAAGAGACCCTCTAAAGTAGTCCAAATTTGATTAGGATGTGTGCAAGATGCAACATGATATCTAAGATCTAGAGAAATGTACAAAAGAAGAGTACCAAGTGCTTCATCCCTTCTATCAAACCATTTTCTTCTTTTCATAGCTCTTGTAGGTTTTGGATTTGTGCCAAATGTGATTCTATGCAACTTCAATTCTAACAATATCATCTCCATGTGTGCTTTCCATTCATGATAGTTATATGGAATTAGAAGTAAATCTTTTGAAAAATCCATGATAAAATGAGAAATTAAAATATAGGAACAACAAATTTCCCAAGAAATTCACCCTTTTTCCCAAAAAAATTGACACCTTTTTTGCAAATTTATAATGTATCCAAAATTACTAAATTAGATTCAAACTGAAATTGTAAAATTTTAGAAACAAATATGTAAAAAAGTACATGGATAGAACTATAGTGCTCTTGAATACCTTCCTGATGCCACAAAAATTTAGAAAAATGTAGTCCAGAGCAAAAAGATAGAAGCTCAAAGGAAAAAAAGGAAGGTATGGATTCAACCTTGAAAAAAATGGCACATAACTACAAAATCTCTATAAAACACTCGCAACACTGAAAAATTGGGATCAACAACTTTTCAACAATATTTTCTTTCAAAAAAATGGCCTTTGTATGTGAAAGTATGGAAAAATGAAAAGAACAACTTGTTTAGGGCATATGGGGGAGAAATCAAGACCACTGAAGGTTAAATCGGTGCAAAAAGTGAGCACCCGGGCACTTAAATAAGGTCATCCATGCAATTTCAACATGTAGGATTGCAAAAAAGGAAACTGCCACTTGGGCAACAGTGAGGAGGTGTTGTGGTGGTGGGTCAGAACATGCCACCCCTCCTTAGCCACTTGTAGTTAAGATGTGATTGGTCAATGATTTAAATAATAAGCCATAGGTTTTAAATGTTTTTAAAAATATAAACATTGTGATAAACCCTATGACTTGACTGCTGAATAAAACATTTTTTTATTTAAAAAACCTGTAGATGAAAATATAGTGGATGATATAGATAAGTACATCTGTCAGTATTGTACCCTAAGAATATGCCACAAAAGCTTTAATTTAAACCTTGAAATAGTTTATAAATATTTCTGAAATATTACAAACTTTGCTTGATAAAAATAAAATATGTAGAATATTATTAAAAAAATTCTACAAAATTGAAAAAGTGTATTGCCTAGGGGGTCATATGCTTTGTCTATGCAATTGTTTTTTACCTCAAAAACAAATTTTCTGAATATAGTCGAATTTTATATCAAAATTTGTCTCTTGGGCCTCCTAATCACAATGGCGAGGTTGATTTGGGCTCAAAGTTCCCTAAAATTCCATACCTCCATATCTTGTAACTGAAACCCTCAAATTGAAAACCTCATAGATCAAACAAAGTATGAAATGAAAAGGAAAACTTGCTTTCTTTGATGCCTTGGATTCAACTGTGAGGTTTTTGAAACTATTGGATGTTGTGGTTGTCATTGATGTCAACACTATTAGCATTAATGAATTAGAGGTTGTATATATCAAGGATATTGAACAAATTGTAATTGAATGAGTTGCAGGTTACTAGCGTGAAGTGAAGTTTAGTTTGTTGGTGAGTTCAGTACGTTGATGATCAGAGGTTGTGGATTAAAGGGTTTATTGTTGAGTATATCTAGTTTATCCACGTTGAGTTTTAGAGATCCGCATGAAGATTTGATCGAATTATGAAGATTTCTATTTTGACAGTTTTTCTATTGCCTTAGTTGGTGTTCCTGAATAAAGATGATGTGATTCTAGTAATTTTAGTTGTTTTGGATGCTTCTCTAGTGATTCAAGATGTTTTTGGATGTTTTTGGATCGTTCTCTATCTATGTTTCATATCTGCATTGATCGTTGTGCTCACGATCGGTGATTTTCTCTTACGTGTTCATGTTTTTCTTGTTCTTGGCTGACAAGGTGTTGTAGGATTTTGTGGATCTTCGAGGAATAAATTTTAAGGTGGTTCATGTTTGAGAATTTTATTTTGGGTCTTCACTATGTTGTGGCTGACCTTGGTTGATTCACATTGATAATTTTTTTTTTAGGTTGATAGTTTGTATTCATTTTATTATTTTGTTGAGGCTGACATGTAGCGATTTAAATTCTTGCTGCGGATATATATAAGAGATTGTTTATTCCATTTGAATGTGTGGTGTGCACGAATAATGTTCTAAATCATTCAAAGGAGGAGTAGAGTCTGAAGAAGTGTGGAGAAGAGTGAAGAAGAGTGAAGAAGTGTGAAGAAGTGTTCATGTGCTTAACCGAAATTGTAATCAGGCATTAGCAGATGCTATTCTCTCAGTTCAAAATCTCGTGGATGTAATCCAAATCTTTCTGTAAGATAGTGTGTCTTCCTTTGGGTAGTAAGCCCTTTTGTAATTGAGCAGTGAGCTCTAGGCAGTGTGCCTGAATGCATGTGCATTCCCCATTTATTATTCTTATACTTTTAACAAGGTATAATCTTGTGGACTTACCTCCACCATGGCTTTTCCCCTAACCAGGTTTCCATGTAAAAAATCTTGGTGTTATGTGTGTTTCTGATGTGTTGATGATTTGTGCTTTCATGGTTATTAATAAGATCTAAGAATAAGGGTTAACAAGTTTAATGAGTTTTGAATCTCCGTGACAACTGATTCACCCCCCCTCTCAATTGTCTGCCCTTGTGTTGCCAACAATTGGTATTAGAGCAGGTTCCTTGGAAGAAGTTTAGTAGATTGAGGTGATCCAGGATGGTGACATACAAGAAGGATATTCTGAGATTTGATGGAACAAATTATTCTCTGTGGAAGACTCGAATGGAATGTCATTTGAGATGCATTGGTGAACCCTACTGGAGCATTACAAGTAATAGGTATGTTATTCCACAAAATGGTCCTACTACTACTGCTGAGATTAGGGATGTTGAATACAAATATTAGGGCTAAGGAGGAATTGTTGAGTGCTTTGAATGATTCTAAGATGACAAATGTTATGGATCTGAAGACTGCTTATGATATTTGGAAAAAGTTGGAAACTTGGTATGAAGGTGATGCTAATGTGAAGATTACTAAGCTACAAAGTTTGAAAGGGAAATATGAAATGTTGAGAATGGGTGATGATGAGAATATTACTACTTTTCATGCAAAGAGTGAATGAACTTGTGTGTGGTATCAAATGTGCTAGTGGACAGTTGGAAGAATCAGAGATTGTTGTTAAAGTGCTTAGATCCTTTCCTACTGCATACAAAGTCAAAGCTATAGCTATTGAAGAACTTTGGATTGTGACAAATGTAACTAGAGATATGTTGATTGGTAAGCTTACTTCTTTTGAGTTGAGTGAATTTAGTGATGCCCTTCCTAAGATAGAATTTGCATTCAAGGCCACTACTTCAGGAAGAGATAAATAGAGATATGATTTGGGTGAAAGTTCTTCTAGAAAAGTATTCAAGTATGAGGAATAAATGAGATAGATTGAAGAAGAAGAGAGAGAAATGGATGAGCTTGAAGCACTTATTGTCAATAGAGAAGCTAGAGGACAAGGTAAGTATAAAGGGAAGTTGCCTATTAAATGTTTTTCTTGCAATAAGATAGGTCATTTTGCATCAAGGTGTCCGGAAAGAGTTCCTAAGCCAAGACCTAATAAGCCTAGATTTCAAAGAAAATGTTATTATGATACTGATGAAGGTGTGATAGATGATGCATCTAATAAAGGAAATGGAAGTGAGGATGAATGGGCATTTATTGATATCAAGGAAAATAATCCTATGTCTACTGAATCTGCTAGTTGTACAAATGTGGAGAAATCCCTAGCTGCTCGAGTTGAAGAGAAAGATGAATGGGTGATTGACAGTGGATTCTCTCATCACATGACAGGTGATAAAATTAAGTTTGTGAGCTTGGAAAAGTATGATGGTGGTGTTGTAATATTTGGTGATGACAAAGCTGGTGTAATCCATGGAAGAGGATGTATTTATTTTGATGGTAAGAATAATACTGATGATGTTCTTTATGTGGAAGGTTTGAAGCATAATATTTTAAGTGTTGGACAAATGGTAGATAAGGGATACAATCTTCAGTTCAAGGATGGAAAGTGTAGAATATTGGGGAGTTCCAAAAATGTGATTGCTTCAGGTACAAAATATAAAGGTAACATCTTTCATCTGAATGTTACTAGTAAAAGTTGTTTGATTGCTTAAGTTGATGAAAGTTGGTTGTGGCATAGGATAATGTATCATGTAAACTTTGACAATACTATCAAGATAAGTTCTACTTAGGCAGTGAGAGATCTTCCTAAGTTGGTAAAGCCTACTAATACTATATGCAAGGAATGTCAGTTGGGGAAGCAAACTAGAATTTCATTTCAGAGCAAAACAACATTGTTCAAATGAATTGTTGGAGCTTGTGCATAGTGACTTGTGTTGTCATTCTAGAGTCAGAAGTTTATAAGGTTATAGGTATTTCATGTTACTCATTGATGATTATTCTAGAATGATATGGGTTACCTTCTTAAGGGAGAAATATGAAGCTTTGGAGAAGTTCAAGATCTTTAAGGCTATGGTTGAGACAGAGATAGGACTGAAGATTAAATGTCTGAGATCAGATAAAGGTGGAAAATTCACTTCTAGTGAGTTTAATTCTTTTTGTGAAGAACATGGGATAAAGAGACAATTATCTGCACCGTGGATCCCTCAACAAAATGGAGTTGTGGAAAGGAAGAACAAGATAATTCAAGATGTTTCTAAAACTATGATGTTGGAAGGAAATGTTCCTCATATCTATTGGAGAGAAGCTATGAGTACTGTTGTTTACATCCTCAATCGGGTACAAGTCAAAAGTGATACTGGTAAGACCCCTTTTGAGCTATGGACTAGTCATAAGCCTACTGTTAGATATTTCAAAATATTTGGGAGTAAATGATATATCAGAAGAGATGAAGATATAGGAAATTTTGATGCTAGAAGTGATGAAGGTATCTTTCTTGGTTATTCTACTAAAAGCAAGGCCTACCAGTGCTACAATAAGAGATTAAGGAAAATGGTTGAAAGTGAAAATGTCAAGGTTGATGGAGACATAGCTAGACCATCCAAAACCTATGGATATGATTCAGATGATCAAAATGATAGTTCAAGAAAGAAATTTTAGACTTCAAATCAAGTTCAAATCATTCTAGTGAATTGAGAAGATCAAGAGGAAGGAGAAACTAGTGAAAGTGTAGAAGAGAGATCACAAGAGCCTGAAGTTCAAGAACATCCTAAGACTCCAAGGTATGTAAGACTAAATCATTTAGAAGATAAGATTATAGGTGAAAAGAACAAAGGTGTTCAGACTAGGAGAAAAATTGTAGAAGAATATTGTCTGATTTCAAAGATTAGCCTAATAGTGTGAATGAAGCATGCAAAGATGAACATTGGGTGGAAGCAATGAAAGAAGAACTACAACAAATTGAGAAGAATAAACATGGATTCTTGTTTCTAGACCGAAGGAAAAAAATTAATTGGAACTAACTGGGTCTTTAGAAATAAAATGAATGAGCAAGGTGAAGCTTGGTGTGTATTTCTCAGGTGGAATGAATTGACAAAGAATTTTTCCCCTATTGCTAGAATTGAAGTTGTGAGATTGTTTCTTGCTTATGTTTCTTACAAGGTGATAGTAAAGTCAATATGTATTTCAAGATTGATGATGATAAAAGATTTGCAAGCCCCAAGAGCATTATGCCAGATTGGATAAGTAAAGCTTGGATTTAGCAAAGGTTGTTGATAGTAATATGTATTTCAAGATTGATGATGATAAAGATTTGATTGTGGAATTCTTTTTTGATTGTAATTTTTGGAGGAGATGATGGTTTGTGCATGAAGTTTGTTGATGAGATGCAAAATGAGTTTGAGATGTCTATGATTGGTGAGATGAAATTATTTTTGGAATTTCAAATTACTCTATTAGATAAAGGGATCTTCATATCTCAGTCCAAGTATGTGAAAGAATTGTTGAAGAAGTTTGGTATGGAAGATTCAAATCTAGTTGGTACACCCATGGTGACTGGATGTAAGTTGACAATTGATGATGATTCTCCAAAGGAAAATCAAGACTAGATACAAATCAATGATTGGTGGATTTCTTTATTTGACTCAAACTAGGCCTGATATCATGAATGTTGTATGTATTGTTGCAAGATTTCAAGTTGATCCTAAGGAATCTCATGTAACTACCATGAAGAGGATTTTTAGATACTTGAAGGGAACAGTTGATTTTGGCCTGTGGTATCCTAAAGATGATGATCTTACTTTGAGTGCCTTTACTGATGTTGATTCGGCAGGAGATGTGAATGAAAAAAAAATTACTAGTGGTGGCGCATTTTTCTTGGGAAAGAAGTTGATTTCATGGTTAAGTAAGAAGCAAAATGCCATTTCCTTATCTACTGCAGGGGCATAATACATTGCGACTGCTAAAAATTGTACTCAAGTATTATGGATGAAGCAGATGTTGAAAGATATTAGAGTTGTGTATGATGAACCCATTGCGATATTCTATGATAATTCAAGTGAAATTAACATTTCTAAGAATCAGGTGTTGCATTCAAAAACCAAGCATATATCTATCAAGTTTCACTTTTTGAGAGAGAAGGTGAGTGAAAAGGAAGTTAGATTGGAGTATGTGCCTACTAAGGAACATATTGCAAACATCTTTACCAAGTTGTTGCCTAAGGATACTTTTGAGTATCTTAGAGGGAAGTTAGGGGTGATTACCCCTCCTAATCAGAACTAAGATGCATTGAATTGCATCAATCCATGCATTTCATATTCATATCTTGATCTGATTGATGTTGTGGTGGCTGCTACTCAGGGGGAGTAGTTAGATGATCATATATGTGGTTCAGAGCTTGTGTGGAGAAAAGAGATCTTTGTCATTGATGTCAAAGGGGAGAAGAGTCATGTGAAAAACTATGAATTATCTAGGGAGAAGAGTCATGTGGGGAGAAGAGTTGTGTAAAAGAGTTGAGAAAAAAAAGAGAGTTAGAGCCTAAGCGGGAGTAAGTGCTATGAGATAGTTGCATTGATGGTGTTTTTCACATCATGTGTTTCCATCAATGCCAAAGGGGGAGATTGTTGTATGTTGTGTTGCTGGTATGTGGTTGTCATTGATGTCAACACTATTAGCATTAATGCATTAGAGGTTGTACATGTTGAGGATACTGAGTAAATTGTAATTGAATAAGTTGCAGGTTACTAGTGTGAAGTGAAGTTTAGCCTATTGGTGAGTTCAATACATTGATGCTTAGAGGCTATGGATTAAAGGGCTTATTGTTGAGTGTATCTAGTTTATGCACATTGAATTTCAGAGATCCACATGAAGATTTGTATTCTAAATTTTTTTTTGTTGCCTCAGTTGGTGTTCCTAAATAAAGATGATGTAATTCTAGTAAGTTCAGTTGTTGTGGATACTTCTTTGGTGATTCAAGATGTTTATGGTTGTTTCTAGATCATTCTCTATTTGTGTTGCACATCCACATTGAACGTTGTGCTCGCAATCGGTGATTTTCTCTTGCGTGTTCATGTTTTTCTTGTTCTTGGCCAATAGGGTGTTGTAGCGTGTTGTGGATCTTCGAGGAATAATTTTTGAAGGTGGTTCATGTTTGAGAATTTTATTTTGGGTCTTCACTATGTTGTGGCCAACCTTGGTTGATTCACATTGATAATTATTATTGTTTTGGGCCGATAGTTTGTATTCATTTTATTATTTTGTTGAGGCCGACGTGTAGTGATGTAAATTCTTGTTGTAGATATATATAAGTGATTGTTTATTCCATTTGAATGTGTGGTGTGTGTGAATAATGTTCTAAATCATTCAAAGGTAGAGTAAAGTGTGAAGAATTGTAAAGAAGAGTGAATAAGTGTGAAGAAGTGTTCATGTGCTTAACTAGAACTATAATCAAGCATTAGCAAATGCTATTCTCTCAGTTCAAAATCTTGCAGATGTAATCCAAATCTTTCTGTAAGATAGTGTGTCTTCCTTTGGATAGTAAACCCTTTTTTAATTGAGCAGTGAGCTCTAGGTAGTGTGCCTAAATGCATGTGCATTCCCCATTTATTATTCTTATACTTTTAACAGGGTATAATCTTGTAGACTGACCTCCACCATGATTTTTACCCTAATCGGGTTTCCATGTAAAAAATAATTGTGTTATGTGTGTTTCTGATGTGTTGATGATTTGTGCTTTCATGGTTGTTAATCAGATCTGAGAATAAGGGTTAAAAAGTTTAATAAGTTTTGAATCTCTGTGACAATTGATTCACCCCCGCCCCTCTCAGTTGTCTACCCTTGTGTTGCCAACAAAAATCCAAATTGCACCCAACAAAATATTCAACCTAACATGAAACCCTTAGATATGAGAAGTAATTTGCAACATTGGAGCTCTAATACTATGTAGGAGTTAATGGTGATTCCTCAACACCCCTAGGAATAGTTGCTAGACCAAAATGTCCTCCACAAGAGAGAAAATGGCAAGAATACTTGCTTCAACAATGCAAGATTAAATATTGGTCAAATATTGATTAAATATGAAAATGTACATGATATTCCTTGCTTATAAAGGAAAGGTGAGATATAGGATTAGAAAATATCATGACAAGTGTCTTAATCCTATCACATGAGACATCTAAGGGTGGGGTCCCATGGAGGGGGGCTTCCTGAAAAGTTTCAATGGGTGTTGCTAAGAATTTTTAGGAATTTTTTAAAGCTAGTAGTCCCATGAAGTTAGTAGCACAGTTCAACTTAGAATGTTAAGCTCCAAATTTTAAGGAAGTTGGTGGTCCCATGAACTTATTGGTAGTGCATTTCAGCTTAAAAGTTAAGCTCCAAAATTTAAGGAAGCTAGTGGTCTCATGAATTTTACTTTTAATACCTTTAAATATAATTAATTTCACAATAAAAAAATGAAATATATTACATTAGTTGAAAACTATATGAAGGTATTTGTTTACATTTGTGCATATATATATTTTAATTAATTTTAATTGTATTTAATTTCACAAAAAACTACATTCTATTTGTTTACATCATATTTAATTGTTTGTTTTGATTAAATGTGCAACCTTAAGTTCATCCATGTTGCAAGTATGTGTAGATTTGTGTTTTCATTGATGTCAACAAGCTTTTGTTGTCATTTATGTCAACTGTATGTGTTGAGGGAGGTTGATGTTGAAGATGAACAGTTGGTGTTGTATATGCTTTGATTTGTTGCATTATGTTGTCATCAGTTAAGCTACTAGTGTTAACCTCTAGTGTCGCTTTGATAAGATTCTATCTATGGGTGTATTAGTGCTGAAGATGATGTGGATATGTCTCTCACGCTTGGTTTCCAAATGCTTTTAATAAAAAATGATAAAAAGAGGAAACAATGTGTTGCAGTGTTGTTTTGGGTTACAAAGAGATGTTCTAGCTTTGCTCTGCATTTATTTTATTTTGAATATCTTCCTATGTGATTAATATATGTTGGTGAGAGGTGTTATATTCTAGAGATGGTATGTTGGATCACCATATAGTAGAATTTTTGCTCACTAGTGTGTGACTATGCATTGTAGAGGTGTCTTAGAGAAATGTTTCTACTTCGTGTCTCTCCATAGTTATGCTTCAGGTTTTCCAATTTTGAAGGTGTGTTGATGGTGTTGGTAGTTTATCTTAGTCAAGAGGATTCAAGGTTTGGTGCTTCAAAAGATGGATTTTCAAGCAACAGTGTATGGTAGAGTTGTTTAAGTGTACTGGGTTTGTACATTCTTTAGGTGAAAGTTGTTGTGAAGGAGTGTATTGGATTTCAGGATGTTTGAGAAATATTCTATATCATGTTCAAGTGTGGTGTGTGGTTCACAAGTCATCCGTGGGTTTGAGGAAGCATGTACTTTAAAGTTAAATGATGTTTACAAGGGTAATGACTGACTTGGTGTTTACACTACATGCACAGGATAAATATTGTTTGTGGTAGCATGTAGATGAGTGTTGTTGTTGATTTGGGTCCCAGTTAAGTTTTGATGTGGTCTGCATTCACTTTTATCCACCATGAAAGTGTTTTGGCACTGTCCTAATTTGAATTTGCATGTTTGAGGTGCATAGCTGACCTAATTTGAATTTGCATGTTTGAGCATTGTGAGCTTTCAATTACTATTTTACTAGATGCATTGAGCAAAAGGTGGCTACAATTCTTCAATCAGACTACAAAGGTGTAGAAGTCATTGTGGTAGATTCCTTGTTCCATTGAGATTCTTTTCTCTATATAACATTCCTTCATTTTCTTCTCTTCTATTTTGACACTGAGCCTTTTGGCAGTGAGCCTTTCTTCTTTGGGCAGTAAGCCCTATTGACAGTGATCCCTATTGTATTCAGTATTTATATTACTTATATTGTTAGCTAATATTCACCATGGTTTTTCCCTCGGGTTTTCCATGTAAATCCAGTGTTCTCTTGTGTTTGGTATTGAGTTGTTTAAGTTCCTGTTATTTTTTTTCATGCTAATTCATCATAACAAATTTAAGGGTTAATGAATGCATGTGGATCTAAATGTTAATAAGGTAATTGAAGTTTTAGGTTACAAATGATTCACCCCCCTCTCACTTGTCTTGTGCATTTCAAAATTTTGTATCAAAGCAAGGTTCCTTGGAGAAAAACTTAATTTCTTGAAGTAGATCTGGGATGGTGCACAAGAAGAAGATCCCTATGTTTGATGGTACATACTATCCATTTTGGAAGCTAAAGATGGAAGTATGTCTAGTTTACCTTGGATATGATGTTTCGTAGTCAGTGAAGAATCAATATACCATACCTACAAATGGATTGGGCACAAGTGATTAGATCAAGGTCTATGAAAAAAATGGTAAAGGAAGGTTTGTTCTCTTGAGTAGTCTTGGAAATTCTAAATTAGTGAAAGTTATGGATCTGAAAACTACTAAAAAAATTTGGGATAAGTTGGAAAGTATTTATGAAGGAGATGATATGGTCAAACAATCTAAGATTTAGAACTTGAAAACCACATTTGAGAACTTGCAGATGTCTAAAGATGAAAACATTAAAAACTATATGGAGAGGGTAGATGAAGTGGTGAGCTCCATCAGAGGTCTTGGAGGAAAAGTCAAAGAATAAAGAAAATTGTTAGAACCCTTACTAAATCTTACAATTGTAAATTTTTTGCTATTGAGGAATCTAAAAATTTAGATTAGTATTCTAGAGATCAATTGTATGGCTCTTTAACTGCATTTGAGATGAGAGAGTTTGGTACTAACAATGGTGCAAAAGTTGAGACTACTTTTAATGTTGCAAAAATAGAGAAGAATGAAAAACTAGATTAGGAAGCTATTGATGATATGGAATCTAACTTTGTGAGAAGGATGGGAAGAGGCGTTGGTAAGTATAGAGGTAAATTAACCTTCAAATGTTTTAGTTATGGAAAGATAAGTCACTATGCTTCAAGATGTCCAAACAGAGTTGTGAATGACAAAATCAAGGAGAACAAAGGTAAGATGGTTAAGAAAAGCTATTATGATAGAGAAGATGCAAGTATTTCTGATGATGAATCTGATTATGGAGATGATGATGATGAATGCTTGTTCATGGATTTAAAAGATGATTTTGTTTCTACTAACTCTGAAAGATGTGTGAAGAAACTCCCTTCGTAGAGAAAGGATAAGATTGAAGGTACTTTGGTATCTGCTTTTCATGCTAGATAATATAAGAACTATTAGATCATTGACAGTGGTTGATCTAATTATATGACCAGAGACAAGATTAAGTTTGTTAAACTTGAAAAATATGATGGAGGACTTGTTAGATTTGGAGATGATTCAAGTGCTAATATTAATGGAATATGTTCAATCAGTTTTGATGGAAAGAATAATACTGAAGATTTTTACCATGTTAAAGGTTTAAGGCATAATCTCTTGAGTGTTGGAAAAATGTGTAGCAAGGGATACAATCTTATGTTTCAGGATGATGGATGTGAGATTAGAAAAGGGTCTGGAATTGTGATTGTTGTTGGAAGAAGGACATATGGAAATTTTTATCATCTTAAGGGTGTTGATGGTCATTGCTCTATGACTCATATTAATGAAATTTGGTTATAGCATAGGAGGATATGTCACATTAATTTTGATAACTTGGTGAGAATCAGTTTAGTTCAAGAAGTGAGAGATCTACCAAAGATTACAAATCCTATCAATCCTATCTGTAAGGAGTGTCAGATTGGAAAGAAAACAAGGAGAAGTTTCAAAGGAAAAGAACAATCTTCTACTAGATTACTAGAATTAGTGCATACAAACATTTGTGGTCCTATAAGAACAATAATTCTTCGAGGAGAAAGGTATTTCATGCTTTTTATTGATGATTATTCAAGAATGGCATGGGTTACTTTTCTTAGAGAAAAATATGAAGCCCTACATAGATTCAAAGCATTTAAGGTTATGGCTAGGAATGAAATGGATTTGAAGGTCAAATGTTTAAGGTCTGATAGAGGTGGAGAGTTCACCTCCAATGAATTTAACATGTTTTGTGAGAATCATGACATGAAGAGGCACTTGTCTACCCCTAAGACTCAAAAAAATAGAGTGGTTGAAAGGAAAACATAACTGTTCAAGAAGCTGCAAGGACTATGATGAAAGAAGCTAACCCATTAGAAGTCTAGTAGAGAGAATAAATTCATACTATTGTTTACATATAGAACAAAGTTCAAGAAAAATAAAACAGCACAAAGACTCCCTATGAGTTGTGGTGTGGAAGGACACCAACTATTAAATACTTCAGAGTGTTTGGAAGAAAATTCTATATCAGAAGAGATGAAGAAAATTTGGGAAAGTTTGATGCAAGGTCTGATAAGGTATCTTCCTTAGATATACTACTAAAAGCAAAGCCTATTGGTGCTACAATAAAAGATTGAGAAATATTTTTAAGAGGGAATGTGTCAAGGATGAAAATCTCAGGAACTCAGTGGTAATAGATAGATATGAATTAGATGAACCTGATCATAGAGAAAAAGAGAAGACTAAGGAAAATGAAATACAATTTGAAGAAGAGGAAGAAGCTTTAGAAAAGACCCATAAAACCCCTAAGTACGTGCAGATAAATCATTCTAAAGAACAGATAATTGGAGGCAAAAAGAAAGGTGTAATGAAAATTGGAAATTTGCTAAAGAAGAGGTAAATTTGTCTTTACTTTCTGAAGTTGAACCTAAATTAGTGATTGAGGCATGAAAAGATGAACATTGGATGAAATCTATGGAAGAAGAACTACTATAGATTGAAAAAAACTAGACTTAGGAAGTTGTCCCAAGAGAAACAAAAAAAAACATAATTGGATCTAAGTGGGTGTTCAGAAACAAACTGAATGAGAATGGAGAAGTGGTAAGGAAAAAATCAAGGCTTATGTGTAAAAGATATTAACAAGTTGAAGGAATAGATTTTGAAGAGACATTTTCTTCGGTGGAAAGAATGGAAGCTATTAGGATATTTTTAGCTTTTATAGCACATAAGGATTTCAAATTTTATCAGATAGATGTGAAGTCTGCTTTCTTGAATAGGGAATTGGAAGAAGTATACATGGAACAAGCAGAAGGATTTCAATTATCAAATAAACCTAGTATGGTATGTAGATTGAAGAAGGAATTGTATGGATTGAAGCAAGCTCCTAGAGCTTGGCATGCAAGGTTGGATACATATTTGATACAACAAGGATTCAATAAAAGGTACTACAGATAGTAACCTTTATGTTAAGGTTGAAAAAGATCAAATATTGATTGTAGTTGTGTATGTTGATGACATAATTTTTGGAGGAAATGAAGCTATGTGCAAGAAGTTTTCAGAAGAGATACAAAAAGAGCTTGAAATGCCTATAAATATCAAACAAATAAAGTTATATTCATTTCATAATCAAAGTATGTCAAATAAATGTTGAAGAAGTTTGGAATGGAAGACTCCAAACCGGTATGTACTCCTATGGTTACTGGTTGAAATTGAGAAAGAATGATGAATCCCCTAAGACTGATCAGAGTAGGTATAGATCAATGATTGGTGGACTTCTATATCTAACTGCTACTAGACCAGATATCATGCATGTAATTTTTCTTGTGGCTAGATTTCAAGAAGATCCTAGAGAGTCACATGTTGCAATAGTAAAGAGGACATTTAGATACCTAAAGGGAACTATAGATCATGGCTTATGGTATCCAAAGGATACTAATTTCACTTTGAGTGCTTACATAGATGTAGATTGTGTTGGTTGTGTGGATGGTAGAAAATGTACAAGTGGTGGTGCATTCTTTCTTGGATGTAGATTGGTGTCATGGATAAGTAAGAAACAAGATTCAGTTTATTTATCTACTATAGAGGCTAAGTACATTGCAACATCTTTTTGCACATAAGTGTTGTGGATGAGGCAAACATTTAAGGATATCATAGTAGTTTATGATAAGCCTATTTCTATATTTTTGACAATACACATGCAATAAATATTTCAAAGAATTCAGTGATGCATTCAAGGAAAAAACATATTTCAATTAGCTATCACTTTTTGAGAGAAGGTTGTGGAGAATGAAGTGAAGCTTGAATATGTGCCTACAAAGGATCAGATTGTTGATATATTCACTAAGGCTCTTCCTAAGGATACTTTTGAGTATCTTCAAGAGAAGTTGGGGGTTATTTCACCTCTTTCTTTGAACTAGATACATAAGGAGATGCATCAATCCAGTGGATCTCAATATTTATTCTTTGTTCTATATTGATGTTTGTGGCTACCTCTCAGGGGGAGTAGGTAGTGGCATTGTTGGTTGTTGTAGTCTGGGGGAGTGTGTTGTCATTGTGTAGTGATTGTTGATATAATGAAGATTGGTGTGTGATCCTAAGGGGGAGTATCTAGAGTAGTAAAGGAAAGGTGTTGTAGAAAAAATATAAATAGGTTGTTTGATGACAAAGGAAAAGAATAAAACAGTACAAAAATTATGTCATTTTCCCTTGATGTCAAAGGGGGAGAAAGTAATATGAAAAAGATCTAAGAGGGAGAGAGAATCATGTGAAAAAGTAATGAACATAGGGCGAGAGAGAAAAATGTGGAAAAGAATAAGTATTAAGGGGGAGAGAAATTTAGTTGAAGAGAGAGTCATGTATGGGGAGAGTGAGTAAAGAGAAAAGAGAAAAGGAAACAGGCATGTACATAGATATTGTGTCTTTGATGGTTTTTCACATCATGTATTGCCATCAATGATAGAGGGGGAGATTGTTGCAAGTATGTCTAGATTGGTGTTTTCATCGATGTCAAAAATATTGCATTGTCATTGATGTCAATTGTATGTGTTGAGGGAGATTGATGTTGAAGATGAACAATTGGTGTTTTTTATGCTTTGATTTGTTGCATTGTGTTGTCATCAGTTAAGCTACTAGTGTTAACCTCTGGTGTTTCTTTGATAAAATTTTATCTATGTGTGTATTATTGCTGAAGATGATGTGGATATGTCTTTGGTGCTTGGTTTCCAAGTGCTTTTGAGAAAATTTCATAAAAAGAGGAAATAATGTGTTTTAGTTTTGTTTTGGGTTACAAAGAGATGTTCTAGATTTGCTTCACATTTCTTCTATTTTGAAGATATGCCTGTACAATTAAGATATGTTGATGAGAGGTGTTTAGAGGTGTTATATTAAAGAGGTGGTATGATGGATCATAGTACAGTAGAAGTTGTGTTCACTAGTGTGTGACTGTGCATTGCAAAGGTGTCTAAGAGATGTTTCTACTTTGCATTTCTTTGCAACTATGCTTCAGGTCTTGCAATTCTAAAGGTGTGTTTATGGTGTTGGTATTTTACCTTAGTCAAGGGGATTCAAGGTTTGGTGCTTCAAAAAATGGATTTTCAAGTAATAATGTATGGAAGAGTTGTCTGAGTCTATTGGGTTTGTACATTCTTTCGATGAAAATTGTTGTGAAGGAGTGTATTGGATTTCAAGATTTTTGAGGAATATTATAGATCATGTTCAAGCATGGTGTGTGGTTTGCAAGTCATCCTTGGGTTTGGGGAAGTGTTACTTCAAAGTTAAATAGTGTTTGCATGGGTAACAAAAGTGTTTTGGCATTCACCTAATTTGAATATGCACATTTGAGGTGCATAGTCAAGATTGGAGAGGGTTTCAAGGTTGAGGTTGATATAAGTATGAGTTGAGTTGTTGAGATATGTCAAGATAGATGCAAGAGATGTGAAATGCATAGTTGTAGAGTGTGAAATTAAGCAGAGCAGTGTGAGCTTTCGAGTGTCAGTTTATCAGATGCAGTGAGCAAAAGTTGGCTACAATTTTCAATCAGACTACGAAGGTGTAGAAGTCATTGTGGTGGATTCCTTGTTGTATTGAGATGCTTTTATTTGTTTAACATTCCTTCTCTATCTTCTTTTCTATTCTCATAGTGAGCATTTTGGTAGTGAGCCTTCCTTCTTTGGGCAGTGAACCCTACCAACAGTGAGCCCTATCATATTCAATATTGATATTACTTATATTGTGAGCTAATCCTCAATGTGGTTTTCCCTCCTTGGGTTTTCCACGTGAATCTGGTGTTCTCTTGCATTTGGTGTTGAGTTGTTTAAGTTCCTATTATTTACTTTTCATGCTAATTCATCATAATAGAATTAAGGGTTTAATGAATGTATGTGGATTTGAATGTTAATAAGGGAATTGAAGTTTTAGGTTACAACTGATTCACCCCCCTCTCAGCTGTCTTGTGCATTTCAACAATCCATACATATCAAAGTTGGATGATTAAAACATCTGATTGGTTCATTTAAAAATAACATCTACTATTGTATAAAAGCCTATGGTGAAGATTAGCAACAAATAAACTCCAAATAAATAAAATCCTAAGTAGAATGAAAATACCACATTTATTATAAATCAAGCTCCTTTCAAATATATTTGGTTACTTATTGATATTTTATTTAAAAACATCGTATGAGTACTTCCATTTCAAAAAAATATAAATTTGAGGTCTTTTAGCTCCCACATACAAATCCTAGCAATCATATAAGAACCAAAACTTAACAAAATCAATACAAACATTTTCAAAACTTATTAAAAATTTAAAACATGTTTTGAAATCTATTACAAAATTAATTTAGTTTTTGTTTTTATGGCTCTAAATGTTTACATTATTCATATCACCATTTACAAAAGTCATTAATGCTTCTCAAGCAAGTGTTCCAATTGGATCAAATAATTCATTGGTTGGAATATTTGTTACATTCTCAACAAAAGCATCATCACATGGATCATCTTCACCTTGCATAATGTTTATCATATTATGCAATATACAACAATAAAGAATATTTTTTGAAAGCACTTCCAAATTTGGATGCCACATTTTTTATTCCAAAATATACCACATTTTTTATCCTTCCAAATGCACACTCTACCACAATACATGTTGATGACAACTTACAATTGAATTCCCTCTGACTATTTGTTAGACCTTCGTTGAAAGGTGTAATTAACCATGTCAAAAATGGATACTTTCCATCTCTAATAATGTACTTTCTCATATTGAATGGGCTAATTGACACTGGATGACCATTAATCTTTGTCCACCTTCACACATTTTATGGAAACATGAATTTTTTAGAAGTTTAGAATCATTTATAGAAACAGGCCACCCTATAAAAATGTCCATGAAATACATATTACTATCAACAATTACTTGTAATGACATACTATATTTATTATCATGATCATACCAATCAATAGAGCACTCATTAGGTGGAAGATGAAAGTGAATGTGAGTTACATCTATAGCTCCACAACAATTTGGAAATCCTTGTTTTAGACGAAATCCTTCTTTTACATGCTCAAGTTTCATATGGTTACTAGGCCAATGGATATGACTTTGAAATTGAATATAAAAGATATTAATGAGCTTATTTACAACTCTTACCATAGTTAACTTTCCACAACCAAATAGTTCACTAATTTTAAGCATCGTCATCCCAAATGGAAATCATAAAATTGCAATGGAAACCTGTTTCTCTATTGGAAGGACCGTACATTTTATAGTTGTAAGAAATGAATATGGTATTTCACCTTGTTTAAGGCCATCATTCATATTTTAACAAATATTTTGAAATAATGCATATGGCAACCTAAAAATGTTGTGAAAATGTTCATCATCACATTTAACTTGAAAAATGTAGTATTTCCACCAATGTAAAGAGTGTGGTTTCACATACCACTCCCCTTGAATCCTTCCTTCCCACTGAGAAATAGATAATATTTTGACAATGTCTCTTTCTAGCTGAAAAGTGATTGTATGAAGCATTGTTTCCATGTCATTTAATTCCATATTTGATGATTATCTTATTTTAGATAAATCTATTCTCCATCTCCTATTTTTTTTGTATAATGTTTGATTTTTGAAGATAATTCCAAATTTGTAATGTCAAATGAATAATATTTGATGCAGTGGGAGTTTTATTTCCATTTTAACATAAAAAAATGGATCATCCATGGAGGTCTAACGACTATATTCCTGATAGAGATAGACCTTTGCATGGCATGCTTCCTCGCAAGCCTTGAGGCTATGGTAGAAGGTCTGCACAATAGCATGGGCCCAACTATAATCCTCATAGGCATGCAGGATGAAACACGTCTGCTATCAGGTATAAATTTAGAAAACCCAATTATGTGCCATTTTGATAGCCTAGACATTTGGTGTGAACTAGACAGCCGATTTTTGACTTATATGAAAATGATAGAGATAATACTTTGGAAGATGAAGATCGAAGGTTCACAAAAAAACCAGAGTAGGATTCATTGTTTCTAAATAATTTCTACAAGGAGGATGAGGTAGACCTAAAATCTCACAAAAAGGGTAGGAATACTTTTTCTATAGGTGTAAATTCTAGAGGTGTTCCCTTCAATCCAGTGGTATTAGGGAGGGTTGGGTGTTCATTATGGCATGAATATACATCATGGAAGAAGAAGATTTATGTAGAACCAAAAGGGTTTTTTTATGAGGGGAAAGAGTTGCAAAATAGCAAGGGAGTTGAACAGATTGTAGATACAAATACAGAGGGGGGAAAAGCAAGCCAGGGGGACAATATATCTTTGCATACAAATGGACATTTGAAGTTAATAGGGTTTGGAAAAATTTGGGCTATAGTTACGACATGAATTGGTTCAAAGCAAGAATGATTTTCTCAAAAAAATGGGTCATGTTAAAGATCTTCCTCATAATAAAGTACAAAAAGCTCAACAAGAGGTAGAAAATAAGGCATCTCAGAGGAAAGTTGCAAAATGGAATAAGCAAAAAAGGAGAAAGAAGGTATCAAAGAATAGGAAAAGAAGGGAGCTAGCGATAAGAAAGTGGTTTTGCAATGAAGGAAGGAGACTACAAATGAAGGGTAGAATAATAAAAAATACCTTGCTAGGGATGCAAATTTAGATTGTGTGTGGGAAACTTATCAGCAATCACCTAAAAAGTATGTGGAGGTTTCCTTTCCTAAGGATTTTTTGGAACCCTAGATTCAAGATCTTTGACAAAGGGATTTGATAGGTAAGTTTTGGTAGTTATCATTGGATTTAAGCACTTTGCAAGATTTATTTTTTGATGAATTGGAGGGGGTTTCCAAGGTTTTCTACCTTGATAAACCTAGGGGAATTTTTCTAGTTTTATTCTCAAAAAAATCACATAGAGATGTGGTTTCTAGAGTAAATTCTTGGGTGTTTCAAGGATCTGGTTTTTTTTGCAACCATGGTGTCCAAATTTTAAACCCCAAGACCTAGTTATAAAATTTGTCTCTGCATGGATTCAATTGAAAGATCTGGCATTGGAATACAAGGAGCTAAAACTAATAGAAATAATGGAAAATAAAATTGGAATTTTTCTTTGTCATGATAAGGTGTTCTTTGAAAACCCTTCAAAACTTGTTAGATTTTGTGCAGTACTAGATGTAACAAAGGCCATTCCCTCCCAAATTCATCTAGTTTCAAAATATGGCAAGTGGGTCCAAAATATAATTGTAGAATATAATTGTCATGATTTGGAGCACACTTTGGGAAATTGCTTAGTTTTGAAAGGATTTTCTCAGGAGTGGGAAGGAGCAAATGAATTGGACCAAAAAATAGTGCCTTTCAAGCCCATGAAAGTGAATGAGGGAAGTCAACTATGTTCACCTGAGGATAAAAGAATTATAAAGGAAATAGATGGTGATAGAAAGGAATTGAGGAAATGTTTTATTATGATTTTGAAATAGTTTGAAGTGCAAATGAAAAAAATATCTCTTGGACAAGTTCTTTTCAAAATATTTGCATTTATATGGCCCTTCTATATTTGTATTCTTAGTCAATCAAATAGAGGATATAACAAAGCATTTGATGATCAATGGAGGGGGATTTGTAGTGAAAATTTCAAGAAAAATGATAACATAGTCTCTAGTAGAAACATTCTAGGATAAAGGTTTGAAGTTGGTGGAAAATACACAGTTAGATGAGTCATAACACACACAGGATCTAGAGGAATTTATTGATAAAATGTTATTTTCTATTGGCTCAAAACTAATTGAAGAGATTGCAGATGAGCTTATGAATGAATATATTAATATTGCACAATCTAGTTCAATGGAATTTGATTTGTCTCCTTCAGATTGGGATACACAAGAGATTTTGGAACAAAGGGAAGTTGTTGAGCTAGCAAAAGTTGTGAAAGAAATATAATTTTTGGATGCTGAAATAGATAGGAAGAAAGAAGGTATTCTGGTTTCTGAAGAGTCAGTTGTGGAAGCCAAGATTGTTGGAACATTAAATGTCACTTGAGAGAATGAGTGCTTGGGAGCTTTTGATTATTCACAATCCTTATCAATCTCACAAACACCTAGTGCTCAAATGATGCCTTTTAAAACCCCATGAAAAAGAGGTAGGAAATCCTATGCCACCAAGATGCAAGAAGCGATTATAGCTGGTTTGCAATCTACGTTGGACACCAAATTGGTAGTCTCAGGAAATAAAGGGCCAAGGAGAGCATTCTTCTCTCCTTGATTTCAATGAAGATCCTTTCATGGAATTTCAGGGGTATTAATTCCCCTAACAAGAAAGCTCAAATCAAGCAACAAATTGATGCTTGTAGAGAAAATGTGGTTTTATTGCAAGAAACCAAAACTTTGGAAATAGTGTATGAGGATTCAATAGGAAAGTGGAAAAATTGGAAGTCAGGGGCCTCAGGTGGAATCATCACAATGTGGGATCCAAAAACAATTGTATTACTGCTGATTTCTAATGAGAAGCATTGGCAGCTTGTGAAAGTTTCACATTTTGAGCTAAAATTTTATTTAATAAATTCTTATGCTCCAACAACTATAGTGGAAAAAAGACATCTTTGGGAAAAAATTTCAAATGCTCTAGATGGGATGGGGAATGAGAAGGCGATTGTAGCAGGGGATTTTTATTCTATATCTAATTTGCAAGAGAAAAAAGGAGGCATCAGTCCACTAGTTAGAGTGATGGAGGATTTTGCAACATTTATAAAAGATAATGCCTTCATTGATACCATGCCAGAAAATGGGAAGCTCACATGGACTAATAGAAGAAAAGGTTTCTTGCAAATCGCAGAAAGATTGGATAGGTTCTTGACAACACCTAACTAGTTTTTGGGTAAGAAATTTTTTTCATCACAAATTGTGCCATCTGCTACTTTTGATCACTATGCTATTTCTTTGGATATAGAAGTAAATAATTTTGTACCCAAGGCTAAAACATCTTTTAAGTTTTATAAAATGTGGTTTAGGCATCCACATTTTTTGCAACTTTTACAACAATGGTAACTGAGTGCTCCTTTTGTGAAGGGCTCTAGAATGTTGCAATTATGGAACAAGCCGAGATATGTTAAGTCACAAATAAAGCATTGGAACATTCATGTATTTAAGAATATTTTTCATTAGAAAGAGTTGGTTTTTAAGCATCTTTTGAAATAAATGAGAAGATTATAGTACAAGGGTTGGATGCCAAGACTTATGAGAAGCAAAATAAGTTGTAGTTGGAGTGGGTTGAGCTGGTCGCAAGAGAAGAAATTTATTGGTGAGAAAAATCAAGAGAGTTATGGTTGAAAGAGGGGGATGGAAATACAAAAAAAAATCATGTATCAACACAATTTAAGAAGGCATCAACTACCATTTTCTCAATTCAGAATTCATTATCAGGAGAGCTACTTACAACAGAAGAGGAAATTTAGAATGAGGGTGTTAGATTTTTTTCACAGTTATTAAGGGATTTGGGGAACAATTCAAGGTCAACACCAAATAATGAAGTGGATTTTTTAGGAAGTATACCAAAGTTGATTAATGATGAAGACAATAACTGGCTAATGAGGTCATTCACTCTGGATGACATTAAGAAGGTGGTATTTTCCTTAGCCCCTGATAAGGCACCAAGTCCGGATGGATTCACAACACTATTTTTTCAAAAGTGTTGGGAGTTTGTAGGCATTAATATCTTGATGGCATTAGAGGAATCGAGGAAATCAGGAATAATGCTTAATAAGTTTAATACAACGTACATTGCCATTATTCCGAAGGTGAAGGAACCAAAAACATTTGCAGATTTTAGGCCAATATCATTATGTAATATGATATATAAGATCTTTACAAAAGCCATCTATCTCAAAATTTAGCCTTTCATCTCAAGAGTCATTTCACAAGAATAAGGAGGATTTGTGCCTGGAAGGGAAACTTCGGAAGGGGAAATAGTCATGCATGAAGTATTACATTCTATTAAATCTAGTAATATTCCATCCTTTATTATTGAACTCGACATGATGAAGGCTTATGATAGAGTCAATTGGGATTTTTTGATTCAAGTACTGCAGAAATTTGGTTTTAGCAATAGATGGTGTAAATAGATTAGGTCTTGTTTAGTAGGGGCTAAGTTTTTAGTATTAATCAATGGATCTCCAGTTGGATTTTTCAGCTCCACTCAAGGGGTTAGACAAGGTGATCCTTTGTCTCCTTTTTTATTTATTCTAATGGTTGAGGCATTGAGCATGTCAATTCAAGATTTACATAATCGGGGTCTTTGGCAGGGTATATCTATTCCAAATACACATATTTTTGCTACACACTCTTTATTTGCAGATGATACTTTTTTATATGGTAAATCATCTCTACAAGAGCTATGCAAGTGAAAATAATTCTAAGGAGCTATTCCTTAGCTTCAAGATAGAAGGTTAATGCAAGTAAATCCAAGATTTACATCTTCAATACAAAGTCCTCTATTTCAAGGAAGATAGTTGAAATGTTAGGTTTTTAGTAGGCTGATTTTCCTAATACTTATCTAGGAATTCATTTCTTCATGGGGACAGGTAGAATAAAGTATTGGAAAAAAATAATTGAAAGAATTAAATCCAAAATTCTATCATGGAAAGCTAGGTGGTTGTCACTAGCTGGTCGTATTATGATGATTATGTTTGTATTAGCATCCATCCCAAATTATTACCTTGTTGTTTTGAAGGTTCCAAAATGTATAATTAGCAACATTGAGAAAATTATTAAAGGTTTCCTATGGAGGGGAAACATAGATGACAAAATAAAAGTGCCTTTGATATCTTTGGATAATATGTGTATGAATAAATATGTTGGAGGGGTTGGTTTGCACAATATTTTTGCAAGGAATCTAGCTTTGGGAGCAAAGTTGACTTGGAAAATGTATAAGATGCCTAAATTGACATGGTGTACTATAATGCAACATAAGTAATTGTACAATAGTAATCCTAACAGAGTTTTTACAATTGAAAACCCTCCAAATGGATCGGTTATGTGGAACTTTATCATTGTTTGTCGAGAGGTTATGTTTTCCTATTTGTCCTGGGAGGTCAATAATGGGTAGCAAGTACAATTGGAAATATCCATGGAATGGTTACCCTCTGCTTACATCCTTGCAAGTACTATAGCCTTTGGAACAAATTTTATCTACAAAATGGGGCACTAAACTGAAAGATTATGTTGAAACAGTAGAATCTATAATAGGAAAAGTCATATGGAAGGATTTTTCTAGTTCAAATGTACTTCTTCACCAAAAGTTTATTCTTCAGAAGGAACTAGAGAAGAGATTTGCTTATTTTTCAGATAGATCAGATAGATGCCCCTACTAAAGATTGAAACTATATAGTGTAAGAGGGATATAAGTCAATTATTGCAAGTTCAATCCAGTTTCAATCTCATAGAGCTTTTTCATTTTGTTGGAATTCAGTGACACTTCCTAAGGTAGGGAGCTTTGCATGGCTTGCTCTTAAGCAGCGTATTTTGACTAGTGAAAAATTACAAAAATTGGGCTTTGTAGAACCCTTTAAGTGTGTACTATGCCAAGAGCTTTTTGAAACTATGTGTTGGCGGTTCCAAAAACCTACAATTCTCTAAGGGTAATAACTCTTATAGTGAAGAAACTACACAAAGTTAGGGGCCAACACAACAAGCTTAGGATTTTGTAGTCATACTCCTTCACTTAAGGCTTTGTGAAACCTAGGAGGGTAGTCCCAATTATGTTTTTGTGAAGTAATATTCAATTAGTAACACATTTATACACAAATTGATTCCTATTCACTGCAAATAAAACCCATCACACTAAAGATTTGGCAGATCTTTAAGTAAGTGACTACTTGCTAAGAAATCAGAGATATACCTAACCCACAAAGTTCTTGAAAAATTTTAAAATGAATATTGTTCTTATTTTAAGTTCATGGCCGGGTGTGCTATTTGCTCATTTTTATGCAAAATTTTCTAACAAACTGACCAGTGTCTCATCAATTGGAGCAACGGAGTCAAACATGTAAGAATCAGTAATATATAAACTACTCAATTTAGAAATAGGACTATTTTCATACTGCTTTGCATTTATGAAAACTCACAATGCCTGAAACACTCACTTCTTATAAATCCTAAGCAATTCCTTACAAAGTCTATAACCCTATTCAAGCATTTTAATCAACTCTTTGAGTTAAAAATTAAAACAAAATCATACATTCAAATGGAACCATTGAAAATAAATGATAACACCATTAGCATTTTCATTTGTAACTTGTGAGAAATATACATAGGAGAGTATTTGTTTCCAAACTAAGATTTGTTTCGATATCAATAATTTCTATAGAACTTAATTTAAGATTATTACATATAGGATTTCATACCCAAGACAATCTACTGGCCTATTTATCTATATTCTATTCAAAATGCCTTTTTTGAGCTTAGCATTCACCTAAAACCCTATTGAGACTTAAAATTGACCCTTTGTAATGAGCCCTGAAATCCCTTTTATAGAATAAGGGAGCAACAAGCATCGAGCTCAATTACATTTACATTTCATCTCATTTCAAGATTATTTGCACCAAAATTTGAGACATCCTCAGTTAGTTACATGCAATCATTAAGGAAAATGGAAGAGTAAAAGACCACATTCCATATTCCTTGCATGAGGACATGCCAGCTCCTCAAAAGGAAGAGTTTGTTGCAGCAGCATTGAATCCTCGTCCTTGTTGACCAAAGGAGATTCTCCACTAGCAGCCCCAACAAAAACCTGCATATCACCCAGAAGAAAACTACATGCTGCCAACACTAGGAAGTCTGGCACTTCTCCTATACACCAACCCAAAAAATTTCCACATCAGCGCTATAAACAAGAAATCACATGAATGCTGAATAGGACAATCCTGACAAAAGGGCCATGGTGTCATCAAAAACAAAAAAGGGGTAAAGTCATCACTCTGAGTCATCAGCCTCAGAGGATACTAACCCGTGCCTTGCTTGTGGTGGAACTAGAAGAACCGTCACCACCTCCTTGTCAGAATCCTCAAATGGTACTAGGGAGAGGGGATAATAATCACCCTCTGGATCAATGTCACCCTCACTATCTTAAGGGCTATCAGAAACCTCACTAGGAGAATTACGT